>CM060948.1:35349250-35949250 GCA_030765055.1 Mantis religiosa
AGAACGTGTGTGGTCACATTATATCTTTGTTTATGAATGGTTCGTAATCTATTTACCCTAGAGTTCAAAGCAGCATTATTCAGTTACTCTTTCATGAAAAGTGTTAATATGGGCTCAAATTATGTTGCAAACAGATATAATATTTTTAAACTGACTGGCGTTGAACGACTTATTCACGAAGAAATCAACAAGGAACACGACAAGACTGGGAAAACTGCGTGAGACATACGAGAAGATGACTTTTGGAAAGAAATAGCACGAAAAGAGATTTTGGAACCTATCATCATAAATTTGCAGTACTCAGACGATGAAGACAATGACAATGAAGAATTATCTCTTAAAGTAAGTAACATTCACAGCTATACGGATGCACCGCTGGTATTTGCGTTTTATTAGAAAAATAAGAAATTCATAAACTATAATTATCTTTAAACTAAATATTTAAAACATTTGTGTAGTATATTAATATTTATGTTGCATTTGTGATTACAACTGCATTATTTTAAAACTTTGGAAAATTCAGTTTGCGTTTCCTTACGCCTAGGGGCACGAACACTCGCAAGTGTGCGAGAGAGAGAGAAATGTAAAAAGAGTGGGGATAACGAGGTGACAACGGTGAAGTCTCTAACGCATCTGATTCGCTACATGCGAGAACTCTTCCAATTTGAAGCACATAATAATAGCATGAAATTCGAGTTTTAGAGATTTAAAGATAGAAGGATAAAAACTGTAAAGTTTTGGTTACCAGTTTACCCATAATTGATGCACACTGGTGCTGGAATTATGTATAGCTAATCGATCAAGAGCCAGAAGAAGTTTGGAAGTTTGAAAGTTAATAGCCAGAAAGAGAAGGTAAATATAGAACGACCTGCTTACTAGCCTTGAGGGAGAATCAACTATAGATTTTCTTAATGCTGAACATGGAGAAACGGAGACTCAGGGTACGGAAATTAATTTAAAATCATTTTGGAAAATGTTGAGTACAGAAAGGCTATTCACCTGTTTCCTTTTCATCCCCTCTTGTAAACGATAAACGCTAGGTCATTACATCGGCAGAGCTAGCTGTCGAATTCATTCACATTTAATAGGCACACGAATGGATTGGGCTGTAAAACATTAACCGCGGGATTAATATTAAACATTATGAAAACTTCCACGTCGAATCAATAGTCCGAACATATAAATTACCTGATAGGTATATAATATCTTTACTTTTCGTTGACGGGCCCAAATGACCTTGTTGTCGACGGGCCCTAAAACACCACACACTCACTCACTCACTCACTCACTCACTCACTCACTCACTCACTCACTCACTCACTCACTCACTCACTCACTCACTCACTCACTCACTCACTCACTCACTCACTCACTCACTCACTCACTCACTCACTCACTCACTCACTCACTCACTCACTCACTCACTCACTCACTCACTCACTCACTCACTCACTCACTCACTCACTCACTCACTTTTCGTTGACGGAAGTATTCCCAACTTCGTTTTGTGCCCCGGCCAAGATAATTCGCTTGCGATTGGATGACCTGCGTATGTCACCTCCGTACGTATTAGCGGTGAATGATAGCCTCAAGGTCATGCTTTATCGGCTGTAAATGTTAAAGTGTCAATTAATGCCTTCAATTCGTGCTGTAACAGTAGCATCAGATCTTTTTGTCGAAATCAAAGCAACATACATTCGTCATTTTGCAACTCTTCCTTTTTCCTTTATGTCGCAAGTGTTTGTTACCACGGCTAAAAAGCTGAATGTTGTTTTCTCAAGTTTAATGTAATTAAATACTTATTGATTAATTTAAAACTATTACTTGAGAAAATATATTTAGAATGACACAATATGAATTGATAGTCTTTTTATATAAATATCTTAATACATAAATTGGAAATACATGTGAATTCTTTATCGTAAAATAAAGTTATGTTAATGTCCAGATTTGATTTTTATATTTGCTTATATAAAAACATTATTCCAAAATATATATTGTGAAAGGTTGATGGATTTAAAATTTACGGAACAGGTGAAAGCAAAAACTGAAAGCAATATTTCGTATCTCACTTTTTATCTTCTCCAACTAGAACTTGTTTGTTACTTACGCTTCTGTTGGCGTATAGCAAGAACCAATGTCTGTGTCCTTCTTTAGCAACTTTGGATTGGTGGGCCGTTTTTGGACAACGGTGAGTGAGATAAAATAAAAATCTGCATACCATAACCGAGACCAAATTTTTTAATCCGGGGTAAATTCTGAGATGCTTATTTATTTTCAAAACATCAAAAACATATAAAAACATACATAATTTACAGATTATAAATAATAATAGAATAATAAAAATAAAAAATATAACTTTTTCAAACACTTCAAAATTTTGTCTCTTCAAAGATAAAAATCCATATCACATTGCAAAAAGTAAACAAAAATAAAAATAAATTAAATTTCAAAGATATTATTAAACATTAAAAGTTTTATAAATGTTATAAATTTAATTTAAAAAGAATTACAAAAATTTCAAACTATCAAAATATTTTAAACAGAAGTATTCTTTTGCTGGTTTCAAGTAACCCATAGCTGGTATTCCAGTTATTAACCTAAACATATTTTAATATTAACCATAAAATTTTTTGCCGCTGATAGCTGGAACTGGTATCCAGAACTACTACTTAACCAAACAAAAAATATCATAACCATACAAATTAATTACAGACTAATTAATTAATTAATTACAAACTATACATTACAAAAATAAAGTTATTAATTTACCTAATTTTCAAAAATTGATAAAATATTCTTAAAATTAATTATAATTTAAAAACAAAAATATTATTTAAGTTATATAACATTTCAAAATTATTAACAATCATTATTTAATACTTTTATAACTTAAAAATATAGAGAATTACTTTAACCATCTAAGATATTATTTGTAAAATTCATCTCACGATTTATTAAAATTTAAAACCAAAATAACTTAATACACAAAATTAATTTCTACTTCCAATTAAAATTTCAATTTTAGAACAAAAAATTGTAAAGTAAAACAAATTTGCAAATTCAATATATTAATGTTCAAATATTTAACTTATTTAAAATTTAACAAAATAATACTTTAATAAACTTAATACTATAAATTTTATAACTTTGTCACTTTTATACATAAAGCAGTTTTAATATTAAAATAATATATTAATATTTAAAACATTTGATACTATTCTCTTCAATTAATATTCATTTCTTCATCGTTAACATTTTCTCATTCTTGAATATCCTGTTCTATAACATCTATTACGATCAATTATATCATCGCCTATATTTCAAAATCTTCCAGATCTTCTTATGGAAATTTCCTCCTGTATCGGAAAAATTACTCTTTGTAAAATTTTATTTCAATTGCTTGTCTGCTTGTTGGTTATTGATTGTACATGACAAAATAAATCTTTATCTCGAATAATATATATTATTGAATGGGTGAGTGGTCTGCCGGTAATGTTTCATCTGGTAAAGTGTAGAGTCTCCTCCCTCTGCACTGTTGGGTCTCCTTGGGACGGTCACCCTCCGGCTCCTCTAGCTCATCCTTCCTTCCTAGATGCTGAATTTGGGCATATAGGTACAACAGATCCGTGCCGAATACCTTCCGTAACATAGTCCAGTCCAGTCCTACAACCTAGAGATGTAAGTTAAATTTTAACATGTTAAAAGATGGGATAATGAACATCATAATGAGATCTATTCAATGTTACTGGTGCATTTGTAATGATCCTGCAACGAATCTCAAACCAGGAACTTATACATCATTTCAGTAAAATTAGAAACGAACATATTTTTGGAATTAGTTATATTAGAATGCTGATACGTATGCAGTTGTCTCCCAAAAATTACTAGAAGATACGCTCAAGTAGTTAATACGCCTCCAGTGTCCCTCAAGCACTCAGTCAATCCCCGGACTTTATCGGCTACCTGTAAGTCGTGTAATATTTGTTTTGTGAATGTCAGGGTCAGCTAAACATTTCATAGATACTTGGCTACAGCTATACTTTTGCAGAATCCGGCTTTGAAAAACTCAAATCACAGCAATATTTTGTGATATATGTAACGTTAATATTGGATTGTTATTGTTTGGAGGTATTCGGCACGTCGACTAGTGTTCCTTTGTAGCCATGCCCAAAATTGGAGCACCACCGGTAGAGAGGATGTGGATAGAGGAGACAGAGGGCGGCCGACCCCAAAGAGTCACTACAGAGGACGGAGTAACCATTCTTTACTAGCTAGGCTGATACGGGTCCTACATACCGTGGCTGCCAAACAATCATGAGGCTGTTTCGGAGATCTGAGGCTGCCGCACCCCCTGCCCTCTAGCCACGTTTCTGAATCGGCCAAATGGAATGACTCGCAGACCTGAGGCCGTCTCATCGGATAAGATTTCTCTACGAAGGGGATTCTGTACGTAGACCACAAGCTGGGTCCATTGTGCCTATGCCCCCAAGTGAGGCATCCCCGGTAGGAAGGATGAGGTGAGAGGAGACAAAGGGCAGCCGTCCCAAGGAGCCACGACAATGCAGAGGTCAGGGTCACTACAGTTTACTTAGAGTCTTCCCCGACAGGCCAGGACCACAGACATGCTCCCCTACTGCGGGATGGCACCGAGCCCGGAAAGGTTACTGGCTGGTGGTCCCGAAATGTGTCATGTGTGGACGAGGGTATTTACGTAAAGCAGCCGTCACAAGGTGAAGACTGGCCACCCTCTCTGCCAGGGTGTTACCGTGCTGTCCCCGAAGGGCGCCCGGCGCATCCAAGTCTCTCTCCATAGGGCAAGACCTAGAAGCTAACAAGTCCCCCCCCCCCCCCATCTGGTCCGAAAACACAAGCCAGGAGGAAGTGGATACGCCACTTACGCGTATCAACCCCGCAGGGAAGACTACCGAATAACCTCGTTGGGACCACCAGGTGATCTAGCACACCTTCTACTAGATCTGCAGGATGGTACCCTTCTTAGGCAACCCTCTACCCCCTTCGTGCGGCCGAAGCCTGGCCGTAGGTATCCGATCTCCCGCGGGTGTCGGAAACACACTGCTCCCTCGAGTCCAACCCAATCTGAACAACTGCCATTCAAGGAAGGGCACGACTGTTCGGCCCAAGGTTCCTCTAGTAACTTCAGAGGTACCACGATTGCTAAGGGTCCGCAGCTCTCGCACCACAGCAGCTGAACGGGACGATACCCTTCCCTACGGGCGGTCAACAAATAGTCCAAGCAGAGGCGCGGAGACCGGCAACCAACCTAGCGGAGGAGGAAGTAATTTACCTCAGAGCATTTCATCCTGCCATACGGCACTGAAACTCCCATCGACACTTCTACGCTGAAACAGATCATCAGATGTTAGATGAAATGAAATGAGATGAAAAGAGGTAATTCGGGGAATGTAATTAACCTTCCCAGCATTCACCCAGCGCCCCGGAAAATCCCATAGGTGAGGTAGGTCGGCCACGGGAATCGAACCCGGGCCTCCAGAATGCGGGCCACCGGCGAAACAGCCATCCCGCTGGCTAAAGTTAGTATTAGTAGATCGCATTTCATAAATTTGGCCACAAGTGACCCTACATATAATTAGTTCCTCGTCTTTTCCAGGAATAGAAGCCTGGCTCCTTAAAGTGGGCGTATATTAGTGGTTGAGCTACTTAGTGGTCTAAATCTGTTAAGAACCCACTTGCCAGAAATTAATAAGGGCTTTTAATGTTATTACTTTCTGGTAAGTGGGCTCTTAAGCATATAACTCCAGACGGTAACACAAGTTTCTGATTCATCGAAATTACCAATTCCTCCTCTCCAAACCTACATACTTCAGATACAATTTAAATGTTTCCAGTATTCTCCAGGCTTCTGGGTTATGGCAACGAAGACCACGAGTGATCTTAAGTGCATTAATTCCGCTAGTATCATTACCAAAGTTATACACCGGGTATATAATTTCCTGCAGTTCAAATTCCTATTGTAAGCATATTTTCCGTCTACTTAAATATTTCTCCACTACGTGGATTTCTGCATCAATGTTTGTTTTCGCTTTTAAGGCAGCCTTTGTTCGTTTTGTTTAGTTTGTCATTGTTTATAAGACTATGGAAGGCTTTCATAACATAGATCTACTGTTATTTTGAGTTAATGGAGAATAATCTGCCTTAGAAGTTCTCATAATTATGTTGGGCTACAACACCACTAAGTAAAGATTAGATGTACAAGCACAATGGCATAAATAAAAGGCTTTCAAAATCGGCAATTGTCCGGAAAGTAAGACCTAGAAACAAGAACGTAACTTGAGAGGAAATAAAGAATTATAAAGTAATCAATAGCACATTGGTAGTACTTCAAAGCCCTAATGCCCACCAAACAAATGAGTTAAGATGTACTTTAATTAATCTCTTTGACACGAATTAATTAGAAAATATAGATACATTTTTAAACTAAAATGAATGGAACGTCTTTAACAGTGATTTCTTTACTCGCTTGATGAGTCACAAGTGGCAAAAGTTGAAGTAATGGACCTCGTTCATTGAGAATTCATGATACTGTGATTTTGTGGGTTCGTAGAATTAATATTCCAATTGGCATAACTTCAAAATGCCTTTGGCTCTTCTTTTTAACATGCGACGCGGCGATTTTTTTCTATCTCCTTCACATTTTTTGATGTTTTATATACAACCAGGAGGTTTAATATAATTTCTTTACTTTTAGTGCAATTTCGTGCTGGAGGGCGTTCTTTTAACGTTATTAACAGTTTGTTTATTTCCTTACTGTGTATGTAGCCATGTTGAAGGATTCATTGCAGCCAAACTATCCTTGTTTCTTCACTGAACGCAATGCTGCCACCAGTCTTACTTATCCCTAAATTACACTAGCAAAGTAGCTCAAAGTGGTAACTCAATAAGTAAATCATTAGTGTTAGTGCTGTGACAATTTTACTTTACATTTGTTAACGTCGATTTTAACATCTTTTGGTAAAATCGAGCATAATTCGAGGCAGTAGCCGAACCAGGCCGCGAACTAATACATTTTACTGATTTTTCGAGCCATTTTCCGATTTTCAACAACGTACTGAACGAATCTTAAATATTTGAAGAACGGGCAGAAAAGAACTTCCTTCACTTCTAACAGTACAACTGGACAGCAAGCGTACTTTTGTAAAGCAATAAAACCTCAGAAGAAAACATGGTCAGCATTTTCCCAAAACTGATCCGCGCTAATCGCATCCACATGACCTTTTGCACCGGTGTATGACAGATGTCTGGGGCATATTTGCAGAGGTTAGCTACAAGTGCTACATATCTTTTTCATGTTGGCTGCAACACGAGGACTGAGCTGTCTGCTTGCGCATGCGTATATGTGCATCGTTAGACATAGAAAATATTCTCACGTCGCAAAAAAGAATGTTTCTCCATTCTTTTTATTTCCGTAGAAATGCACTTGTGCAACTCTGCCAATAGCAAATACATACGCAGTACTCCAGGGTGTCTGCACACTGCTCACTTCCAACTCCACTCCTTATGGCTTCCTACCGGAACTGAACTGTCTAGTCCAGTCCATCACTTTATACAAGATTTTTCTGTTTCACGAAGGCTGGCGAAACTTCCCGAAGCTTCACGGACCCTTGCGATGGCGAAGGAATCGTCCAGACCTTTCTCCGGTTCTTCCTATCCCCACCTCGTCACTCCTTGGCACGCCGTTAGCGCTGCGCATAGGCGTGGCTTCAACGCTATCTGTCTCTTTCACTCCCCGCTTCTCTCTCTCTCTCTCTCTCTCTCTCTCTCTCTCTCTCTCTCTCTCTCTCTCTCTCTCTCTCTCTCTCTCTCCACATCATAAGCGCCTCGCGACTCCGTATAGCACCGTATAGCATTGTTGTGCTGCTGCCGCAAGCCGGTGCCGGGCGCGTGGGCAGGAGGGAAAGAGACAGAGAGAGAGGTTCCAGAGCGTTCGGTCCATTATTATTGCCGCAAAATTTCCAGGAAGATCTGTGGCATTCTAGAAACAATGGCTGGGGTGTTTAAATACCCCAGAAGGTCCTAGAAGCGGCAGTAGTTTGAAGATTATTCCGACGGTCGACGTTTGAGGTATACCGCCATGCTTTCATTTATTAGTTTTCGTGCAGAAAAATACCGAGTCAGCCTTCAAGACAGCTGATTGTCGATTTAACGTCTTTTTACTGCAGGAAAAGTTGTTTTAAATGTCTGCAAAACTGATATCCAAATCCACTTAACCCACGTAGTCACAATATTATAGATATTTGAGTTGCTTTTATAAAATAAACAATATTTCAAATGAAATGAAGATTAGCATCAAAAGACGAACTATAAAATTAGTGTCTTAAAATGCAGGAGTTTTATCAGATGGACCTATGATTGGATTGGATTTTGCAACGGAGGGAACTCGGCGAGTCTTCTCGGACTTCCAGTCTTGGTCTGTTGTACCTTTGTCCCAAGTAGGGCATCCGCGGGAGGAAGGATGAAGTGAGAGGAGTCAGAGGGTGGCCGTTCCAGTGAGTCAGGACAATGCAGGGTCTCTACAATCCACCGGTTGGAAACAGCCGGCATCTACACCACCGTGATCCTGAGACGGCCGGCCCGAACACCGTCCTAACGAAAGTAGAAATATTTTCCAGGAGCATATCATCCTGCCATGCAGCGCCGAGGCACCCGCTGACACTTTCAACCTGAAAGAGGCCACCAAATGCGAGATTTGAAATTATAATGGAGATGAAATGGAGCTACAGGAAATTCGGGGAATGGAATTAAACCTATACAGCATTCGTCACGGGAATCGAACCCGGACCTCCCGAATGCATGTTGCAGACCAAACTCCCTGAGTCATCCCAATCGGCAACACCTATGATGACATTTTCTATAAATAGCTAGATATGAAATAGAAGCAAATAAAGCTTCAATAACACCTTCCACATTATCTGTTCAAACACATCAGCAAATAGAGCTGTTACAGTAATTGAAATACATTTGCCATATTATTTAACTTAAGCCTTAACTTTGCCTAGCGCAAATTAAAAATTTAATAACAAGGAAAGCGAAATAACAAGGAAAGGAAATTACAGTTACTTTTATTCAGTATTTTCATATGGAATAACCATATGGCGAAATGCAACAGGTTGTGGTAAAACCTTTCGAATTCAAAAGAAAATGATACGCATAATGACCCCTTCAAGTTATAAAGCTTCTGGCAGACCACTGTTTAAAATACCAAAATTTTTTACACAAACCAGCCTCTATATTTAAAAACTGGTTTTATATGTATATAACAATGATAAAAATTTTCTAAACAGTCATAACATAACACAAGAAGAAAAACAGACATAAAATATCCAAATTATAGGTATCACTGCTCAAAAATAGTTCACATTTTATGTGAATTTAGATATATAATAAATTGCCACCAAGATATAGGGAAGTCCAGATTCAAAATGTCTTCAGAATTCCTTTTCTTACTTGCAAGTAAGGTGTACTATTCAATCGAGTTATACATGGATGATGAACTGTGATCTCAATGTATCTTAGTGTATACTTTTAGGAAATGAAATGAAATGTGCAGTGTTTAACTCCCGCTTTTACTACATACGGCACCGCAGGCGATGACACTGGTGATACATGAAATGAAGATGGAGCACCGGTGGAATGAAATGGCGGAGGAAACCGGAGATCCCGGAGAAAACCCGCCCCAGCGCCATGTTGTCCATCACAAATCTCACTTTGCGGTCGCCTGGGATTGAACCCGGCCGCCTTGGTGAGAGCCAAGCGGTCTAACCACTGAGCCACGGCGCGGCCTAATTTGAGGATATATATATATATATGTGTGTGTGTGTGTGTGTGTGTTCTTTATTTCCGTAGAAATAGTAGCAGAATTACGTCACATATACAATTACAGTCTGCCAAGGTAGCCGTCGACAAACAAAAGCGTTCACACAATTCAGTTCTGATTACACTAAGTTTATAACTCTTGTTACGACTCTGTTTACCAATCTGTTTACGATTACCCCTTAGCAAGTCGCCGCTTCCTGAAATACCACTACTCATATTACTAGATATTTCTGGAACATCCTGTAGCAAACAAGAAATCGAATGTTCTGTAAGACATACAAAATGTCACTAGAAATTTCCATTTACCTCACTTTATCTGTTTTGGCATGCCTTTTATTTCCGCGCAGTGTTTATCTGCTTAGGAAAGCTCTTTATTTCCGCCCGGCACTATCTGTCCCTTATCTCTCCGCGGTTGCCGCAGTCGTGACAATAATGTTGTCTTAGTTTATATTTTTTTTAATGTTAAACCTTGATAAGTCACCAAATTATGAGCGTTTCTCAACTATGTAAGTGTAATGTGACGAATAAAGTATTCTATTAAAAAAAACCTGAAACGACAGCCCTAAGAGGGCCCAGGCTTATGAACCCGACTGCCGGCTTCACGCCCACAAACGAAAGGTAGAGTTGGGCGATCATCCAGCCAATACGGGGAGGAGACGTGGTCAGGATCTCAGCATCCCACAGCCGGAACTTTGGTTTCTGTGTCCAGGGTCGCTTACCTAGAGTAAGCTCCTCACTTTCCTCACGATGCTGAGTGGGCTCCGGTCCTATACCCGGGACAGAACATCCGCACCCCATGGGTGGGATCGAAACCAGAGCGCTTTCCGTGGCCAGGTACCAAGGCATGCTGCCGTAGTCCGCTACGCCACGGCGCAGGACAAAGTATTCTATTCTATAAATTAAGAATGTTACAAGCCTTCAATGAAACATAAAACTATCATCATCATCATCATCATCATTATTCCCATGGAGCTCTTACAGCTTTTTCTTCTGATTTAGGCGATCTGTAATCCTGGCAACTTACCCGTTCTTGAGGGTACAGTCCTCAGCTAGGAGTCACTTCGTTTTTAATGAATGATCATATATGCGCTAATTCTTTATTATGTACCGCTGGATTTCAAAATTGAAATGCTACACACACCGTTAGAGAAAATGTCACTTGTTAATCCTTGTGATCTGTCCAGAACGTATTTTTGATCCACCAAAACAATACCAGCTCAATATGTACATTAACGCAGTTCATTGTGTAAACCTGAAGACTCCATCCATCTGAGCTTGCTAATTGCAAGCCTAGAGATATGTAAACTTCTCTTAATAACCTCTAGATTATCAATTCAAAAACGTATTATGATGTGTGAGAATAAATTGTTGAACCACAATTTTAATGGTAGAAAGAAATGGATGTATCTGGAAGAAACAATATCAGTGGGTTTTTTTTTTAAAGGAAATTTGGTCGATTATCGTTACTTTCCATTTGATGTAGTTTCGAACGTGTTAGTAATTTCCAGCTGGTTTCAAACGGTCGTTGAATTGACGACCACGTTTATGAAGTTTTAACACGATACACGTGCGTTTAATAAGTAGAAACGGTGCTCTACTGCAAGAAAGAAATGTTACTACGTCGATCAAAAATGAGTACCTAAAAGTTCAGGGATTAGACGAAATAGATCATTGCATCGTTTAGCTACATTTCATATATTGCACTTTCAGCCCACCTCCGTAGTGCAGGTGGTAGATGCCTCACGGTCAAGAGGTCCCGAGTTCGAATCTCGGTTAGGGTGAGTTATCTGAATAAGGATTTCCTTATCTTGAAAAATGAATGTTGGGTAACTATAAGATCTGTGGGCCCTGGGCTCATTTGAACATCATTTATACCATTCCACTCCTCTTCCAATATGATTAAACGTTGGAAGTCTGGACTTTCAGACTACGAAGTTCTAAGTTCCATGGAAATATTCATCCAAGTAACGCCGCTCGATTGTTTTGGGGATGTTACACAAATATGTTGAAATTCTGGAAATTCAAGCGATATGTATTCTATGAAAGCTGTTAAAAGTGATGGTCTGCATTCTGAGGTATGACAAACATGACGGTTTCACGAGAGATCAACTGTACATTGCAGTCTTTGGGGACTTTCAATTATTCGACCATGATGGCTTTAAAGTATTATTCAAATGTTTCAGTATATTACACAGTGGGATTGTTCATGCCGTTTTGTCCCTGGGCCGCATTCGGGAGGTCCGGGTTCGATTCCTGTGACCGACCTATCTGATCCATTGGCTCTTTGGGGTCTTACCGGGTCGCCAAGCAAATGCTGGGTAGGTTAATTAAACCCCCCGAATTTCCTGTCCCTCAATTTCATTTCCATTATAATTTCACATCATCTCTCATCAGGTGGTCCCTTTCATGGTAGAAGTGTCGGCGGGAGTGTCGGCGCGCATGGATGACGTGCTCCTGGTAAACGTTTCCTCCCTCTGTAGGACGGTCTCCGGATCGGCCTGGTGGGCCGATTCTGGACCACGGTACGGGCGGGGGGGGGGGGTGTGCCAGCTGTACTGGCCTGCCTGGGAGTTTCCAACTGATAAAGTGTAGATACCCTTCTCTCTGCATTGTTGTGACTTTGTGGTGCAGCTGCCCCCTTTCTCCTCTCTCCTCATCGTTCCTCCTGGGTATGCTCCACTTATGGCATAGGTACAATAGCCCACGTCTGGAACTCCGTGACGAATTCCCACTAGACGCCTATTTAGGCTGTTCCAGGTTCATCGCTTGTCTTGCGGGTACCCGAGATAGCCCAGGAGCTAATCCTTACAGCAGCTAAAGCTAAGCTCCACATAATTGTTTTAAGCTGTTTGGCATCAAAATTTTCAACCTAATTAAAACTTAAGAAATAAAACACCAGGGTGCACAAGGTTTTGCATCCTTTCCTACATCCGAGGAACATAGAATTTGTTACCTTGCATCAAAATTCTTCCTAAGAACCCACAACCCAACCTACAATACTCTGAAATAAAAACAAAGCCCTACCTGCGCTAAAACCCTTTACGGGTGGCGAAGCAGCAAAACCCTTCTGGCTTTATACAGCCAACCAGCACCACGGATGGACGGCCATGACGAATCCAGTCCAATCTAATATCGGTATATTTATTGTACATATGCAGTACTTGTTTTCTTCTCTTTTTTTTGCAATTTATGTCCTCCAACGTTAAGTCATATCGGACGGTGAATGAAATTGCTGAAATAATGCTCAAATGCGTCCGGGGTCCATGGAGCTTAGAGCTACCTGACATTCGTCTTGAAGGATAAGGGAAAACCCCGGAAATACCCTTATCCAGGTAACTCACCCTGACCGAGATTCGAACTCGGGACCTCTTGAACGTGAGGCAGACATGCTACCATCTACGCTACCGAGGCGGGCTTTGTTTTCATCTGTTGCGGAAGGGATATATAACTGGGGCATAAATATGATATACTACGAACCGAAAACATTACACTATGAATGAGCCAAGGAAACGATTGTCCTTTATAAACTAGCAATAAATAAGAGCTTTTAAATTCTTTTTTTTATTTTTTGAAAAATACTTACACGGTTTAGGGTGGAGAGAACATTTCAAGTTCTAGGGCAGTACATTCACATTGCTATTGCGATGTAAACTAACGCGGGTGAGATGTACTTTGGTAAGTAGGTAACATTAACGGACCTTCTCATCTTCAGTTTTCTGAATGTGCTCTGCTGGAACTTAATAGTACAACGATTCTTGAAATTAAATGTAATTATTTAATTTTACTAATGCCGGAATGTAGTTTCGTTTTGAATCACTAATTTCCTTCTTTGGTTTGATTCGTACGTGAAAATAAAATCTAAAAGAAAAGCATTAAATGAAACTATAAGGCGTCCTTCAACAAACTTTAAAATTTACGGAAACATATTGAAAAACAAATATTAAGTTAACTTCCATTTGCATATCGACGAGCACCCTGATGAAATTATAGATTAGTTTAAAAAAGCACCTGTGACAACTTCCATACTTTAGAGTTAGTCAAATAAAACCGATTTTTGATGCTAAAAGCGTATTTTAAAGTATTATTTTTCACTCAGTGTAAATATAAAAAAGTAATCGTGTGCAAATGAGCACCTATACGTGTTATTTTACTGGCCAAAGTTTTCCTTCCAAGTGGCCTAAGGTTTTCAAACAAAGATAGAACTAAAGCTATTGTGGCGCTAAAAGAAGTTCTATAGGTGGTTAGTGATCCAATTAAGAATAGCGATTTTTGTACATAATTTCGAAAAAGAAAGCACTTATCTCTTATCCTTCATTCAAAATATTACTATACGTCTTAGACTTGGGATACGATTGAGGTTTTGTCCTTTGGACATTTAATTATCCATTAATTATCCGTTAAACTCCATTTCGAATGGAGTGGAGCAGTGGAAGTCGAGAAGACTTCTGTCGCGATTAATTTGCTTGGAAGTAAACTCTTGTAGTAAGTTTTACACTAGAAGTGGAAGCCTGAACTTACTCGTAAAAACTTGATTATTTCATAACCTAGTTTTCTTCTATTTGTGCCAGTTCAAGGAGTGCCTCGCGTAATTTGTGTTCAGTTTCTTTCAAACTTGCAGTGTATTTCGTTGAAGGTGCATGAAGAGATCCAAAGAAGCTTTTCCTAATTTAAAGCACATTTGTGAACTTAGGATTCTGTTAATTTAGTACGTGATCCATATTTAGATAAGTATATATGTTGCGTATTATGATTGTTTTTCCCAGGAAAGTTTTGAAAGTTACAAAAAGTAATGTTTTTTTACAAATAACTATGGCTTGATACCGAAATTATTGTTTGCAGGAGCAAAGAATAATGATAGACGTCGAAGGAATGTTGATTCTTTGTGAGACCAAGCCCCAAGGCCAGTTTAGTTGGGGGAAACTGTTTATAACAATGCCATGAATGAAAGGAACAGTGTCCTTAGAAGGTTTCTAAAGGAATTCTCACTGGACGTGTATGAATAGGGTATTCTTTGGATCGTTTACAATGGCGACCAAAACAGCCACAAAAGGACTTTGTTTAAAAAGGCATTTGGAGAGTGAAAGTTATATATATAAATACTCACACGCAGTTGTGGTCATAGACTCTTCGGCTTGCCGCCGATGAAGGCGGGTGCGCGGCTAGAAAGACATCATAAACATTTATCCGGCGTGTAGCCGATATCAGGAAGAGTCAAACGTGCAGCCTATTAGGGTGGTCAACTTGTTCGGTGTTTCATAATTGTCGGTTCATATATACGGGAGGAACAAACAAAAGTTATCGAGTTATAAAAAAATTCTGCCGTCAGTCTTCGTGAACAGTGATCAATTGTGGTAACCCTCGTTCGCCAATCATTAGATATGTGTACTCCCATAAACTTTTTAGTTACAAACTGGCGCGCCAACGTGGAGCTCGATAAGAGAAGGAGGTTCAGCCCGATAGGAGAAGGACGTTCGACAACAGGAGGAGGTTCAACCCGAGAAGGAGGTTCAACCGAGAACGAGTTTCAACCCGACGACGAGGTTCAACAGGAGAAGGTGGTTCGAAAGGAGGACGGTCGACACATCAAGAAATTCGTCAACAGTTCGACTGGAAAGAAGAAAGGAGGCCGACATCGTCATCAGTGACATCATCAGGAGCCAGTAAAAACAATCAAAGGTACAGGGTGTAAAATTATATACTAGACTATGGTGAATTTATTTGAGAAGTGAAAAACAAGATTTTAAGTAAAATTTGTAGAAAACATGGAAGTTCTAGAGGTTTATAGTAACAGTAGGCAGGAAGTAGTTGAAGTAGCAGAGCGTGGTAGAAGTGTACCAAATAACGTAAAAGTGGAAATAAATATGTTAGAGGAAATTAGAAAAATGTTCGAAGGTTTAAGTAAAAAGATAGATGATAGTTATCAAAGTTTAAGTGAAAGTTTAAGTAAAAAGTTAGATGATATGCATCAAAATTTAAGTAAAAAGATAGATGATGATACTCAAAGTTTAATAACAGAGATGAAGGATAATAATCAAAGTTTAATAACAGAGATGAAGGATAATAATCAAAGTTTAAAAAGGATAGAGGGAAAGATAGAAAGCGGTTTTCAGAAGTTGGAGGTAGGACAAATAGAACTAGGAAAGAAGTTAGACAATCAACAACAGTCGTTAGAAAATTTCGGGAAAGTTAGTCAGGAAGTAGAGAACGTAAGAGAAGAAGCTGATCAGGTAACAGACAATGTAGGAAAAGATGTTAGTGAGGAGACGGAGAATGTTGAAAATGAAGTTATGAATCTAACTAATGAAAGGTTAGATAGTGAAAACAGAAAACTTGGGGAGGAAATAGTACAGAAAGTAGACGAAGAAATAGGAATGGCTAGAGAAGAGTTAGGAGAAACTAGGGGTAGATTAGAAGTTTCAGAATGGGAAAATAGAAAACAGACGAGGAGTGTAGAGGAAAATACAAATAAAATTAACGGGTTAGCAATGGAGATCACAGTGACAAAGGAAACTGAAATTTTGAATCTAGTTAATGAAAGGTCGGATAGTAAAAACAGAAAACTGAGGGAGGAAATCGTACAGAAATTAGATAAAGAAGGAGAAATGGCTAGAAAAGAGTTAGAAGAAACTAGGAGTAGACTAGAAGTTTCAGATTGGGAAAATAGAAAACAGACGAGGTATTTGGAGGAAAACAAAAATCAAATGAATGAGGTAGCAATAGAGATCACGGTGACAAATGAAACATTGAAAAACATGCAAAATCCAAGGATAAACGAAACAGAAATATTAAAATATTTCGGGCAAGGGGCACAGTTCCATCAGAATATGTGTAGAAATGATAGGAAAAGAGATCGATGTCCGATATCTAAGCTAGATATGGAAAACTCATGGGGATGTAGAATAAATAAGTCCTTTATACATGGAAAAGTCCGCAAAATTCTCTTGTATTTTCGAAGTACGTTGTGGTAGGATGAATTTTCTTGTAAATGGTAGGAACTTAGGCTAAAGTATTTAAAATCGCCATAACAAATTGTAAAAGGAGAAGAAATAAACTTGTAAAATGTATAGGCTAAGTATAAATAGTGTAGTGTAAAATGTATAGGTTAAGTTTAAACAGTGTTGTGACAGTGCAGTGAAACTTAAAACTAAACAAGTGAAAAAAATATAGTAATGAAAATCAGAACACTTAAAGACTCTTGAGAATAATATTTATATAGAATCATAAAGAAGTATTCGGAAATGTATGAAAAAAATAACCAGTTAATAAAAAAATATCAGAACAATGAAAGACTTTTGAAAAGAATATTTATATAGAATCAAGAAGAAGAACTCAGAAATGTTGTATACAAATATAATATTAATGTACCATTGATTTAAACATAAGAGTGTATATTTAGGAATTGTTTCAAGTGTAACAACAATATGAATTAATTTTAAGTAGATCAGATGGAGAAAGAGAGAGATGAGGTAGATTGAAATATTTTCCGAGTAATATTTGAAACTTGAAAATTACAGAACAGAATGTTGGTAAATTTTAAATGAAATGTAGTTATGTAACCAGGTGAATACTTTTTAGGAAATGTCATGTAAAAATTAATGTTGTGAGAAGAAATTGTAAAATGAATTGGAAGTTGCTGACAAAGGTCTAATATTTTGCGTTATATTCGGGCAAGACATATATATTATTTCATTATGGGATAATAAAACAATATCTATGGGGGCATTTGATACCGAAATTATTGTTTGCAGGAGCAAAGAATAATGATAGACGTCGAAGGAATGTTGATTCTTTGTGAGACCAAGCCCCAAGGCCAGTTTAGTTGGGGGAAACTGTTTATAACAATGCCATGAATGAAAGGAACAGTGTCCTTAGAAGGTTTCTAAAGGAATTCTCACTGGACGTGTATGAATAGGGTATTCTTTGGATCGTTTACAATGGCGACCCAAACAGCCACAAAAGGACTTTGTTTAAAAAGGCATTTGGAGAGTGAAAGTTATATATATAAATACTCACACGCAGTTGTGGTCATAGACTCTTCGGCTTGCCGCCGATGAAGGCGGGTGCGCGGCTAGAAAGACATCATAAACATTTATCCGGCGTGTAGCCGATATCAGGAAGAGTCAAACGTGCAGCCTATTAGGGTGGTCAACTTGTTCGGTCTTGAATATTTGTCAGGTCATCAAAATTTATCGAGAAATATAGTTAGCATTCAGTCACTATAAACCGTGATTGGTAACCCTCGGTCGGCAGCTTCCATTTCGAGGTTTGAAATAAGAAGCAGTGAATAAATAATTTGGAAACGGGCATTCCAGTGTTGTAAACTTTCCTTCTCACACACATCCACGCATGCCCTGAGAGAAACCTCATTGCTCGCCGACTTCTGTGTTCGCCATTATATTATATTTGCATCAAATTGGCGTTCCAACGTGGAGCTTGTGTACACCCATAAGCAATACTGCTTCAGGCTTATGAAATGTGCAGAACTTAAAATGGTTTAAAACTCTCTAAGTTTCATTTGCGAATAAGCTCTGATGTTTTAAAAAACATTTTTTTGGAAAGTTAAGTACATAAACAGCTAAATGGTCAAATATCAATGCCAAACTCCGTTCGCATTTTTGATTTTATAATGTTTAAGGCACTAAATCCACCTTGGGCAAAGAGTGCAAACCAAATTTACTTCGCAGTTTGCTTTACGCGTTTCAGGATTAGAGAAAACTTAATCTAGCTTCTAGCTATCGCCTAAACGGTTAAAACTTCAGAAAAACGGATTTTGGAATAGACGTCCCACGTTTTTTTCCAAAATAGTTATGTAGGGTTCGATAATTATGAGAAAATGTCGGTATGGTTGACGCGGTGCAATATTTGGGCAGACGCTGCGCGACGTTGCGGGGTCCAAGGGGTGGGGCGGCGGGATGTTCAACGAGTGAAGCCGAACGACGTGACGCGACGCGGCAGACCGGACCGGCAGAAGGCTTCTAGCCTGGTGCGCGGACGGTTGTCTGGCGGTTCTCCCTGAAGCGTAGTGAGACGACCTCAGAGTTGTTCCGTCTCACTCGCGCACTCGGCCGCTCGCTCGCTCTCTCTTTGCTTTTCAAACAGACGAGTCCCGGCCCAGGAGTAAACACTACCTATGTTTGTTGACATTGCTTCCTTGCCGAGAGAAAAGGAAAGACCAGAGCTAGAAAGCCGTTTTCGGATCCTATAGTTCCCTTTTCTCCTCCTGTTTATTTGTATCGTGTGGCTTGAAGATGGAAGACAAGTCATGAAGGATACTAATCGTTTACTACAACTTAAGCGGTGTTTGTGATTTGGTGTTCTCCACAGAACCATTCCCTAAGTAGCTTTAGTTCCAAACTGCGAATACAATATTGCTTTTATTGTTAAATAGTTTACTGCACTAAAGTATTACTCATTGTGACAGCATCTTTGTTCAATAACTTATGGTGTATATAAGTGTTAGAGTTTTGGAAAAATAATTGACGTCAATCTAAAGATTCCTGCAAGAACTCCATAGCAGTCTGCAAAATCATTAATCATGCCAAGCTCACCAGTCTTGTGGATCCTCCTGCTGTCGGTTCTAGGACACTGGACACCAGGTATGGGATTGATTAATTACATTAGCCCAAGCTCGTTAGTAAGTACACATTACTGTTAGATTTTTCTGGAAAGGAATTATTTTTATATACATATCCACAGGGCATAAATGCGTTATAGTGAAGTCAAATATCTATCTTCGCTTAGACAAATTTAAAATCATTTTATTTCTCCTCGGTAGAACTTTTAAGCGTTTTTCCCCGAGTACCAGCATAACTTATAAAGTTGTTTTGAAATAATTTCTGCTAAACAGCACCTGGAAACCTTAAAGCTGAAATCATAGAGCAACTAGAATTAGAAAGTATGTGGTTCTAGCTCTATGTTTTCGGGATAAATTAGGGTGCTGAATTACTGGATCCATTTGAGTATTAAATCAGAGTCACTAGCCCAACTTTAACAGAAGTTACAGCAACTCAGAATGTTATGTCTTATGCTGTAGCGTACCTTAATGGCTTTTGCGCTTGGTTTACAAGTCCACTTTATTTTCTAACACTAGAGTTCTCAGGTGTTTTATGATAGAAATTCTGGAATTGAAACACGACGAAGCTATCTTAATTTCAAGGATTTTGTGATGTTGTGGTTGCGCTGCAAACCAGAAATTTCTCTCTAAAGGAGCGATCGCATAAGGACCTCTAATCGGCTCAGAGGTGAAGAGGATATATGTTTCGTAATGAATTAATAACTTCTCTCCCTTCTCCGGGAGAGCGATAATATTACAATTTTGGAAAGGCTAATGTGCAGTTGACAATAAATTCGTAATTTATGGCCTTTTAAATCATAAGTAAATATGATATTGAAATGTATTTTTCTCCAAACTGACTCAAAGGTAAAGAATCAAGAAGTTTTAGGAAGTTATTAGATGCTAAAGTTGACATCATGCACAAACATTCTCGAAACTTGAAGCATTGCTGTGGTGAGCAGCACAGTGTCGGAAAAGTAGTGGAAAGTTATTTTATAAATAGTTTGGTTGGTTTAAAATTTATATTTGAGGTAACATATAAATGAATTTAGTTCACATAATATTATATCTAGAAATTAAAATACTTTGAAGGACATATCTGACGGCAATAACCGCGTTTCACATCAATTTTTAAAACAATATATAATAAAGGATAAAATTAAATGTTGTATAACTTTAATGATGCAACCTATATTTAATAAGTAACGAAATCAAATGAAACAATTTTGAAATAAAAAGCTATTTTCCGGAGTAATCGTATTTCTCACAATGTAAGCTTCATAACTCGTTTATCAAGGGATACCATTTATATTTTTATGTAAGCTCATCACTAATGCTCTCAGTTTTCAACATTTTAGTAATATTAAAGTATACCCGACAGTATTATAGCCCTGTATGATTTTGTCAAGAGCTTCACGTCGGACAAGAAGATCTATTTTTATGACTACTCTTCGCGTGGCATCTAAAAAGCGAATAAAGCAATCACTTATTGCTCGTAACTAACCCAAAACTTGTAACACAAAATGAAATGTTTAAAATTAAAAACAAAACTAAAATGTTTATAAAATATTTAGTAAATACGGAAGTATATATTTGCGGTCCTGTTTTGAAATAATTACATTCCAATTGTTTTCTAAATGTGGAATAATATTTTTATATAACCGAGGCAGATAAAGAATTTTACGTTTTCACTAAAACATTTCTGTAAACATCTGAAAGGGCGCGTAAAGAAATTAAATCTTGATCCGGAACAGATCTTAGAACACGATTATATGACACTTTTTTGTTTATTAAGCATTAAAACGCTTCACACGCCATTACGTGACTGCTAAAGCTAAAATATCCTGCAATTTGTCAACCAGTTACCAGCATTTATATCACCATACAACTCCAGATATTTCCCACATGACGTCGGTTTGTATTAGTGCTACATACGTATCTGATGTAACAAAGTAATTCAACGTATAAATATCCTATGCAACCCAAACATAAGAAACTCTTTGAGACGGAGGCGAGCGACTTTTGCACTGAAATTGAGTAAAAACCTGGTAATAATTTACATTTAATATGCATGATTTTAAAAATACTTATCAATCATAAAGGAGAAAATTGTATTTTGAATTTGATATTAGGGGTATATATTAGTATAATTGAAACTGCTCGACTTTGTAGCGTAGGTGATAGCGTGTCTGGCTCACGTTCAAAAGGGTCCGGAGTTGGAATCTCGGTCGCGCTGAGTTATCTGGATAAGTTTCTTTTTCCGGCATTTTCTCTTGTTCTAAAGGATGAATGTCTGGTAACTATAAGGTCTATGGAACCTGCGCTCACTTGAGGATAATTTCACCCGTTAATATGTGACGTTGGAGGATGTTAAACAAAAAAAATAATTTAGACAAAAAATCCAGCATTAGACGCTTTTTCTGCAAATTCACTTTTGAAAATGATGTCTTTTTATCCAATTATTAAGAAAAGTTTGAATTAGAACTCCAAATTACTCTTATATAAATTTCTGTGTCTTTCGAATGGTTTTTGAGTTACTAACTTTAAAACTTATAAAAAACCTAAAAGAGATAGACGTTTCAAAAGACAAAATTTAAAAAAAAAATTTATTTTGAATGAGTAATACAAAATTACATTATAGCTTTGTTTTTACAATCAGGTAAATAACGTTAAAGGAGTTGTTTTTAAAACTGCGACGGGTGGAGCAATTTTCGTACGATACTAAAATTTAGCTTTAAAATGTAGTAACCCGGGACCAAATGGAAATGTCACAGTGACATTCGAAACCATCTAATGTATGTATCAGATAATATTTAGAATAAATATTCCCCTAAATTGGCTAGAAGCTGTATAGCTTTTCAGCGTAACATTCCTTTAAAGAGGGAAACCAACCGACATAGAGTTGGTATTGAACATATACATCTAATCAACTGCACTTGAACCGAGGGGGGCTGCGTTGGATTCCTATTATGATTGCCCACTTAGGGATAATATCTTTCCACCTGTGCCGTCGGTTCACTCTCCTGTTCGCTTTCACACATTTCGAGATCGATGTAGCCGAAGGGGTATGCAACACGCAACGATCAGCGGTGTAACGTAAGGTGTACCTTCTCTTATCGAGGTCTAAATATCGATACTGCTGGTTTTTTACCCAGACTAATTTTACTTTTCATTAAAACTTATTTTTTCGAATATTCCAGCAAGTGTTATGGCAATATTTAGACGAAAACTGTCGGTTATCTGTATCCAATATTAATATTATATAAAACCATTTTGAAAAGTCAGATTATTACTGCGTAGGGGCGATAGACACATCATTTGGGTAGCTTATACATAGCAGGTACTATAAACCTATCATTATTATCATCATCTTTATCATTATAATTATTATTACTATTAGTTCATCATCGTGATCATTATTTTTACACTAACAGCATCGATCCATGAATCATAGTTTCCTAAGAATCCGAAAAAAGAGTTCCTCTTCTTACTATTAAAATTATGAAATTTATGGAAACAAATTTGAACTTCGGGACTTTTTTCGTTTTTTCGTTTTTACATACATATATGATGAACAGGTAAAATTTATACTCATATATTTTGAATTTGTATTACCTAGACAGAATAAATATTCAATTTAAATACGTCTAAACGAAAATATTGACATATGCACACTTTATGAGCAGTTACTTTCAAAAATATTTTATCTGAATTTCTCAGTGCATATACCATGTCAGTAATTTAGCAACTTCGCGTTAAACTGTCGCGGACAAGTTTTACAGAAAACGCAACATTACATGGTTTATTCAAGAAGTCCTTCAGAACGCTAGGATCACCTTAGCATATAGTTTCAATTTTACAAAACCGCCAAAAAGGTTCCGGGAACAGTATCTGTTAATTTAACAAATTTGAGTAGAATTTACCGCACAGTTTCGTTAATATTGGGCACTTGATGGAGTTCAAGCGAAATTCGCAAGCCATACACCTATTCAGAACTTAGCCAACGCGACACTACTTACCAAACGGTTGCATTTTTTGCTATTCTTGTAACCTTATATAAACTAAATTTGGGATTGTGATTTCCTTGGGTTTCATACGGACTGTGCGAAAGTCACAGTATTCCTCACCCAGAGTAATGCAACTCCAAATACCTAAATTTTCGAATACCACGAAGTTATACCTGCATTATATATTCTTACAATAGATTTAACCGAAATCTGAATCTGTTCATTATGCTAACCAAAGAACTCAAGAAATAAAACACAAAGCAAATCAAAACAGATTAATGTTGACAAAAAGTACGTATTTTATCTAATTTTGATTTAGAATAAGCCTTTTTTTAAAGTCCTAAGAAAACAAACACATAGTGGTGAAGGGGAGCCAGCCCCGGTGGCCGTGGTCACTATAGTGTATGTCTCTGGTTTAACGCCGCGTAGATTGTGCGCGGGGTCGAGTCCCGCCTTAGGCATGAGTGCTTGTGTGGATTGTGCATATGTGTATAAAAAGGGAAAAGAAAAACAGTATAGCTACGGAAGCGCAAAGAGGGTAAATGCTACACATATATGATTAATATCATAATTTTATGCATTTAAACGTTTCTGCACTGAAAAGGTACATCAATAAATCACTTAAAGCTTATTAACTTGTGGAGTTAGGTTGAAAAATTATTGGTGTTAAACATAAGATATGTTTATTTATAGTGTATTTAATTTCTTAGAATAACGAAAATATTATTTGCGAGCTTAATTTGTGGCAAGAATTATATAAAATATCCATTTTGATATTCAAAAATTCAAAACACTTCCGAATTGTGACAGAAGTTCAATCTATGTATAAAAATCACTGACTCAGTTTTACTGTACTACGATAAAGTATTATTATTGTGTGTAGACATGCCAAGAGAGCAATAACAGTTGTTAGATGTGTGCGATTTCTGGTGAATGTGTCTTATTTCGAAGATGCAAATGATGAATGGGAGTTAACTGTAGATGGTAATAAGAGAAAGGCGCTCTGAATGAAATAAAATTGATTGAAAGCTGTTTAAGCACTTGTTCGTTCCGAAAATCATAAAATGAAAGTTCGCAGAATACTTTTGCGAAGATAAAGGAATAATTTGCGTAAAATTACAGAAGAAAAGAAGCTATTACTGATAAAGTTAACATAGTTCTCAATAATCCTATCTTTAACTTCCGTTTTTGGCTCATAATTTTAAGTAATTTTAAGTTAACTCTAGGTAAAGTGGAAAAAATAAAATAATTTCAAACCGATCCGTTTCTCGGGAATTGGCAGTTGCATGTGGTAAATGAGTGCGAGGTATTCAAACGCACTAAAGGATTAACATATTAGTTTACCTGTTCAAAAAGTCCCGAGTTCGAATCTCGGTCAGGGCGAATTACCTGGATACGGTTTTTACCGAGGGTTTCCCTTATCCTAGAAAACGAATGTCGGGTAACTCTCAGGTCCATGGACGCCTTTGAGCATAATTTCACCCTTCCATTCATCGTCCGATATGACAACTTTGGAGGACGTAAATTAAAAAAAAAAGTCTAATTTACCTTTTAAGAAAAACCTTTCATAATCAAGGTAACTTCCTGAAAGAGAAATTTCAAGTATAGAAAGTAGAATAAAATTGAAACCCAGTTTGGTGTACATGCTGTGATGGTAACTAAAATATAGGTTAGTGCTTAAAAGAAAATAAAAAAATTGGCAAAATTATTAAATACCAATATGGATTTTTGCTATCCAATTTTGTTGAATAATGCAACTTAAAAGTGTTACACAAATAATTTTAATATTATTTGTAGCCTTCTATTAGCTCACAACCTGCATTCCAAACACTCAATCTGCCTGTTTTGTGCGTCAAGCAGACGGTGTTTAAATCCATTGTTATAGTATATATCACTTAGAAGGTGAACGCTAATAGCACACTTTAAATTTAATAAACAAATGCCTCTAAGTCTAAATTTAAGATCTGTTCTTAAGGAGGACCGAGGAAAACCGGAGAAAAGCGTAAGTGACGGAGAACCATCATCTCGGTATTCGAACCGTGAATATCTGATATTAGTTGTGACCGTAATGTGATATTAATAAGAAGATTATAGCTTTAGGTAATCGCTTTAAGAGAAAATATCGTTATCTGTGGTATCCAAGGAAGAAATATATTATTTAGTAGCATAAAACCAAGAATAGGTAATTATCTAACTCTTTACACTTAAAGCCATTAGTGCGCAATGAATTGTAATTTTGAATAACATAATTATGTAACGTCATAATGTTAAATGAGATAAGTGTATTTTTATTTTATATATTTAAATGTTACACAGTGATTCCCTAAACCACAGTATTAGTGAGAAGCTGAAAGTTTTGCCATTGCAATAAAAGAAACTTTCCTATGTACAAAATTTAATGATGGTTTCATTATTATGACATTTTATAGAAACACCGTACAGAAGTATTGCAATAAAATATATGATTGGTGTGTCAATATTTTCAGTTCTTTTTTTTTTTTTTTTTTTTTTTTTTTTTTTGCAATTTGCGTCCTCCAACGTTAAGTCATATCGGACGATTAACGGAATGGGTGAAATGATGTTTAAATGAGCCCAGGGTCCATAGAGCTTAGAGTTACCCGACATTCGTCTTTCAGGATAAGGGAAACCCCGGAAAAACCTTATCCAGGTAACTCACCCTGACCGAGATTCCAACTTGGGACCTCTTGAACGTGAGGCAGACACGCTGCCACTACGCTAAAGAGGCGGGCTTTTCAGAAATGTCAGGGCTCTAATAATTCGTACATATCCTGGTATTACAATCCAGGTAAGATGTTATATTTAGGGTATTAATTCTTATAAATAATATTTACTGAGATATTTTACATATATTTTTAATCTATAGCTGCTGTTAAAGATAGCTATCACAGAACTAAACTTTGGGCCTCGGCTGCTTATTCACTAGCAGATTAAATCAATTGCAGTCTGATATACTCAAGTTTTATTTACGCTTTGATTTCAATTTTCTCCTTTGTAACTTTCTAGTCCTGTTCTCAGGTTCGTAAGGAACTTTGGAAAAATTGAAAAAAAGAAAAACGTTTTATTTGTAGAATTATATAGTAAATTCTTATTGAAAATTCGTTTTAGCAGTATTTACCGCCTCCTACTACACATAGCACCAGATCTGTGGATAATGCTGATACATGCAACGAAACAATATTTGGAAAAGGAATTTATGACGTCTTCATTCTCACAGGAACTTTTTTTGGGCAATTTACGTCCTTAAACGTTAAGTCATATCATATCGGACGGTTAATGAATGGTGTTCAAAAACTCCCGGATCCATAGAGCTTGGAGATACCCGACATTCATCTATCAGTATAAGGGAAAACCTTATCCAGGTAACTCACCTTAACCAAGATTCGAACTCGGGACCTCTTGTACGTGAGGCAGACAAGCTACCATCTACGCTACCGAGGTCGGCTCTCAGAGGAAATACTACATTCTTAGATCAAATATATTCTTAAAAATCAGTATCAGGTTTTGCATCCAGTAATTTGAATGTGTTTTCCGAGTATGTACACATTTGAAGAACAGTTTTCTCTTAGTGTACTGTCATAGTACCTATTTCACACACACACACACACACACACACACACACACACACACACACACACACACACACACACACACACACACATGCTAAGGTTACCGAAGTTGTGACGATAAAAGTGTGCATTCGTGATGATATTGGATACTTCGCGGCTTTACGCAAAACGTTCTGCAAATCATGGATACAGTCTTTACATAATTTTGGAAAAATATATTCAGTAATTTATATGTTCTTTGTTCAATATTATATAATAATAATGTTCAGCCAAATAAACGCTATTAGCGTTCAAATGCTTAAACATATTTTTAACCTCGAAAATGCATTTTCAACTGAATAAATATTTTAAAGAACTTAAAACAAAGAAATTTATATAATAAAATTTAGTTTTTAATTATAATACTAAGTAACTTCTATGGTTATAAGCGTCCCATTCGACAATGCCTATCAAATACCGCTTAGCTTTTCCTCAGAAGCCTGATTATTAGGGCTGAAGTTTTTTTCGTGTCATAAATCTTTTTCAGCGACCACCGGATTTACTTCTCTTCCGGAGAAGGCTATGTAAGCATTTTTGCTGCCGAAAAATTAATCCAACGTCCTCTTCCAGTTTTGAACCCGGGATCTGAAAAGCATAGGCTCAGAAAAGGTGGCATTGACGAATAAGAAAAACATGAATACAATTGCTCTTTAATTTAGTCCCATTCATGTTTTTGGACGTTTTATGCCATAATAATGCTAGAAAAAAGTTCAGTCGCCTCCGAAATCCTTGGGAAAAACTAGTTTGTAAAATTCTCACTTCTTACTGATGTCGTAGCATCGAACTAAATGGCCTCCAGGATAATGTAAGTCAATTCATAAAGAGTTATTTAACCGGAAGTTTAAGGAAAATTTATGTTTGTATAAGATAGTGTTCTTACAGATGATTCTTGTTCCATTTTTTATACTCTTATACTTGGAGAAAATGCAGTTTAATTTGGGAATGGATGAACATACAAAAATGCTTGTCCTTTGGCAGAGGGAAAACCTTTCAGTTTAATGAATGCGCTATCATACAACTAGCTATAACGACGAAAATGCACCGTTTCAAGTTTTCTTTCAGTTCTGGGTTAAAATATTATAGTGCTCCAATGTGATTATCTTTGGAAAGGTAAAGTGACCATTTTACCGAAAAGCAAACTTAGGAGGGTAATGTACTTTGCATCTCATTTGTTATACTAATCTAATAGATTATTTCTGTGATCGACTGGCTTCTCCACACAGGGGCTCCTGGTTCGATTCCCGAAATGTATATGTTATTGAAAATATATGGTCAAAATATTATTTGCACATAAACCCCAATGTTCTTAATTTATATTAATTCCGATCGGGTTTCAGCAATAGAGGGCGAGAAAAGGAGGTAATTTGACGAATGGAGTTCAAATCCGCGATTGGAATATGACATACTATGTACTTCTGAAAACTTCAAATGCACAGCTATATCTATCTGCCTCTTCAATAGAACAGTTAGAAAATTACTTTATTAATGATATCATTTAGATGTGTAAGATACAAATTTAAAATATTTCAAGGTTCATTACGAAAATACAGTTTTATTTTCGTTATTTTATCGGGCATCTTTAAAGACAAAATAAAACAAAATTAACTGAAGTAAGCCACGCTCAATTGGAATAAATAGCGAATCAATCTTATTGGATATATTTAAAATGTACAGTATTACATGCTCAGCACTTTCTCATTGAATTTTACAATTGTGTCCTGATATTAAACACATTTCCAAACTATATCATCATCATCATCATCATCATCATCATCATCATCATCATCATCATCATCATCATCATCATCATCATCATCATCATCATCATCATCATCATCATCATCATCATCATCATCATCATCATCATCATCATCATCATCATCATCATCATCATCATCATCATCATCATCATCATCATCATCGTCATCGTCATCGTCATCGTCGTCATCATCATCATCATCATCACCATCATCATCACCACCATCATCATCATCATCATCAACATCATCATCATCATCACCATCATCACCATCATCATCATCATCATCACCATCATCATCATCATCATCACCATCACCATCACCATCATCATCATTCTATTATTAATCGACGCTCATAAACCTAAACGTTCCAATTATTCCAGTAATACATTTTCTAAAACACGTGACATTTAAGGTTGAGATGATAAACGGTGATGCAACCGAATGTTTCCCAGGGAAACTGGCAAGCAATCACTGCCTTAACTGGACGATATCCGTAACTGAAGTAAAGAAAATGACTTCGACATTAAAAGCACTAAAATCTTAGATTTAAGTTACAACTTCAGTTATGAGCTTATCTACATACAGGCAAAATATTACAAGTGTGCTCCACCCTTAGGCACATATGGCCCCTTCTGATTAACAGCATTTGAACACGCAAATGCTTACCTCATATCACTTTGTGTGTATGTGTGTGGTGTGCGTGTCTTGTTTAATTTATATTTGCTCTTTTCGGGTTCAAAGTAGACATACAGTGAACCGACGTACTTCAAACATTTCTGTGTTATCAATTAATAAAAATGAAATTAATAACCCAAGATAACATGCAAAAGTGTCAGAACTCTGTTTGATTTTAGGAGAACCTTTAAGGATACTCAGAGCATTAAAAATTAATTTTATGTGTAAAACATTATTTGTACATTTGGCTTCAATTACATACTATAGCTCTGCTGTCATATCCCTTAAAGATTCATGGTAACCATTTAAAAACCTAAACACACACAGACCATTTTTTTTTTTTTTTACTTCCGACATCTATTATTCCTCACTGAGGTTTTTAAAACCTTTGCGAATTCAAATCTTCTACACGATATTAGTAATAACCAATCATTTATTTATTTACGTCCTCCAACGTTAAGTCATTTCGGAAGATCAATGAAATGGGTGAAATGATACTGGTAATGAGCACAGGGTCCATAGAGCTTATGTGACGTTCGTCTTACAGGATAAGGGAAAGCTTGGAAAAAGTTTTATCCAGGGACCTCCGGAGTAAAAGTAAAACAGCGTTTTACTTTAATAGTTCGTTCACACTGACCGTGTGTAGGCTTAAGTATGGAAAGATAGTCAGACTAAAAAATTCAGTAGATCCGTGGTTCAAATCCCGGCTATGGCATTGAATTTTTCAGTCTGACTCTATCTTTCCGTACTTTAGCCTACACACGGCCAGTGTGAAAGAACAATTAATTTCCATTAATTGAACTAATAATGGTTAACTATAAAGCCCGGGCCTTAAAGTACTTACACGTTGTAAGTCGTCATTAAGGTAGTTGTCTCATGTGTTTATGAGAACTCCTAGTGGTTTACCGGGAAAAACACGAGTCAGTTGGAGAATTTAATGTCATGTCGGCACTTTGGCCATAGAGGCTCAATGGCTAGAGCGGCTAGACGGCAACCAGTAGATCCGTGGTTCAAATCCCGGCTATGGAATTGAATTTTTCAGTCTGACTCTATGTTTCTTTACTTTAACCTACTCACAGCCTGTGTGAAAGAACAATTAATTTCCAAACTATACTATAGCTTTATAAACTTATCGCACTGCACATTACTTTCCTTGTGCACAGGATATTCGTTAGTTTAAGAACGTTTAGTTGAACTTGCCTTGCTTCTTTTTATTTGAATTAAATATTTTGTTTCTTAACGGCAATATCGATTGCTGGATTCATACAAGCTCCTCCGGTGTACCGGAATTCATTCTGGACGCCATTAAATTTACTGATAAGGTGTTATCGCTTTTAGGCACACCTAACATCATTAGTGTGGGCGAGATTTGAACCTACGACCAATACCTCCATGTATACTTGGTTTTACCGATTTCCAGTTGGTTTTATTTTAACGTCATTTATAGCTACGTTTGGGTGTGACATTTCTGTGTTATGTTCTATGGTTCAAAAGAGTACTAGCAGATTATCATAGCTACAAATATCTTTTACCACAATTCTTCAATTTCTTCACCAAATCAATTTGATTGATCCCGAGCAGAAGAGATTCTTTACGCCTTACACTCTCATCATTTTCTGTACACTCTACAATTTACAGTTTACGCTCCAGTGCACTGTACTGTAACGAATGAACATGCCACATGCCACAATCCATTTAGCTCACCAATTTGTGTAAGTGCAACCAACACAACACGAAGGACAAATACGACCAAATCAGTTCGTGTCATTATCGATTTGTACTATCATTAGTCAATGGCATGTTATAGAATTACAGATGTTTTTATGAGAGGAAATGGAATTGCTTATTGTAGCTCCGCCCCTCCCTCCAATTTTTGGTGAGGAGGGAATCCGTAAATTAATAATGATTGTAACTACAATAAGAAAGCGTAGGTATCTCTGTCAAAATCCCTCTCCTTTCTTAATTCATACTCAATATTAAGGATTTTTTCAGTAACTTTAACTTTTTGTCAATTAATAAGAATTCAAAATAAACTTTTCTTTAATATGATATAAAAAAATTAATGAGTAATTTTTATCACAAGAAGAAGTGTTATCAAAAAGAAGAATTGCACGTTGATGACGTGATACTGCTAGCAGAGGACAAACATGAGTGTAAAGGGCATTCTAATGCAGTCGAGCGATAGTAGTGAAGACTGTGGGATGAATATAAAGCCAACAGATAAACAAAATGCAATAGGCTTGCGAAATCGAGATGACTAAGTTCACAAAGGAATGCACTATAAGTTCTGATACGAGCTGTTGCCAAGAATTAAACAATGGAATATCCTATAAACGGCAATGAATAAGAAACACCTGTGGACTCTTGCAGAGATAACTAAGAGATAACTGAAGTGTTTCGTGCCGAGTGTCAAGTTTGAGTTTACTAAAAATGCAGTAAAACGATTGAAAACATTTAAAATGTGCATATAGAGAAGAAGTAAGGTTTGAAATGGAGAGTGAGGAGAGAACATTTAACATAATCTGTAAGGAGAAAGACATATCTCGAACATGGTTGGGAGAAAATCTTAAGAAGTAATATTCTGTAAAGAATATTTATAATCAGATGAAGATTCGATCTAAACTAAGCCACCAAATGACAGACAATTTTAAGACAAATGATTCACATGCACATATATGGAAGAACTAAGGAGAGATAATTGGAAGAGGCTGAATTTGTATTCAAGTATATCTTCAAAAGTAATTTAATAACCCAAATATATTTTTAAGTCCCATAATGAAAAAAAGTTGCAAAAATATACTTTTCATTAGTGTCATATACACTGAATAAGCTCCTTTCTTTTAATTTTAAGTCCTCCAACGTGACGTCATATCGGACGGGGAATTAAATGGGTGAAATTATGCTCAAATCTGTCCAGGGTCCATAGAGCTTAGAACTACCCGAAATTCGTCTTTAAGGATAAGGGAAAAAACGGAGAAAGCCTTAACCAGGTAACATATCCTGATCGAGATTCGAACTCGGGCCTCTGGAACGTGATTCAGACACGTTACCATCTACGCTACCGAGGTGGGCAGTTCCTTCAAATGGAAACTCGACATGTACCTATAAGAAATTAAGAAAAACTATTTGAGTTATGAAGAAATCAATCACAGCTCAGCGTTCAAATTATGTAGTTCTTTAATTTCGTCTGTATTCTAACAAAGAATGTAATGACTTTTAATTAAAACTCCAATTTTTTTATAATAAAGGCTTTCTCATTTTATACAGATTAGGCGCTATGTAACTATTACACACATGTTGTTTATACTCTTAGGAAGTGGTGCGTCTGTTTCACGACTCAATAATTCTTCACAATAAAGCGAACAGAAATATGTAAACACTCTCTGTGCGAAATTCCATATGACTGGCAAAACCAAATTTCATCATTCCCATTGTTGAAAAGCGGTACAAAATCGATGGAAATCTTTCCAGATTATATAATCTGTTTCAAGATATATATTATATACGAGGATGGCCTGAAAAGTTTCCGACCTCAACATGAAGACAGCAGCACTCATAAATAAAAGCTAGTAAACTTGGCTGTCCATCTGTTGACAGTTACTCACCAGTTGACACTCAGTTGTTATGTAACACTCGTTTGAGTGAGTTGATGTGAGTGCTTTTATGAAAATGGACAAAATCGAGTATTGAGCTGTCCTTAAATATTCTTTTTGAAACGCAATACGCCTATGGAAATCAAAGATGAGTTGGGTTCTTTTTCGGGGACTCTCTACCATCATTTACCACAGTAAAATTTTGGGCAACTTCATTTAAACGTGGTCATAAGAGCTTGAGAGAAGCTGACCGTTCGGAACGCCCAAAACTGAAACTACCGACGAAAACATCGCCAAAGTTCACCAAATGGTGCTAGACGACCGCCGAATTAACGTGAGAGAGATAGCAGAGGATATGAACATATCAAATGAACATGTGTGTCACTTATTAAATCAAAATTTAGCCATTAGAAGGCTGTTCGCGCGTTGGGTGCCGCGTTTGCTCACGTTAGACCAAAAACGTGTTTGAATAAAAATTTCCAACGCCCTGTTGGCGCAGTTTAGGCGCAATAAATCCGAGTTTTGGCACTGATTAATCACTGTAGATGAGTCCTGGATACATCATTGTACGTCCGAAACAAAAATTAAGTCCAAACAGTGGACTGTAAAGGGAGAACTGGCTTAAAAAAAACTGTTTTCTTTTCGGCTGGTAAAGTGATGGCGACTGTTTTTTTTTTTGAGAGAGAGTCATGGAGTTATTGTAATGATTATCTTCAGAAAGGTAAAGCCATTACAGGAGCATACTACGCCTCATTACTTGACAATCTGAAGGCAGAACTTGAGGAAATACGGCCACATTTGCAGAAAAAGACACTCCTGTTTCACCAAGACAAAGCACCGTCTCCCAGTTCAGCGGTTGCAATGGCAAAAATCCACGAATAACGGTTTCAACTGCTTGACCATCCACCTTACTCACCAGATGTAGCCCCAAGTGACTTCTTTTTGTTCCCTCATCTGAAAACTGTGCTCGAGGACAGAGATTTTCGTCAAAGAAATAGACATTCCCATTCGTGAACAATTATTTTGCAAAGAAAAAAGTCGAGTACTATTTGCACGGGTTACAGAGATGGGAGCATCGCTGGAAGAAGTGTGTAGAGTTACAAGGAGACTATGTTGGAAAATAAAAAAAAAGAAATTCTGAAAAACTCTTTATTAGGCCGGAAACATTTCAGACCACCTATATATACAGTGTGTTTCAAAACGACACCGAACGAACATATAGAAGTAGTTGCTCAGCTTCTATGTGACACATATGGATAGTTTTTACCTCCAATAGAGCCGCTTAAAAATTCTGCATAATGAGTATGGAAGAGTATAACAGGAACAACGCGTGCCTCACGCTGTCGGAGTTCGCAGGTATAGGTCACACGTCGTGCCGCGTGGTGTAACTGTTTGTAAACATATCGGCATAATCCGCAGTAGCTTGTTTGCTACTATTAAGAATTTCTTTGGCGTATGAAACCGCAATAAGGAAGCTGTTGCTTAAATATCGCTTATGAGTGTTTAACGTGTTCTAAAATTCAGTTATAGAAGTCCATGATGGCAAATAAGCTGGACATATGCAATTTACACCTTTCAGAGGGAAGTTAATGTTAGTGAGGTTGAGGATGGAAGCATTAAATGATAAACATAACAGAAAATAACATCAAAGAATATGTGGGAATCAGGAATGAAAAATTGACTGCAAAAAGGAGTTAGAGCGACTCATAGCAAAAATATTGTATTTCATTGTATAGTACTATAATGTAGCAACAACTAATTGCATTCTCACTGAAACTACCGTCAATTCTACGATAGTATACAATTAATGTCCTTTAAATTCATCTACTTTATATTAGTCTCTTTATCTTACTGAAAGGTAAAACCCTTCATAGTAACGTAGTCACTTACACTAATCCAATGCGTCTTTCCCAAATCTGGGTCGGAAGAGAATTACCTGCCTTTATGTTTCATATAATCTGCTTTTTTGGCTTGTCCTAAGAAAAAGGAATCAAGAAATCGTTCTCCTATAAGAGTTCTCTGAGGTCAAGAAGCCTTTGCGGAGTAAGAAGAGAAATTCAGCTATATGCAAGGTTCTGCGCTACATATTACTTGAAGGCCAAATACCTTCTTTACTAGCTGCTCTTAAACCACACAAATTATGTTTAAAGGAGGTTTTTTTGTAAAATATGAGCATAATATTGGCTATTTGTTTCTTTATTTTTGATCTAATAAATTTAGTAGTATACGTAGGGGAGATGCACCCAGTACCGCACGGTGTCAGTATCTCGTAGTTGCCGATAGATAGCAGAAGCTCATGGCGTGTATTTAGACAAACAACTACCTTTGTTACCAACAGAAAGTTTTCCCTCCTCTTTGACCGTTGAATCAGAATTTATTGTTCAGAGAAGTGGTGTAGTGAACTGGAACTGTGCTGTTAATAACTTGCTGACATTGCTGCTGCCTTGTCCGGCGAAGAACTAATTAAGTATTTGTACCCATATTATTTGGTATTAAGTAGACTACACAAACACAAAATACAGTATCAGTTTAAAAGAATAGGGCCGTGCTATGACGTTATATATACGTACGTGTGAGTTGCTCAGTGCCGTACGATAGCAATTTTCCCAGTACCGTACGCGAAGGTATAATTTTATCCCCTGAACTTGCACTGACATTGGATTAATTTTTGTTTATAGGCATTCCTGTCAACATGGAAGCCAAAAGTAATGGAAAATGGTTAGAAAAAAATATGAAATAGACAATAAAAATGTGATAGAAAGATCCATGAGCCTGGGAGTAGCAAAATATACTACTGAAACATTAACATCGACTTTGTATAAGTTGATGTTGCAGGAAAAGGCACTAAAACAAAAGAACAAACCAATAGCAAAGGGAAACAAGACTAACATTAATGCAACTTTAAATAGAGAACCTAACTCCAACTCTGTGCAAAGAGAAACTGTAAATAGTACAGAGCCTTAGAAGACTAAAAGAAAATTAAATTTTGGAACCAAAACAGTGTCGATTGAAGTGTTATAAAGGGTGTATCATTTGCTTAGATATCACAGACGAGGTTTGGTTTCAGTGTGTACCGTCCAAGGGCTTGACACATATTGAGTGTACAGGGCAAGAGAACATTGATTTTTTATAGAAGTGATCACTGTGTTTAAAAAAAATGTTTCATTAGTTCTAAGACATTTTTATTTTGTTGTGATAATCTGCAGAGAACGTTTTGAAAAATATAGTATCATGTTACCATGTTCTGATTTTATCTCAAAAATACAAAATTATGATAAGAATAATTACCTTGTGAATTATTATGCAGTTCCACTTACTTTATTTAAAAATATTTACGTCTGTCTGGTACTGGGAAACACTTTTGTAGATGCGCAGTTATCAGTAATATTTACTTTAGTTATTAAAAGTCAACATGACTCGCGTTCATGAATGTTCATTACCAATGATTTTTCTGCATGTTATTAGTTTCATGATAACAGTAACGCGCTACTTGTTCTCCAATGAATTTTCTTCAAATTTTGAAAAAAACCCTTAGGTGTGCGGTACTGGGCGCATCTCCCCTAATCATTATTTTGAGAATGAAAGAGCTAAAATGGCAGAGTTATGTGTTTTGGATATTCATTCTATACTCATTCGGCTAAATTCCGGAAGAATGCTCTGTGAGATATCTCTAAACCCACCGCTCACTCGATCGTGCACTATATTCTCTTATAGGGTGGACTTGGATTAGATTAGAAGCTGAGGGCATTCTACATTAGACTATAAACATTAAGCAGTATGTTATACCTCTGGGAGGAAGGGATGAGATACCAGCGCTCCACGGACGTGCCAGAGTTCGTACTACCGTCGTTGCAGTCACTTGTTACATGGGGTTTGACACCGGCTCCCCCACTGTAACTGACAAGAATACGAGTTACAGTGAGTAAGGTTTTCACATAGCAGCGCCACACTCGCCCATGGCCAATAACCTGCCCGCCTCGGTAGCATAGATGGTAGCGTGTCTGCCTCACGTTCACGAGGTCCCGAGTTCGAATCACGGTCAGGCTGAGCTACCCGAATAAGGCTTTTTCTAGGGTTTTCCCTTATCCTTAAAGACGAATGTCGGGTAGCACTAGGTTCCAAGGAGCCCGGACTCATTTGAGCATCATTTCACCAATTTCATTCATCGTCCGATTTGACTAAACGTTGCAGGATGTAAATTGCAAAAAATGCCAATACTCTGGAATAACCAGATTGAAATGAGGAGTAGAAAGAATAACAGAGATGGGGTGACATTATAGGCACTTTATGTCAAATACAAATTAATTCAAAAATAAAAATAAGAATAACCACTTTGTCTTGTTCTAGTACAACAGACCTGCGGAACTTAAACATGCAAATGGAAGGCAATTGTTATTAATCCTGGAGAATCTGTGTAGCACTTCACTTATTAGACTGGAAAGTAAACACATTTATTCATATACTGTGTCCAAGTAAATAACGATATTGTCAAAGGCACAGAGGCCGTAGAGAGTGTACAAGTCATTGAACTATTCCAGCATGACACACTGCTGTAGCTTTCCAGAGGTACATGAACGAACCGTGCGATCAGGCAGCCCTCTGGAGTCTTCGAGGAATCCTCTTTTCTTGGAGCAATTATCAGTGCCTGTTTTACAACACTGTCTCATGGGAAACCTGCAACCACATGTCAAATATGAAGAGGAAGTGGAAAGACAAAAACGAAATCGTTGATGGAAAAACCATTAAAGCACGCCTGACGATCAGGGAAAGCTAGGCAAAATGGATTCTGAGACTTTCCGATTCCACATCACATGTTATCTTGGAGCCAAGTCCATCCATTCTGTCATCCTGTATTTATCTGAACACAATATATAGATTTAAAAACATAATTTTATTGGAAAAGAATCCTTTCAATAATGGTGGTGTATTGAACTTTGAACTATGGACCGAGGGCTAAAATATTCTAGAAAAAGCTCAAGGGTTGCATGGGCGAAATGAAGAGCTTAAGGTGAAATAAGCGCCCAGTAGATCAGTAAACACATCAGAATGTGTGACATGTGTGCATTCTAGTGGCAGCGATGAGAGTTATGACTGTTTTTGATACTTAAAATGGCGACGTTTTCATTGCAAGAAGAGCATGTAATTATTCGTTTTCTCCATGTTAGTGGTGTGACGCCCATTGAAATTCATCGCCAGTTGAGTGAGGCATGTGTTGATAGTATCATGGATGTGTCTAATGTGTGTTCCTGGGTGTGACAGTTTAATGAAGGCAGAACACTTTTCGCATTTCTAGATCTTCATGCAAGATTGTGTGCACAGATCCTACGCCAATTTTGGAGGTGATGTCTGCAACGCTCAATCTGTGATCCTCCAAAACAACGTACTCCACTCGCTGGATCATGTCGTTAGACAGGCTGGTGTGAGACCGTGACTGTCTTGGTTTATTATCACTCGACGTTCTGCTTTCATTAAAAAAGATGTTATAACTTGAACGCACTTCGTATTTTACTATACAGAGGGTTAAAGGAATCGATACGAATTAAATTTGCTACATCAAACGAGATATGTTGAATAGGCTAGATTCCATGTGTGTGCACATAACTTTACACTACGCTCTTATTAACGTCTTGCACCTGCATTGATTATGGATGCAACAGCCCTAACCGGAATAAATGGAAACCAAATCGAAATGCACGGAATAGGAATGCTAACCTTGAATGTTTTCCTCTGACTTGCTGAGGATTTTACACATATCTTGTTTGTATGACCAGTCAAAATCGCACCATGACTTTGCGGACACGCTGTATATTTCGAGCTAATATATTAGCTGTTACAGACGAGTCACGTTTTAAGTGAAAGCATGAGTGTTCAAATAGTTGCTGTCATTCACCTTTATGCTGTGCCAATTTTAAACAATTTAATTGCTGGAAATTGCATTTCTCTCTCTTTCTTCCAACACCGCACAGAGAATTCCTCTCTAGCGCAGTCGGAATTTTAATTTGAGGAGGGCTTGGATATTGGTTCCAGCACGCCTAAAGTGTAAACATAAAAGGAACCGATCAACGACTGTTATTACATAGCTACTTATTAGATTTATTTATAAGGCGATATCGGGCGTTTTAAGGTCGACATTGTTTCCAATGCGAATTTCAAATGTTTTCTTTTGTACCGTAGATATATTAAGCTGAGAACATCGACCTCTAAGAACTAATGAAGTCTACAAACTAGGTTACTTAGAACACTCTGAAGGGAAAATGCTTAAAAACAAGTGAACATTTGGCTGAAGTTTTCGACTTCTTTTCGACATCGCAGATGTTACATTGTTCTATCAGTTTGTATAAAATGCTTTTTCGTTAACATTTTTATTTTTACGGTGATCTGTGATCTCTTAATGTACTTAGTCAATTTTTAAGCTGATGGCACTCCTTCCTGTTATATTTTTGTAATTTGCAGGTTTGTTTTAGCAAAGTTTTTGCCTTATTTAACAATAATAAGTGAAAAAATAGCTCATACGCTCACCATATAAAAATTTGAGGAACGAACTGGACGCGTTCAAAATACGAGGGCTGTTCAATAAATAACGAACAATGAACTCTTTTCAGCATCATTTCACCCAATTCATTCACGGTCCAAAATGACTTAACGTTGGAGGACGTAACTTACATAAAACATAGCTTTAAACATTTCTGGAGCCTAAAGTTATTGAGACAGACAGCAGCCTAGGACAAATTCAAAAAACGGAACCAGTTTATTGGAAACCAGTTCTTAAAATATCAGACCAAAATGTAAGTTATTTTGACACAAGGGACTTTTTGGGTGACGTAACCAAAAATAAATTTAACCATATTTTCAAAAGCATCAAAGTGAAATTGATAAAATTTGGGCTGTATCATATTGGCACAAAGTTACATTTGTGGTATAAATCTTAAAAATCTAGCGTTATTAATTCAGGATTTCAAATTTTAAGTCATAGGTATCCTTACCGAGCGGGATGGCTCAGGCGGTTTCGTATGTGTCCCGCATTCGGGAGGCTCGTGTTCGATTCCCATGACCAACCTTCCTGACCCATAGGTTTCTTCGGTGGTTTTCTCGGGATGCTAGGCAAATGCTGGATAGCTTAAGTACATCCCCAAGTTTCCTGTCCCTCCATTTCATCTCCATTATTATCATTTCATATCATCTCTCATCTAGTGGTCTCTCTCAGGGTACAAGTGTCGGCGGGAGTCTCGGCGGTGCATGGCAGAATGATATGCTCTGAGGAGAACTACTTCCTCCTCCGGTAGGTCGATTGGCGGTCTCTGATCCTCTGCTGGGACCATTTTGGGACTCTTGGGGCTCGGATCTTCTGCCTTGGTACCATTAGGGCTCGGCTACTGGGCTCGTTGCCGTCCCGCTGTGGGGGAGCGAGTTCGTTTTCCTGGCCTGTCGGGGGAAGTCTTTATCCAAGTAAACTGTAGTCACCCTGCCCTCTGTACTGTCGTGGTTCCTTGGGTCGGCCACCCTCTGTCTCCTTCGCCTCATCCTTCCTCCCGGGGGTGACCCAATTTAAGGGGCATAGGAACAATGTGCCCAGAATGGTGGCCTACATACCGAATCCCCTCCGTAATGAAATCCCAATCCTGTTTTTTTTTTTTTTTTTTTTTTTTTTTTTTTTTGTAATTTACGTCCTCCAACGTTAAGTCATATCGGACGATGAATGGAGTGGGTGAAATGATACTCAAATGAGCTCAGGGTCCATAGAGCTTAGTTACCCGACATTCGTCCCCAATCCCATAGGTAGTCTTAACAGAAGCATAGGCTTTTTTGTAATTTAGGTCCTCTAACGTTAAGTTATATTGGACGGTGAATGAAATAGGTGATGTGGTCAAATGAGCCAAGGGTTAATAGAGATTATAGTTACCAGACATTCATGTTTCAGGTAAGGTAAAACCCTGGAATAAGTCTTATCCAGCTAACTCACCCCGATCGAGATTCGAACTCGGTTCCTCTTAAATGTGAGGCAGACACGGTCACGAGGCGGGCCGTAAGCAAGTGGCGTACGAACGTATCTGAATTAAATGAATCAACCCGTTTGATGGGAAGCCGGCGGGACCAGTCAAGTTCGCTACACGCTCTCCGAACTTATGCAGCTCGACTTTTCTTATGAAGCACAGACTAAGTTTATCAAAGTAGCGTGGGCACACCATGGGATGCGATTCACAGACCTTGTACTAAACACTGCGGTGTGCACTATAGAAGCTGTCGTGATTCGTGCTCAGAAATATATCGATGCTGAACGATTCCTGCTCCTTCAATGCCTGCGATCACGAGGTGAGTGAAGCCGCTCACAGAGGGCAGGTGCGTCTTCAGTCCGACCGTCGCTCACAATGCGCACCACCACCACCGCCCAACCGCATTACGTCATACCCCGTCGCCCAGTCCTTTATTACTGAAATAGACGATGATAAAGTATATAATGGACTGTAAGTTCGTGACAGAATTATATCTACCAGCATTTGTTTATCGAATCGGCAATAACCTTTAAAAAATCCACTCTTAGATTGGGCGGTACCGGAAAATCGAACCCGAGACCTTCCGACTTGACACCCCACACTTAACCGTGCAGGCATCTTGCTTGGTGAAAAGAATGTAACACATCAAGTTCTTTTAGATTATTGATCCATTTAATAGCAAAAGATTTAAGCTCTAAAATTCTTGTCATTGTGTTAAAACAGCGTTTTCTAAAACGTTATCATGGTCAGAACGCGAAGAGATAACTGTGGGACTACAATAATCTTTGCAGTATAGCTCTATGCTCACAGGCTTTCTATAACACTGTGCAGTGATACTCAAAGAAATCGGTTGTATGGAAGTTTGATATTTGACCAACAAACTACTTAAAATTTTGATTTATTGTGAACTATAGCAGTATATAACCAGGATACTTATCAATATTATATAATTTTTTTAAATAATTTGATTTTCAAATGCAACCTAAAATATTTAATAAAATTTTCTTAGTGACGGCGACCTCAGGAATATAAAGTGATTAGATTTCGAAGGTGGAGATACACCTTCAAAAATTCGAAAGCTATTGTAAATGTAGTGAGCTCCATCATTCTTAGATTTAAAAATCGATTATTCTTAACAAATACGCAATTTGGTAATCCGATTAATTATTAATATAATGTAATTTATGTAATTTTCGTTGCTGAAATAAAAGCAAAGCACCTGGTGCTTCATTATGGTTTTTGGTTAAAAAAGTTCTGCTTTGATTACTGAGCAGCAAATTCTGATGCCAGCCTGCCGCGGTAGCGTAGATGGTAGCGTGTCTGCCTCACGTTCAAGAGATTCCAATTTCGAATCTGGGTTAGAGTGAGTTACCTGGATAAGATTCTTCCTTTATACTGAAAGACGAATGTCGGGTAACTCTAAGCTCTATGGACCCCGGACATATTTGAACATCATTTCACTCATTTCATTCAATGTCCGATATGACTAAACGTTGGAGGACGTAAAAAAAAAGGAACGGAATAAAGAAATCTGATGGCGAATTTAGAGGTTGATTAATTTTTCTTGTAGAGTATACAGGGAGGTCTTTTAGTGCTGTAGGTGTAACCTGTGTTACAATTTGTTATCATAGGGTGCAAAATGTATTTTTCTATCCCAATTTTATGCACCGTACTGATATTTTGTGAATTGCTCAAGTAACAACTTGGCTTTCAGTCAAGTGATACAAAGACAAATAAATAAGTTAACGTGTTGGAAGTATCTAATATTTTAGTTTAGAAAGAACTAAAGAACCATGCTTTTCCTGAGTTTAAAATTTGGAGAAAGTAAAACTGTTTCGTATTGTTTAGAAGTTCATTTCTTATTCCTTACTTTATACATGCCCGCTTAGGTAGCGTGGATGGTAGCCTGTCTGCCTTAGGTTCAAGAGGTCGCGAGTTCGAATCTCGGTCAGAATGAGTTACCTGGATAGGATTTTCTCAGCTTTTAGGGGTTTCCTTTATCCTGAAAGACGAACGTCGGGTAACTCTAAGCTCTATGGACACTGGGCTCATTTGAGCATCATTTCACCCATTTCCTTTATCGTCCGGTATGACAACGTTGGAGGACGTAAACAAAAATAATAAATAAATAAATAAATAAATAAATAAATAAATAAATAAATAAATAAATAAATAAATAAATAAATAAATAAATAAATAAATAAATAAATAAATAAATAAATAAATAAATAAATAAATAAATAAATAAATAAATAAATAAATAAATAAATAAATAAATAAATAAATAAATAAATAAATAAATAAATAAATAAATAAATAAATAAATAAATAAATAAATAAATAAATAAATAAATAAATAAATAAATAAATAAATAAATAAATAAATAAATAAATAAATAAATAAATAAATAAATAAATAAATAAATAAATAAATAAATAAATAAATAAATAAATAAATAAATAAATAAGTAAGTAAATTAATAAATAAGTAAGTAAATTAATAAATAAATTAATTAATTAATAAGTAAATAGATAAATAAATTAATAATGGATAAAGGGATAATGGGATAGATGGATAAATGGATAGAAAAATAAATAAGTAAATAAATAAGTAAATGAATGACTAACCATGAACGTGACTCTTTATTCCAGGAATAATAGATGAGTTGAAAGGTTCAGACTGATAGTTACTTGCCAATTCACTGAATGACTAACCATGAACGTGACTCTTTATTCCAGGAATAATAGATAAGTCCAAAAGTTCAGACTGATAGTTACTTCCCAATTTACATTACAGAGAGTGTATCACAATCGAAACTCAATTTTAGTCAGTTTAAGTTAAGATGGAAACATTTAGGTCTTACCATGAGCGATATTTCCCATTTTTTTGCTTCTAATGAGCTACTCTATTTTGGATAATGTAACTTGTCTTATTTTAGTCGTCACACAACACAGTTTGAATTAATTTCCATGTTAATGCGATTGATTGGTGTGCAACAACCAAATGCATTAAGTACAGAATGTGTTACATGTAAAGCACTGCTAGTCCGTAATCTACACTGTTATCACTCACAGCAGATTAATGCAGTATAAATAGCAGGGATGTCCTTCTTCACATTGTTAGGCCCATGTATTACTAAATGCAACAGCTTTAAGCCTAAACGAATTTATTGATTAGTTCTGTTTTGTAACATCCCAATTCTATACAAAATCTTAAATGCTGAATTTGAGGAAAGCAGAAATATAAAAACGAAAATGTATGAAAAAAATGGTAACTATAAGAGCTATGATTTCTTTTACGCAGTTGTTTTCTTCATAATGAGCGCATGTGCTGACACCGACTATTAGCGGAGTGTTAGCTGTTATAGATATTGTCTCATAAGTACTGCCGTGCTTTTTAAGAAAAACGATTATTTGAAATGTGTTGTGACAAGCAATTAACTAGTTTTCAAAGTATAGAGCATTAGATTCTGTGGTCTTTGGGCCATCGTACGGTGAGGGTTATTATACCACGATGATAGCACTCTCTGGTTTTTGATGCGAAGAATTTGGTGACACACACTTGCTTCGCTTCAAAGTGTCAGTTTCCGTGTAAAAAATGGCAACGGATCGAAAAGGATGGTAATCTAATGGTGCGAGATCAGTGCTGTATGCTGGGTGTGGTAGCAGTTCGATTCCCCCCAATTCCTGAACTTTTTTCCAGGGTTGTTTGTGCAGTGTGGGGTGTTGCATTTCCCTGTTGCAATAGAACTCTGTTTGGTTTACTGTCCCTCACAGGAGAGAAAGTCTCCGAGGTCTGAGACGCAGTAGGGTTGTGGAAGGTTCCCACACCCTCCCTGGACAGGTTTATGTCAGTACAGTTACAGAACATTCAAAAACATTCTGACGGATTCTACTTTTGTGAATGAATTTTCTCGGTGTTAGTGTGCAGAGTGAATAGAGCGCATATTTTTAACGATTATGCTCCTTGTGTAGCATGCGTTCTCTGCCACACACATTCGTTGTCCTTGTCCCACTGTGTAAGTTTGGCACATTCCTTTCAGGGACCATCTTTGCGTTGCTGGACAGTAACATATGGTGGGTATCTCCGTCTCAAAATTTCATGAACCCGTTCCAGTTGTTGAGAGGACCCGCATTAATTGCCCGCCCTTTAGAACAAATTCCTAGTGAATCACACCTTCAAAATTCCACCAGACACACTTTGGGACCGAAGTGATTATTTTAACTATGTGTTTGGCAGATTGGCGGGGATCAAGCACTGTTTAGATGCATTATGGTTTCGGCATTACACCCATTTTTCATCACAAGTGGTAATTCTCCTGAAAAATCTATCATACATGTGATTACAGATAGGCTGACGTCAGATATCCTCTCTACGTTCAGCCTGTTGAGGTGTCAGTTCATGAGGTACAGATCTACAGCTTCTGTATGATTTTCCAAGTGTTTCATTGTGGCGATGAATGCTATTCTTTTGATGCACCAAGTTCCTCTAAAAGCCTGCAGGTATCTTTTTGCGGATTTTCTCGCAAAACTTGGAGTGTATCCTCTTATCTCAAATTACTTGTTTAAGATATCTCCAATTTTCTCTGAAAATATTTCATGTAGTTCATTAACACCCTGTAAAGCCATAGCAGAGAAACGTTTTTTTTATGAAAACACAGAAGTCATTAATATATATATATATATATATATATATATATATATATATATATATATATATATATTTGAAAATGTTTCTTAGTTTTAAACATTTAGAGCTAGTTTTTGTTGGTTGCCATTTTTTGGTATTTCAGCCACACACTTTTGAAATTTACTAAGTTAGTTCTTTTGTTTCTGATCAGAGAATCCAAAATTATTCAGAATACTGGATCCAGCTTGTAAATAATCAGCTTCTTGCAAAGCTTTAGACTGTAAAACTTTGATCCTTTGTAGTTGTAAGTAGGTACTGCGTAATTTACATTGAAACTATTACGAAATGTTTTATCGTTATTAAGGTGAAAGCACGATATTTGTTCCAAGTAATTTGCAGGATATGTGTAATTTGTAATTATTGAAGAAACTCGTGTCATTCTGATGTATTTATTGTTATGGTAACTGTAGTTTAACCTTTTTGCTGATGATACTAGTATTTTTTTAACTAGGCCAAATTTCTATTCTCTGGATGATAATATAAAACTGGTAGAAAATCAACTAATCAACTAATCAACAGATTAGTAATAAATGCGAAATAGACGGTGGCTATCTTTAAAAAAATATACATTGTGTCCAAAGTAGTGGCCCTAATATAATACTAAATGAAACAATATTGGTTACCCTGGAAGCAAAAATCTCCTTGGTCTATATCTGGATAAAAGCTTGATGTGGAATATTCACATTAACGAAATTTCTAAAACGCTTAGAAAATTGTGTTTTCCCCTGTTCATACTATCTAAGGTAATGAATAAAGAAGCACTTTTATCCCTGTACTATGCATACTTCCACTGTATCATTTCTTATGGTATAATACAATGGGAAAAAGTGTGAAAATGCAATAACCATATTTATATTACAAAAGAGAGCTATACGTATCATACTAAAGATAAGCAAAAGAACTAGTTGCAGAACACTTTTTAAAGAATTAAAAATATTGCCTCTACCTTGCTTGTATATCCAAGAAATTGTAACCTTTGTTAAATATTCATTTATACTCCACTGGTACATAAATACATAATCATGATACTCGAAGAAAAGAGCAAATAAGTATAATCCCCCATAACACCAGTTTGTTTGGTAAAAGCTTTATAACGGCCAACCTGAACGCCTAAAAGGCATATGTGCACTTCCTAAATTTAAACGCTGTGTGAAAAAGTTCCTGTTAGGACATTGTTTTTATAGTATAGGTGAATTTTTGGAATATGTTAACTACAGATAAATTATTATTATATTGTACATACATTTTCTGAATTTTCATTCTAAACTTGTGTTGTGTATATGTTTATTGTGTAATTCTTAGTTATAAGTACTTGACGTTTCCTCTATCATGTACTATGATCAAAAGGATGAATAAATACTACTACTACTCCTACTACTATTATTATTACAACTACTTCAACTACATATCTACTTGAGACTCAATTACAGAATATATATATATATTGTGTTTAAATTAAATTTAAGTTTTATGGTAATTGAAATTAATTGTCCTTTCATACTCGCCGTAATTCTGGAAAGGTAGAGTCAGACTGAAAAATTCAATGCCATAGCTGGGATTTGAACCACGGGTCTTCTGGTCTCTGTCCAACCACTCTAACCATTGAGCTACTATGGCCAACGTGCCGAAATGACATTAAATTCTCCAACTGACTCGTGTTTTTCCCGGTAAAACACTAGGAGTTCTCATAAACACATGAGACAACTACCTTAATGGCGACTTAAAACGTGTAAGTATTTAAGGCCCGTATACACACGGCCAGTGTGAAAGAACAATTAATATCCATTAATTGACCTAATAGTGGTTAACTAAAAAACCTGGGCCTTAAAGTACTTACAGTTGTAAGTCGCCATTAAGGTAGTTGTCTCATGTGTTTATGAGAACTCCTAAGTGGTTTACCGGGAAAATACGAGTCAGTTGGAGAATGTAATGTCATATCGGCACGTTGGCCATAGTAGCTCAATGATTAGAGCGGCTGGATGGCAACCTGAAGATCCGTGCTTCAAATCCCGGCTATGGCATTGAATTTTTCAGTCTGAATCTACCTTTCCATTGATGGTAATTGTTGGTCTAATGGGAAGCTAGTTAATGATACTTTTTCTCTTCCCTCAAAGTGGTTCTTAAATGGCGAGAGACAGTTTAAGGAAAGAACATCTCTCTCCGGAAAAAATAACAACTGGCAAATAGAAAATCACTTACCCCAAATGGGTTTACTAGTACTGTAAATCAAAAGATCAAATAGAGACCGAGGGAGAGAAAGAGTGAGTGGCACAGGATGATAAAGAAAAGAGGGAAGGGTAAGAGAGGGAACTAAAAAGGGAAGGAAACATGAAACAGAGCTCAGAATCCTCATCATTAGCGAGTATTGGTAGCCGTGACCGTTAAAGCATTAACTCTTTAACTTTGAACGTGTTCTTAGCAAATCTTCTTTCCCAAATATTATTTTGTTTTATGATCATAATATTTGTATATCTAATGTGGTACCACTAATAGTAAAAATGGACAATGACCGTCATTAAAAGCGTAATGGTGTGGAAATTCAAGGCTACATGAATACTTCAATAAAATCAAGAGTTACAAAGAAGTACATGAAAAAATACAGGTAGTGTAAGGTGACGATACAAAAATGTGTTAATGTAAAACCCATCATGTGGCTACAGCCGCGCGTGAAAGGTTCCCAAACAGAAGAGCGTGTATCCATATGTTTGCAATTAACGTAAACGTAATAACTGTGAAAGCCTGGTGCTCTCAAAACTTCAATTAACCTTTCATGCATGTGTTAGTGTTTATGTTTACTAAATCACTGTGAATAGTTACATTAAATAATCTGATCTCAGAGCCCTACGTTTAAATTACGTTATGTTTAGTTTACATTGTGTATAGGCCTTTCATACAAACGACTTTCACTACCAGATAATGACAGAACAGCATTGCGGGTTTCGTTACACAATGGCCAAAATGAAATGAAGTTATTACATACGGCAACATTTATGTAAAACAAACTTTTTAACATGTGATAACCTTCTGCATTTATAAGCAAATTTTATAACTCACTTTCAGGTTGATCACAAATATAAAATCTTCAAAGATTAAATTGCACTGAAAAATTACGCTGACATGTTTGTTTTTAATGTAGTTCTAGTTTTATTGAATATTTACACTCTTACATAGAATTTCACCGAAGTATTCTACTGAGTTGTTTGAAATATTATTTGCCACTATTTATATTTGAATAAAGCAATAATTGCAATTGTTGATGCATTACATTGATTCCTGGGTTATGGGTTTTACAACACAACTTTCAACTGTTTTACAAAAACTGCTCGTTACGACAAAGTTTTAATGAAACATTTCTTATGTATACTCATTATAGAGCTGAGATCTAAGATAGCTAATAGATATGTCTCTAAATCAAATGGCTTTGGATTGGATCGAATTGGATTATGGTACGGAGGGGATTCAGCACTGCGACCAGTCTTGTTCTATTGTACCTATACCTCTAGTGGGGCATCCTCGGGTGGAAGAATGAGGTGAGAGGAGACAGAGGGCGGCCAGTCCAAGGAGTCACGTCAATGCAGAGGACATAGTTCCTAACATTTAACAGTTGGAAAACCCCTGGTAGACCAGCTCAACCGTCATCCCACCCGCCGTGGTCCGGCAATGGCCCTCCAGGTCGACCCGGAGACCTGAAAGACTTCTACCGAAGGCGGAAGTGTTTACCGGAAGCATATCATGCTACCATGCAGCGCTGAGCCACCCGATAACACTTTTTCCCCAAAGAAGACCAACAGATGAAAGATGATGTGAATTGATACTGGAGATGCAAATGGAGGGACAGGAAATTTACAGGTTGTAATTAACTTACCCTGCATGCGCCTGGCAACCTGGTAAAACCACGAAAAACCCATGGTTTAGGTAGGACGGCCAAGGGAATCGAACCCGGATCTCCTGATTGCTGGCCGTAGACGAAACCGCCAGAGCTATCCCTATAGATTAATAGATATTGAAAAGTATATATATTTTTCAATCTTGAGTGTCGGTTTTGCAAGAAAATGTGACGACTTTGTTGGTTCGTGAAATTAATAGTCCAGGTTGCAGAAATTCAAAATTGCTCTTTATTTCCATAGACACTTGTAAAACTCTGATATCAGCAGAACGACGTAACACACACACGTACACAATCTTCAAGTCCGTCTACCACACGTCCGGCCTGCACAATTGCAACTAACTCATCGAGCCAAGAGCCATGAGCGAGTACAGGTCGTCCGGGTGCTCCCGGGCGGTGGACAGAGCGCTATGGTACGTTCTCAAGCTTTTGTTTCGATGTTAGATGAAGGACCTAGGTTGACCTCTGCTAGTGCTTCTGGCTCCGGGATGAGCGTCAAAGAAGGAGGTCATGTCTAACAAGGAACTGAGCAGCAGTCAGTGAGTTAGTTCACTGACTGCTGCTCAGCTCCTTTTATACCAGCACAACTGTTTCCAGAAATCTGTCTACGCTTCACGGCCTTTCACGAGGCAGCGAGAAAGGCAAAGAACCACCCAGTCATCTCTCTGTCCCCTTTCCCCGCCCCTGCGCGTCTCTCGGCAAGCGCTAGCGCACGCATGGGCGTAGGCGTGGCTTTAATGCTGTCTCTTTCACTCCCCGCCTCTTTCTCTCTTGGCGTTCGCTTACGAGCGGCCTCGTGACATTATGTACTCATCAAATATGAACACAGTAGTGGCATAAGGTGGTTGCTTTATATTTACGACTATATAGAAAGTTTTAGGTACCATATAATTGGAAAGCATATTCCTAAGTTTATTTTGATGGCTTGAACACTTGCATCGCAGAGAGCATTTTAAATTTCGAAAATTGTCAACAGTATTGAAAACGAGAAAATCATACCAGATAGTTTACTGATAAAACTGCCCTGAAATGCTGCTTAGTTAAGTTTATTAAATAGAATGAACTTTTACGTACGTAACATAAAACTGATTATCCTTTTTAGGAAGGAACACGTGAGAAAATGCTAGAAATAAATCAAAGATTACTTTCAGTTATTTAAATTGTCCCGTAGCTCTATAATTTTCACTCCTATAACCAAGTATTTATACAAAAATACATGTGGAGGATTTATCGTAATAATGTCTGACAACCTAAATTTAATTTACGATCATTTGTTATACAATATTCACCTACCACTTACCTTCAGCAATGTGAAGCATCGAGATAGGATATATTGAAAAGCAAAGCCACAAAAATAAATTTATCTAGTATGCTTTTACGAACAAACGTCATTATATTCCTTTTGAAAAGAGGCATTCAATTTTCATCAAAGTGATATGTAATCTTTCCATCACTCGTTATTCATTCACTGCGCTTCATATTCGTTCCTATTTTACTACTGCTTATGTGGCTGGCACATAAGCTGCGTCGTCTATTTATGATGAATTTGAGTTGGTGTAAATCTAAGATAAGAGGATAGACTTATCAGAGACATTATATGGAGGATATGAATAAAATATAACAGGATTCAAGGGTGGTTCAAGGTTATTGGATGTCGCAGCTTCCATACTGAATAAACATCTCTGTTAAGTCGAACGGCAGCACTACGGCAAACAATGTTTACCAGTGTATATATGGACCAAAGTTCCTTGGCCACCAGAGGGGAGTGTTACAAGCCCTTATTTTCGTTTAATTGTTTGGACTGTCCGAGTTAATTCGCGTTAACAATTAAAAGAAACGCTATGCTATTATTTTTTTAATTGTTGCATTTATACCCCGCCTTTAACACCAGTGGTCATATCGGTGGCTGTTCTCCTTTGGAACATATCGAAGTTGTTAACTCGTAAGCGTTAGGTTTTAATCATTAAATCACGTACACATTCACACTCTCATTCATACTTCCAGGGGAAGATGAGAAATTATCTTGGAGGGAGAAAAATCCCCACCCCCACCGCCGGGAATCGAACCCGGGACCCCTAGCACGGCAGGCAGGTTCTCTTCCGAGCTATGCTATTATTCAAATTGTTTCCACATATGTTCGATTTACAGCTGGGCCATAGACTGCGTGAATGAGGAGTTAGCCTATATTGAAGTGATTTCGGGTCTTTTTGCACTGTATTGACAGTGAATGAACCGTTTATCAGCTGTTATTCTGTGTTAATGGGCACCGGGGTAGCGCAGTGGTTTCGTTCGCGGCTCCCGTGCAGAGGTTCCTGAGTTTGATTCCCCACTCTGGGGAGGCGATGTTACGTCGGCCCTATCCACATCTTCACCTCTGTCTAGCACATGTGAAGTGTCACCTATGCCCACCGTGGTTTGGAGTCCACGGTATACGCTGTAGGTCCTCTCGCCTCACCGTCATCTTCACTATCATCTTACCATTGCAGGGAATGGACACCGCACTCTGGGTGCCTCCATCTGAGAAATGCCTCCGGTCATCACGTGGTGGGGCGAGGTTACCCTGAAGGCCAAGGTTGCTATGGGCGGGGGGTAGTGTTGGGAACCAACCAACCAATTCTGTGTTAATTGCTGCCTACAGTTCGAGCTATAAATAAATAGTAGTGGTTTTTCATTGGGCATCTCAGAGGTGTTATGTATGGATTATATTGGATTAATTATTCTTATTAGACAATGAAATGCCTTCCGTTACGCACGAACATCGAATTTTTGTACACGATATACGCATAGAAACCGATTTATAGAGACAAGATTGTGGACCATTACAAAAGAAATGTACTTGTATTCCAGTTCTAAGCACAAAAGTGTTCAGATGTCAGAGTAGCACATTTAGGGCCATTGTAGGCGCTGCAGAGGGGCTAAAGTTTATAAATTACAACCTCGAGTCGACGAGAAATGTCAGTAAAAATTAACAAGCTTATTATTCATTATAGTGTGAGTTACTATTACTTATCAGTAAGAGCTACAATTTACACCAGTATGCTGCGTTTTAGTTGTCCTATATGTTACAAATTAAATTAAAATTAAACCACTGGCGCGACAGTCCTTAGAGGGCCAAGTCCTACCAACCCGATTGCCGGCCTCAAGCCCACTTTCGCAGGGAAGAGGTGGCATCCTTCATCTGGGCTCCATATTTCTATTCCATATAACATTCTGGTTTCTACAAATGGACCAAACACCCTTTCTAACCATTTTACTTGCCTATTTGGTTTGACTCCATTAAGAAACTAATCATGCATTGAAAAGCGAGTGGAAGCTAGCTTTCATAAAGTTCTAAATATTGACATTAGATGGTATATGATTAATGTTTCTGGCGACAGATGCCATAACAGAAAGGTACTGTTGCAATATATTAAGGAACGGTACAAACTGCATAATGCCCTTAGTTAATAATTTACAGTGGCATAAACGAATACTTAGCAGCAAGTCTACACATACAGTAAATGTACTTTCAACGTTAGTTTTGTATCCGTTTGTAAGTAATATTTAGTTCCCTTTAGTTCTGGAACTATTACAAAGTAACCACTATGAAAGTTTTGAGGTATTCTATATGTAGTTACACAGATATGTATTTACTGCTGTGTTAAATGTGTGGTTGAGCAAATATATCTTTGAACATATGACTAAGTAGATGTTACATAACGATTATTTACTGTTTTAGATGAGGGTCACTCATCAAAACGTTTAACATTGCCTAAAAATTAATCCATTTTAAGTCCAACATGGTGCAAACGTGTTTATAGCTCGATGAGGCCTTAAGTTACCTTATGCTTCTCTTTAGAGATAACGTGCATTTAGAGAAGGGAACCGCATCTAGAAAACTTCCGCCAGTTGACAAACTGTGGCTTCGTGCCCGAGTGGAATTCGTCGCTGGGATTTTGCAATGAAACAAGGCGAACGGTCTGTGGAGTTTTCCTTTTCCTGTCTTGTGCCCTACAAGTTTCACGCTCCATATGAAACTCATTTGTTTTGGAAATTCGCTGCACAAACTTTTCGGACCTCGAGAAGGCAATAATTTAAAAATGTTGTACCATTCTGTTGTAAGGAACAGACTATAGGGTGTATGCTACTGCCGTGTTGTATAGCATACATTTAGATACATTTAATAGTAGTTCAAAGTGATGACGCATGTGAACTTTTATCGCTGTCGTTTTTAAGGGGAGACGGAACAGCCTATCTCACCAATGAGAGTTTTCTGGTGCCAAGAGCTATTGAATTTACCATTTTGAAACTTTTACTTGTTATTTTACAACACTTTCACAATTCATTAAGGATAATAGTTCTTATTCTGGAGTTTTAATAAACGAAATGTGATTTTCTAAATAAATGTCTTAAACTTACTTCTAAAAGTATTCGAAAGTTTTTTTACATTCAAATTTTCATATAATTGTATATGACATCGTAGAAGCTCTGAATGATTTCATCTTTTGGTAAGAATGGCACAAATGGTCTTACGTCTTGCATTTTCTTCTCATTTATAGGCACATTATCTTGGCAAGCATGACACAGGGTTTGGTGGAATTACAAATGGTTCAGCCAGTTGAAACTTGTAGAATGTCGGAATGTTTCGGTGATACAATGGCTGCATAACAACACAGAAAATGCCAGAACATAAGTGGTTTATCTACATTATGATCAGCATATATGTTTAAACTACAATTCCATAGAAAACTCAATATCCACCGAACGATTTTAGAAACAGTACTTGTAGTGCCAGTAACTCTATATACTGTTATTGAGGGCCAACGTTTAAAGTATTCTGTTACTTTGAAAAGAAAAATGGACAAAAGAACATATTGTAGAAAAGTATGGAAATCTTACCTAGGTTTAATGAAGTCCATTAACAGAATCGGGCTAATTCAGTAAATTATAGACTTTGTCGTTATTATTATTATTATTATTATTATTATTATTATTATTATTATTATTATTATTATTATTATTATTATTATTATTATTATTATTATTATTATTATTATTATTATTATTATTATTATTATTATTATTATTATTATTATTATTATTATTATTATTATTATTATTATTATTATTATTATTATTATTATTATTATTATTATGACAATGGTCTATCAGGATAAGGGAAAACCCCGGAAAAAACCTTATCCAGGTAACTCACTCTTACCGAGATTCGAACTTGGGACCTCTTGAACGTGAGGCAGACACGCTACCATATACGCTACCCAGGCCGGCATTATTGTTATTATTATTGCTTTTATTTATTTATTTACTTATTCATTCATTCATTCATTCATTTATTCATTCATTCATTAATCATTTATTCTTTTTGCTGGTAAGGCAGAGATTCACGTTTGTCATGTACCTTGCAAAAGCCAATAGTTTAGGTACACACACCATTGAACATGTTGTTGTGCTATAGGACATACATAAACTGTTAAGGCACACCAATTTCCGGTTGTACTGTGCTAGATGAAGGTGATGAGCCAAAATAATTCATACCATTAATATTCATCGGACCTATAACCGCACCATTGGCATGCAAGATTAAGCTTTGGGAGTGAGGAAAATGGAGAAATTTATCCATGTATTCATGAATTCAATTCCACTTAAAACTTTCGTTAACTCTGAGCTTGCCACTAAAGCGTTCAGTTTGCAGAAGTGCTTTACGGATAAAGAGAATCCTCCAAAGAAATGCTATTTCTATCTTCTATTACTATCTCTGAGTATTTTGTCTTAGGAAATGATTGTTCTCTCCACAATCAAGAACTCTTGAGAAGCACGTTAAAAGGAGATTGCTTTCTGCAGCACTCTGCATGATCCACCATTATGTATTTTTTATTTCAGTGACAGGCGTCCTTTTCTTACCATTTCGATGTCAGCATTCGCTAGTCCCATCACGGCGTTTCGCCCATTACAGGCGCGACGTCGCATTACTGCTGGAAATAACGGGCAGAGACTTTCACATTTTTATTGCTCGATTCGCGTGTTTGTCCATCAGACTATAAGCATGTTGCAGGGATAGTTATCATGGTGATTTAAATCTCATTGAAATTTGCATGGAACCTGGAGTCGGTTAGAAGCATAATTCGTCTTCTCAGGGAACTGAAATTTTCATAAGAGTTTGGAAAAGTTTTAATTTCAAGCATTTGCTTTACAATTAGGGTTCACTGAATAATAACAATAGTACATCTGTATCCCGGTAGCCTTAAATAAATAGTCACACGTATTTTGACGGCAACCTCAAACTGACTCGTGTTTTTCCCGGTAAACCACTAGGAGTTCTCATAAACAAATGAGACAGCTACCTTAATGGCGACTTACTATGCTGTAAGTACTTTAAGGCCCGGGCATTATAGTTCGGACCACTATTAGGTCAATTAATTAAGTCGTCATTATGGTAGTTGTCTCATATGTTTATGAGAACTCCTATTCAGCACATTGGCCATGTTAGCTCAATGGTTAAGAGCACCCGGACGGAGACTGGGAGATCTGGGGAATTGAGTTTTTCAGTCTGACTGTACCTTTACATACTAATTGTAGTGTTTAAATTTAAAGAATATATGTTAGTAAGGAACGGAATATTTTATAAAATACAAGAAAAACTTTCAAGCACTGTGGAAATCCTAGTAGAAATAGGAGTAGTTGTATTCAGAGTTAACTAAAATAACTGCGATTTGTAGATACATCAATATATTATTGAGATGAAAGTTTCGAAAGCCTAATCAGACTTTAAAAGTCAGAAACCGTAGTATTTCAGGGCCAAAGTCAGAGCTATAGTATAACTTATTTCCAGTTTAAAGAGCCAAGGTTAACTGGAACTTTTCTGTTCAGCCTGCGCCACTGCAAGTTGTCTTAGACGCCACTTCTCTTCCCTGAAATAGCTTTCACTTGAAATTAAAATTTGCAGATTGCAATGTCACGGACCTTTGGTTATCTAATGCTCTTATTTTAGCTACCTGCCGAGATATCCGTATGTGCCTGCCTCGGTAGGGTAAGTGACAGCGTGTCTGCCTCACGTTCAAGAGGTCCGGAGTTCGAAACTCGGTTAGGGTTAGTTACCTGGATAAGACTTTTCTGGTGTTTTCTCTTATCCTGATAGACGAATGTCGTAACTCTAAGCTCTATGGACACCGGACGCATTTGAGCATCATTTAACCCGTCCCATTCATCGCCCGATATGACTTAATGTTGGAGGACGTAAATTACCCAAAAAGGGGGCTCCATTAAATATTAAATATTGGGAAATAAAGAAAGCCTTTAGTAAGTTTATCACCGATTGAAACTTCCAGAAAGCTTATACAGTGAGCTAATATGCAGCAGTTTAGAAACCGACCTTTCCTTATGAGTGTGAACAGCATAACCCAAAATGAATAGAAGAATAAATAACCAAATTCATTCTTCAATCAGTCGCCGTTGAGATGTAGAAGGTAAAGCTTTGCAGCAAAAACCCCCCTAACAATTATTTATATGAAAAAGCCCTCGTTATTTTTTATTTTCTCAAAAAGTGAATTTGTTTTAATTAAAGTGTGCTATGCTTGCGGCACTACTGTGAAAAATGAAACAAATATCCTGATTTTTCTCTAAATAGAGCGAATTCATTTTATTCTGGTTGAATGTTATGGTATTTTTTACAGGCGTTGAGCTACTAGATATGCACAGAAATTTGCTTTAAGAAAAAAAGAGCTTAAGATACACAATATACCAGATACGGTTCTGTTGAAATATTCCCTTTTACTTGTATGAATTTTAAAGTAGCAATTACTTTGTTTCACCTGAACTCTGCAAGGAATATGTAACATCAATGCATGTATGTACAAAACAGTTTGCTGCTATATCAGCCCGCAGTTGGGCTTTGTGCTTCTCCTGAAAACTGTGTATGGAAAGAGCTTTTATGAACATTTATTGTGATTAACGCCTAGGGAATAAAACGGAAAGCTTGGTGTTAATAATTTGCAGAACGGATATGAGAATAAGTTATATAACTAAAAGCAACACATGTTTATACTAGTTTTTGGATTAATGCTCTTTATATAGTATTATAGTTTTAGGAATACATACTTCTGACAACCAAGTATTAGAGAGCTCTTAACACCCTGTATATGTTCCCTTACTTGATGGATGTTTTCAGAGCGGATGGTATGTCTCTTGTGTATTTCTAACATTCCTGGGAACAATGCCCATTTAGAGCTGACGTTGTCACCGATATATCTACAGGTATCTTCTTGTTTCAGAGTACAATAGAACATGCATATGGCGGATGGAATATATCTTTCTTTTGCAGCGAAGGGAATGGGGAAAGTGCTCTTTTTAAATGACAAAATACTTGAGTGGAAAGCTGTGCAACTTGTGAAGTTCTCAAATAATGTGACGGTTCGGCGGTACTGCATGAGTTCTCTCTCAACGTACATTGGTTTATTGATTGCAAAGGGATATCGTTCTGCTACCGTCGCACTGGAAAGTCACTTTTCAAAGTAATCATGAGTTACGGTTCTGCAACGTATGAATCTAGAAAAGGAAAATGAAGACTGTAACCAGAAAAGTCTCTGAGTGCACGGTACAACTTCACGTGATTCTCTCTAGCAAAAATGGGAGCAAAATGAAGGGTGGCAATGAATGGGATAAGAATATGCAAAAATAATCTAGATTTGACAACCAACTGGTTAAAAAGGAATGTATGAAGCACTAGTTGAATCCAAAATGTATGCGGTGGAGATTGGGAGAGGGAGGGGGGGAGCAAACAGAAGCAAAAAAATGGAGAACCAAAACTACAGAAGGTCTTGTAAAGAGCTACTAGACTTACCAAGATCGACAGCTAGGGAAGTAGCTCTAGTAGAATTAGAATGATACCTGAAAGAATAATAAAATTTTGGTATACATGTTTGGCCAAATAAGGAGAAATTATGAAATTATGAATGAGACAGCAAAAAAGATTAGAGAACTAAATAGTTGGTGGGCAGAGATAGGAGCAATTATGGAGAAATAGGAATGGGAGATGAATGGAGATTAGAGGAAAGGAATACAAGCGATGTGGGTAAATTGGTAAAATGCAAAATAGAAGATTTAGAAAGACAGGAACTGTGGGGAAGTCTAGAACATATGAAATCATTAAAATTTTATAAGCAAATAAAAGGGATTTGGGGACGAGAAGCATATGTAGATTACTGCAATAGACAAGAGAGGGAAGGGTTAGCTTGGATGAGAACAGGAACAATATTTCTACGAGGGATAAGAGGTAAGGTACAGAGAATTTGTCAGTTGTGTAGGGGGAAAAGAAAGCATAGAGCACTGTGTAACATAATGCGAGGAGGTTGCAATGTGAGACAAAAGGTTTTGGAGGAAAAGTAGGAGAAAGTAGAGATGAGAATAGCTATAAAATCTAAACGAGAAATGAGGAAAGAAGGTAAGAAGTATTGGTGAGTTCTTGTAGAAAGTAAAAGAAAAATGGGCCAGAAATGTAAAGAATATAAGAAAGGAAGTTGAGGGGGGAAGAAAGGGACTAATTAAGTAAGAAGGAGGTATGGAGGTTAAGAGCTACCTGGCAGAGCAGAAGACCAGGGTGTTATGTAAGCCAAGGTAGCAAAAACGTAAAGACAAATAAATGTAGCCAAAAGTTATAAATTGTAAAATTTTGGAATAAGCACAATAAAAATCGAATCTAATATATTATTTCAACAGGAGCACAACAGGGCTCCAATTTAATAACTTTGTTTTTGCTTGTAATGAAAAACATGTTGCACAAACTTATTAGGGGCTCTAACCACGTCCGATTTCTGTACTGCTCCTCACTCATGACGTTCGTTAGACCTAACGTTGGAGGACCTGCGATCAGGTGGTAGGCAGGCCTTAAGTCGTTATCGGACTATAGCACCATGAACTTCTTTATTATGCAGATTACTCATCCCAAGGCTGGCTTTCTATCAACTTATATTTTGGCAGATTAACACATGTTTAGTACGCGGGCTGTTCAATAAAGAATGATCATAATTTTATTACGGTCCTAATTTTTCGCACTACAATTCAATCTTATATTCTCTTAGCTTAATGAGAAGCAAACACGCCGTAGTAGTTTCATTGTTGTTACTCCTGGTTCCCGCCTGTAAGAACCAGGCATGCTCAGACATGTTAGGTATCACCTACCCATGCAATGGAGGTATCACGCGAGGAAAAATATGCGGTTTTGAAATTCTGCTTTCGTCTCAACAAATCTTCAGTTGAGGCCTATACAATGTTACAGAAGGCCTACGGAGAGTCTGTTCTTCCCTACAGGACAGGTCGAAGGTGGTTTAAAATGTTTAAAGAGGGGAAAAACTTAATTTCAAAGGAAGGTGGACCCGGTGATTCAGTTACTGCTCTTACGGAAGACAACATCAACCCTGCTGCTGCACTGATCGACGAATTACCTTATGATCACTTTCTGAAATACTGAACACTTCATTGGGTGCCACACACACGTTGGTGACAAAAACATTACGCATGAGACGTGTTTGTGCGGGATGGGTTCCTTTTGTTCCCGAACAAAAGGACATTCGCATGCAGGTCTGCATGCAGTTAAAGTTGATGTTAGAGGAAGATCCGTAGTTTCTTTAAAACGCAATCACTGCTGATGAAACTTGGATACATCATTTTGATCCTGAGAGCAAACAGCAAAGCTCAGTGTGGAAACCTCCTTCATCACCAACCCCCCAAAAAAGCAAAAGTGGTTGCTTCTGCTGGGAAAGTTATGGTCATCTCATTCTTTGATATTCATGGAATGGTTTATCAGCATGTTGTACCTGCACGCATATCAGTAACTGGACGATACTGGAGGAATGTCCTGAAAACATTGCAAGTCCATATCAGGCGCAAATGACCACATTTCCGTGAAGCAGGCTGGATGCTGCACCATGATGATGCGCGCCCGCATATTGCCCACGTTGTTGCTGAATATCTTGCAAATATCAACGTGAAGTGCATCCCTCACCCTCCCTATAGTCCGGAGTTAGCCCTATGTGACTCTCTGCTATTCCCTAACTTGAAGAAACTCCTTCGTGGGAGCCATTATCCATAATTAGAAGCAATGGTGAAGGCTGCGGAGGCGATTTTGAAGGATCTCACAAAAATGGTTTCCAGCATGTGTTTGAAGACCGGCAGAAACGCTGGGACAAGTACAAGGTATTTAGGGGAGACTATTTTGAGAAGGACCATCAAAATTATGAGGATGAGTAAAGGTACGTTGTCAGAAATAATTGTGAAAATTGTTTATTGAACAGCCCTCGCAATAGACATGAAATATCAAACTGACGCGATTGGAGGTTTTACTATGTGCTTATACCTACGTAACCTTTCACAATCTCAGAATGTTTCCTCAAGTAAATTGTTGATCGCTTAAGTTTCAACAGTTCTCCGCAATTACATAAAATTGAGTGAAAATGAATAGCATCCCGGAGATTAATCGCAGAACACTTCATTTTTTGTACTAGTATATGACGCAGCTGAAATTCTAATAAATGTTAATTTCAACGACTGTATATAAATTGATACAGAATTAAATACTCAACTTAAGGTTTTTTTCCTCGTATTTTTGAAAAGAGTTTATTGTGCATTCATATTTGAATAGAGGCACCTTTTATGTTCCAAACAACGAATTCTATATCAATCTATAACTGATTGATTACTATAATAAAGGATATTTTTTCTCAAACACCAGTAAGTATGCCTGCGTGATGCCTAAAGCTGTACTTATTATAAAGGTAGTTCATGGGGCAAAGTTTTGATTAAAAAGGTAGGCAAACCCCCTGGAGTGAATGAATGAGTGTGCGGGGTTTAAGGGCTCGTCAACAGCTAGGTCATTTGGGCTCAACTCCAGGAAGCCCCGAAAGAATTTAATTATATAGGTAATAATACTAGGAAGGCGCAAAAATAAGCATTAGTTTTGGTCTCTGCTTCATTTCAGCAACGATTTTTTCTCTCTTTGAACAAACCTAAAGTGATATCTTGCACACGGGTTCTCACACAGCTTTTAGTTGAATCCAAAATGTTGTATGCAGTGGAGATCTGGGTGGAGGGGGGGGGGGTGTCACAGAGGTAAACAGAACGGTGCACCAAAACTGCAGAGGGTTTTGTAAAGAGATACTAGGGTTACCAAAATCAGCACCTAGGGAGGAAGCTTTAGTAGAATTAGGAAAAACAAGAAGAAAATGGAATAATGGAAAGAATAATAAACTTTTGATACAGATGTTTGGCCAAAGAAAAGGGGAAATTATGAAATTATGCATGAGGGAGCAAAAAAGATTAGTTAACTCAAATAGTTGTTGGGCAGAGGTAGGACAAATTATGGAATAAATAGGAATGGGAGATATATGGATATTAGACGAAGGAATACATGCGATGTGGGTAAATTGGGAAAATGCAGAATAGAAGATATATAAAGACATGAAATAAGAGGAAGTCTGGAAAATATAAAATCATTACAATTTTAGAAGCATATGTATAGTACTGCAATAGGAAAGAGAGAGAAGGGTTAGCTTGGATGAGAACAGGAATAATATTTCTAAGACGAATAGGCGGTTGGGAAAGCATTGCATTCCACCCAAAGATTCGATTTCTAGATTTAACTGCAAATATGGCAATGGGAAGCCAATATCTATATTCGGTGCTTGTCTATGCAAAGAGAACGGAATGTAGACGACGTCACGAGCTCTTTAAAGAGTCATCTAACCCTTAAAGCCTGCAGCATTCCCATATTGACCTTGCACCTTCTAGAAAATTGGCAATAAGGTAACGTTTATTTTGATCGATATGACATTTGGTAGAACAATAAGCATGTCTAAGAATACTTTTAAAAGAGTAGAGAAAGTCATATGAGTGCAGCACATCAGATCCCTTACATTCCGTTTACGATGGCACTGTCTAACGTTACGAACTACACACACGGCAAAGAACCGTAAAGAAAACCATGCAAACTTTGAGGGCACATTATACTCCAATAGCACTTGCTCACATTATATTATTGCTATTATTCCATTATTATTTATACTATTGATGTTATGCTCATTATTATTATTAGATTCGTTAACATAGTAATTATTAAATCACTATACCCGCTGTAGAGTAAATTTAAACATTAAAGCGACAGATTTGCGCCTTTAGCTCAAGATAAACAGAATATGAAGCAATCTTGTGTGTCCGTAGCTTTTTGCGTTTGTATTGAAATAAAATTATGGAAACTTTAACTCTGCAGCCTTGTTTCATTCAGTGCGATTTGAAGGTCCCTATTACAGGATAAATGTGTGCCTTTGATTGTTTTATAACTGATGAGCTATCGTTTTGCACACTATCTCTTGTGTCCCTTAGGCGCATTTGACATTTTAGCAGCATGGTGCTGAGAGGAATATGTGTACATAGTGTTGCCTGACTATGTCTCTCTCACGCGTAACCCAAGACGATATAAGAGGTTTGAATTCAAACGAAGTAAAGGAATCGCATTTTCATTGCTTATATTATCCTAGTGATCTTATAAAATCACACGACGAGTACATGGATATTGTTTTATTGTATTCCTACTCAAATCTCCGAAATGAATTTTTGGGTGAAATACAATACTTTCCCTACATACCGTAAGTACATAGTGGAGAGTTTAAAAATAGCTATGGTAATTACGGACGAGCCAAATATAAATTACCCAATAAATTACCAATCTAAAGAATGAGTTCATTCACTCGAAAGAAAAAAAAAACTCCAGCATAAGGGAAAACATTCTAAGACCTTTCCGGCTCTTTTTGCTCTTCTGGTCACTTATCACGTACTACATACGTCAGTTCGAGTCTGGAAACTGCCTCACGTCGCTCGCAGCAGAAAAATGTTCGTTCACACCACTACCGTCCGTTGAACTGGATTTAACTCGTTGGGTTCTGCAACTGTTCTAACGCCCGTAGGGATATTCTGCTTACTTCAAAGGCGGGGCAGTTGGGCCACCTAGTATAATTACCAGCCATCGGATCCCGTGCACCTTAGCAATTAATGTACGCGCACAGGTACTATACAAAGGCAGGCGCGACATCAACAAACGTCCGTGTCAAACAAGCATACCGAAGCGCCGTGTGTGTACACTCCAGTACGGATACAAAGTATAACCTACGTTTCAACATGCCATCCTCCTCATTGCTTTCGATGTGGGAATTACAGTGAACAGCCATGTTCATTCGTAAATTATCGTGTGTGAATTTTCTGCACCTCTCGCTGAAACAATATAAAAATATTGGGAGAAAGTTCGTTTAATATGACATTACGTTACGTTAATGGTGTATATGAGTTGTACAAATAATTTTCATATGTATGTCCGAGACTTAGTTTATTTCTTATATTACGCAGCATTGAAATTCCCGTATTTTTGTGTCGAACACGGAGCAGTTCATTTTTGTTCGTTTGGTAAGTGGTGCATTCTGTATATTGTTAATTTTTGCAGACAACTCCTCGACTGCTTTTAGATCAAGCTGTTTAATGGTTGTTGATAATACCTAAACCTTTTTATTTATAAAATGGAGATTGTCCAATAACTGTTGTGAAAGTAATGATATTAACACAATATGTCAAGCACATGGCACTCCTTGGAAGATAGATCTACCTGCGTGGCGAGCAGTAGTTTTAATCAAACTAAAGCTACGCGTTACGAACCGGACTATCCCTGCGTGTTGTCCCCGGGACTGACGTCAGCAGTTACTGTCCAGCAACGCAAAGAAGTTCCCTTTAAGGTATGTGCTCTCTTACACAGTGGGACAAGTACAGTGAATGTGTGTGGCAGAGAACGCCTGCTACACAACAGGCAGACCGTTAAAAAAAACATTCGCCCTCTATACTCAGTACACTAAAACCGAGAAGATTCATTATCAAAATTAGAAGCCGTCAGAATGTTTTTGAATGGTCTGTAACTGTACTGACATGGGGTGTCATTAACCTGTCTAGGGAGGGTGTGGGAACCTTCGCCAACCACCCTGCGTCTCAGGCCTCGGAGACTTACTCTCCTGTGGAGGAACGTATATACTATGAGACCCGTAAACTCCATATCCCTTTAAAGGTGTACGGACTCCGATGTCTGTTAATTACATTAGAAGTTAAAGAAGTAAAAGTTTGGAAATTCAGCATATATAATATAAAGCTGTGGCGAATTTGGTAAGCGACGTCTAACAGAATTTTAAAGCAAAGAAGAAGCACAAATATTTTGTAATAGTAAGTTGGCGAACCATAAGGGTCAACATAATAATTTACTAAACAAGCTACATCCTTTAAATATTTTGAATCAAATGATATTCGAGTATTGAATAGGAATGATTAGTGGTATCTTCTCAGTCATTCATTATGATCAGCATCACCATTATTATTACTCTTATTATAATCTTTAATATTAACATTGTAGATAATTTATGAGATCTCCTCGCACATGTGCTGTTTTATCGTTACTTTGCTTCTGCAGCAGTTGTACTCAACTGAACTCTAGCCCATCTTTTACATTAAATATCTCGTTGCATAACATAACGTGGCTAAAACATTACACTGGAGAATGAAATATACCTTATGACGTTTCCTGTACATGTATTACGGTAACCAAAGGCTTAAGCAAAAGGGAAGACAAAGGAGTACCGAATGCCATAAAGTGAGGGGGCGGAAGAAAATATCAAATGTAGAGAAAAAGGAATGCATTTGTAAGAAAATAGAACTGCGGAGTTATTGCTTCTTTCTTTTCCCGTTGCTTTGATCGTTTCAGCTGAACTAAAGCGGAAGAGTGAAGTAAAGGCATTATTCTTCTGTATCTGAAACTTTCCTACACTCTTGATATTTGTTAAGGACAAGAGAAGTCCATAAAATCTCTATTAGAGATGTTGTCATTTGATGGAAATTGAAATTTAGGCATCGTCCCGACGTTGGCTTGCAGAAAGTCATGGGCTGGAAAGGGACATTATAGCAAGTGGTCGATATGGAGGGCTTACTGCACTGAAAAATAAGACGACCATGGACAAACTATGTACTCCGTTTATTGCTCTGCTTTTCTTCGAAACATGAAACTTAAGCAGCATTTTGTATTCCCTCCGTTTTCCTGAACATTCAGCTACAATAATAATAAAGACAATAATAAAGTTCATCAACCATTCGAAGCTGTACGGGACATTTCGGAAAGTCTAACTTGCTTCTGAAATTTATACCCCTGTGCTACAAGGAAACCTATGACAGGTCATTTAGATTACATAAAAAGTAAAAAAATTGTAAAAACTTATATAATAATACTATTAAACTCTTGTGTAGAATATTGTCTAGTAGATTATTGCTAAACTTTTTACTAGTCAATGGGATATTAAAACTAGAGAATCTTTCTAAGGGTTATTTACGATGTTATAGTGTACACAAGTCAGATGCGACTTCAGAAGTTTCTTATGGCTCGTTCTTTGAATGTCTGTATCTATCTTCTGTTTGGATAAGGCAGCTGTTACCCCAAAGCTGACACAAAAAGAAAAATTAAGTTGTTTCACAATTTATCAGTGTAATCCTTAGGTATTCGTGTTACGTTAAAGTTGCCATCATTCTCTAATTCTGATAGCCTTATCATCATAAGTAATACCAGGCAAGTATGCAGCTTACTTGACGTCACACTATGAACATCCGTTAAACGTTATAGCATATTAATTACAGTTTAATATTGTTCTGGCATACAAGGTTAAACTGCTGAGTTAAAACTCACAAATGAACTGCACTGTAACTGTCCACTGAACTCAGCAGCTGAAATCTTTTCATCTCAAATGTCACTGTCCGCTTGATGTTAATCAGCTCCTTATATGGGTCCCATATATAACTCGACTGAGCGTTGAGGCGTATCGGCCTACAGGTGGCCAGCGCTGTGATCGTCTCTTATCGGGTCTTATCTGGGCGATTAGAAGAGTGACATATTAGTAAGTTGATGTACAGTAACTTACGACACACAAATAGAGCGACTGGAAGCTGCGTGTGTCTACATGATATGTTTTCTCGCGTCTGCCGATAAATGACACATTGCTGTCCAGAAGATATAATTATATCTGAACAGACTATTCATACACTGGACTCGCGGTGTATGTGCGATAAGTTGAGGTTAACATCTTTGTGTTGCGATTTCTTCGGATACGCCTTCTTGCTTTGCCATGTAGTACAACTGTCTCGGAAAGGAACCTGCTCAAAAGGCCAAAATAAAACAAAAGGGAAGCGGCACAACATGACTATTATTCTACGTGGACTGTTATATTAAAAGGCAGATGCCGGTCGTTGGGCGTGCCAAAGCGATATGGTATTGACTCGGCAAGCACCACTATCACACTGTTTCACATTCATTAAGTTATTTACGCATATCTTACTGTACTGTAAATAATCTTTGTTTAGAGTAATGGCCAAACTCTGCTTCTAACCAATTAATGGTGTAGGGAATACATTTAAACGTGCTTATAACCTCAAGGATCTTTTATGTTACTGTAAGTTTTCGGGTAAGAGTAAAACATGGACTTTAAATTAATTTATACAAATTATTCATTTCTTCACACTAGTCGTATACAGACTAAGGTATTGGATTGATAGAGTCGACATGAAAAATTCAATGCCACGGCCGGGATTTGAATCATGGATCTCCTGGTTTTCGCCCAGTCGCTCTTACCCACTGAGCTACCATAGCCAATTTTCTGTCATGACAATAAATCTCCAATTCACTCATTATATTTCCCCGGTAAACCACTAGGGGCTCTCGCATCCGAGGTACACCGTTTGTGGTGACTTATTGTTGTAAGTATTTGAGTCCCAGGCTTCATCATTAAACTCTTATTATTTAAGTTAATTGATGGAAATTATTCAATTCTTCACACTAACCGTATATGGGCAAAGTTTTTGGATTGATAGAGTCGACATACAAAATTCAATGCCACGGCCGGGATTTGATCCACGGATCTACTGGTTCTACTGGAGTGACATCTGATATCACAGTGTGTGTCGGTTATGTACCTCCAAAAGCAGGCAAGTAGACCGAGCAGTGGCTGAGTGTTTTTTTGTGTAATTTACGTCCTCAAGCGTTAAGTCATATCGGACGATGAATGAAATGGGTGAAATGATATTGGTTTCGTTCCCAGGCGACCTCAAAGTGAGACTTGTGGTGGATCATAACGCGCGGGGGCGGATTTTCTCCGTGATCTTCGGTTTCCCCCGACATATCATTCCAGCAGTGCTCCATCTTCATCTCATGTATCATCAGTGTCACCACCTGCGGTGCTGTATACATTGAAAGCGGGCGTATAACACTACACACACATAAAACATACTTAAAAAAACTGTTCATTATACTAAAATATTGATATATCTTTCTATACTTTCATCCTATCACAATTCCTTACAAATAATCGCCAATATTTTGGGACTTTAACAGAGATCACCCCTCTTTCAAAAAGTTAATTTTCATAGATTACTAACTGGGACCATGATTGTTGTACATAAAGTATCATAACAAATGGTTCAACTACTGACACTAAAAACGTAACTTACTAGAAACGACCAGGAATGAATGATATTATGGCCCTTCTTTAAGTGGAACGAAATGCTGCCATTTATTCGGTAAAGAAAATATTGCAGAAGCATGCGAGTAAGTTATATCAGCGTATCGGAGTATGTGTAGAGGAAGATTAAAAGTAATCTGAGATAGTTTTAGGAGCAAACAATTGCGCAAAGTAATTTTGTTGTTACAAATAAAAAATGGACTAAATCTATTTGGGTAGTGCATGCATAGCCAGGACTTCTCAGGGCTGAATAATGGATAAAGCGTGTTTGTGTTAAAATATAGATATGAAACTTTATGTGGATTCCAATTTCACAGTCACATGGGTAAATAGTAGAGAAAGAAAGAAGTTCTAATGTTACGTACACACGAGCTTCTGTGTCAAACTACTGTTACGCAATCGCATCCTTTTCTCGACTTCAAGTTAATTAAGGCAGACGGTAAATAACGGGTCATCAAGAAGCTCTCGTGTAACCAGATTCCCCTAAGACAGGAATTCCGGTGGCAGACCTGGCTGCCGCGAGCGTTTGGTTACAACGTTCTGCGAGTTAAAAGTATCTGTTAGGTTCACGGATGTAGTTCGCCCTATAGACACATCAAGACTCACTTAACAATAAGACCCTGCCAAAAGGCATCCGGCGATTACTTAAAGAAATTGGTCGTCGGTCAAAGTTGATGGGGAAACTCTAGTGGTGCCAATGCTACTTCAGGAAAAGGCACCAAGTTGTTGATGATCTGTAATTTGTACTACACAAGAATAAGGGGCTTAGAGGAGACTAAAGCAATAATCTGTCAGGTACTTAGAAGCACGGTTCCTATATGGCGGCTTTTAAATTCCTACTTTTTGAATCACAACTGCAAGTAAACGAATGATTGTTTAGAATCTCAGAAAAATTATTTCAAGATTTCAAAAAGAGCAACGGATATCTTATAAACATTACTTCTTCTTATTTAACTGCCCTCTTATACCCCTACGTGGCGTCAAAGCATTGTTGTTCTTCTTAAACCTTATGCAGGGTGAGGAACGGAATCTCTGGATCAGCGAGAGAGATTCCAGGACGGGAGATCAGCCCGATGCCTAGTATGAGAGTGATGGAAGTGGATGACAGAATGAGGATGAGATGACGTGGTGGCAAAATGGTGATGGAGCAATTGGAATCCTGGTGGGGTCACAGGAGGACCCAGCACAAATCTCACTTTGCGGTCACCTGGGTTTGAACCCGGGCCGCCTTGGTAAGAGCTAAACGGTCTAACCACTCAGTAAAGGCGTGGCATTTAGAAACTTTACACGCAACAAAACGATATATTAGGTACAATTGTGGGCTTCAACGATACATAGATTTTTAATAGAAAGCTTCTATCAGTTACAGTTTAACTGCTCCAAAAAACTACCTCAAAGGGGATTTAACAGAAATTATAATATACAAAGAGGTATACAGATTGTTTCAAAACGACACCGAACGAGAGTCGTAGTTTACAACTTAAATAGTCCATATTTCGGTGTCGCAGCTTCGAAGTTCTGTTAGGCATAATTGTATGCAGCATTAAATATTACATGATTCTGCGATTAGGCAGCGCAGGAACCACTGGTGTGCGAACCTCAAAAGTTGATATTGGGACGCACCGGCCACGAAAACAAGAGCATTACTCCTTCCTATTTATCAGTGACCCTAGACTATCTTTCAGGTAACGGGGCAAAGGGCAGTTACTTGTGCAAAAGTCGACTAATAACACGGATAGCTGCAAGGTTGCTCTTCAGTGTAAAACTACATATTCCGTCCTAACAGGGAGGATTTTGCGCAAATCCAAGCAATGTACGACCGCCGAAATGACGGATATGGTATTGATGGATGGAAGAGCTGAAGGGAGTTCAGAGAACGCACGATTAGTTTTATTAAAAATATGAATTGTAAAATTAGTTACATCAATGATAATTTCAAAGCATTATGTTATGATTTAATTGTACATTACTTTCAACCACTTACTGTAAATATCAACAGCTTCCCTTTTAGTTACAAATACTTCATCTAGTAGTAGGAAGCACATGAAATAGAATGCTCGTCTCATTATATAAGGCATTTAGTTCCGGTTAATCTATCTACTATTCCTACATGTTGCTTTCTGTTCTGTTTATCATTTATTGCTTCCATCCTTAACCTCACTAACATTAACTTCCCACTAAAAGGTTTAAGTTGCATATGCCCACCAGCTTATTTGCCATAATGGACTGTTATAACGGAATATTGGAACACGTTAAACACTCATAAGCAATAATTAAGCAATAGCTTCTTTATTACGGTTTCATACGCCAAAGAAATTCTTAATAGTAGCAAAAAAGCTACTGCAGAGTATGCACGTATGTTTTCAAACAGTTACAGCACGCGGCACGGCGTGTGACCTATACCTCCGAACTCCGACAGCTTCAGGCACGCGTCATTGTTCCGCACTCATTCTGGAGCATTTTTATGCGGCTGTATTGGCGGTAAAACTATCTATATGTGTGACATCGTTTGGTGTCGTTTTGAAACATCCTGTATATTTTAATCATTATTATTACACTATTTTGGATAAAATTACAACACGTTATTGTAAAGGATAGGTTGGAGTCTAGGATTTTTTATTTGAACTCCTGCAATCTTAGAAGTGAACTTAATATGAAGTTGAATATTGATCTCGTACAGACATACATCTTTTGTGTTCAGAATTAGTTACGATAAATTCTCAATACCAATATTTCGGATGCAATAATATACCTCCTCAATATTTATCTGCCTTATTAGGTGCTAGATGTGGATTGGCCGTTAGCCCCACCTGTTGCAATATAGAAGGAAAAATACTTGCATGATTTTACTAATTTTTCTACTAATTTTAAAGGAAACGCCACTTTATTATTTTGTAACTGAATGCCTCTATAAGCACCTGTGTTTTCTATCTGATAGATTGATGTTAAGTTTAAGTTAAATTTTTAGGTTAAATATATCGGGTGAGACACCTGCCCCTATGTATTTTTAATGTATGCAACGTGCTAAGTGACTAATGGAACTTACGCCGTTCTTGAACGCTCTCCAATGGATGATTTGCAGATCAGTTTATAGAGGAGGGGTAGACAACTCAGTGCATAAGTGTTGTACGGGACTGAAAGCAATCACTATGTACGTCGATTACAAAAACGTTATATCCAGACACATAGACCTGCAGTATCAATTTTAAACGAGTTTACAAAATTTGCTCATTAACGTACATTCACACACACACACACACACACACACACACACACACACACACACACACACACACACACACACACACCTTTAAACACGCCCCTGAAGGAATAACTTATCACTTGAATCAGTTGACAATAATATTGGGATACAAAATGGCTGTTCTACATAATGGGAATAATTGGATCTAAATCTTCAGCCAACACGTGTTTTCGTTGTGAAGCCATGCCAAAAATGCTAAGAATAGGGTAGACTGTTTTCGCTTCTGTCACAAATCACAACAGGGTTTAGCCCATTCAATAATTGTAATTACTGCGTATGCACGTTTTTATTTGCGCTAAAGCTACCGAAACGAGCTCCAAAAATGTAGCTGTAAAAACCGGGTAAGGATCCCAGGTGGAGTCTCAGGCCTGCGGTTACTTACCAGTATAGGAATCTTCATTCGCAAGGTAGCGTTGGCTAAATGGTATTATACAGGTTATTTGACAATTTTTCATTTCTATTTGGGTTCAAATCCTTGGTGATGAGGCCCGCCTTGGTAGCGTGATGGTAGCGTGTTTACCTCACGCTCAAGAGGTTCCGAGTTCGAATCTCGATCAGGGAGAGTTACCTGGATAAGGTTTTTTTCCGGGATTTTTCCTTCACCAGAAAGACAAATGTCGGGTAACTCTAAGCTCCATGGACCTCTGACTCATTTTAGCATCATTTCAACCATTCCATTCATCGTCCGATATGACTTAACGTTAGAGGACGTAAAATTACAAAAAATAACGATTGGTGATGAGCTCAAAAAATTATTACTCTTTTTTTTGCTCTTGGGGCATATAACTTGATAATATGATACAAAATAACATTTTTATAACGTTATAGTTTAAAAATAAAATTTCACTAGCAAATAGTTATACATTTATAGTTCGTAGTAGATAATTTATTATAGTCGGTATTGTGCTTGACCCATTAAATAAAGTTTGAAACATTTCACAAATAAAAGTGAAACACAAGACTTAAGCATGAAACAAAAAGTATTACATTAGTCAACTCAACATGCTCCTAAAATTTTGAAAGCCAGCATGGTTTACAACACTAGATATGGTAAAGGTACATAAGGCTCATAAAAGTTGATCATGATTCCTAATTGAATATACAGATAAAAATAACCCGTGGTTTCCCTTTGAAGGACAGGGGCCTCTCCTACCTGCCGATAGACCGAGCTCAGTGCAACTTATATGGTGAGCTAATTCCTGTAGATCCCTAATTATCGTACTGTAATTATTGTGTCTTTGGTTCACAAGAGTAGCAATAGCAACAATAAATAAGTTAGGGAAAAATACAGACTATAAAGACTAGGAGAAAGGTAAAAACATAGCAATGTGACGTAGTTTCAAACCCAGCCTTTCCTTGGTAATTTACGTCCTACAACTTTGTCATATCGGACGATGAATGAAATGATGCTCAAATAAGTCCGGGATCCATGGAGCCCAGAGTTACCCGACATTTGTCTATCAGTATAAGGGAAACCCTGGAAAAAACCTTATCCAGGTAAGTCTCCTTAACCGAGTTCGAACTCGGGACCTCTTGAACGTGAGGCAGATACGCTACCAACTAGCTACCGAGGCAGGCGAACCTACCCTTTGCATCACCATATTCCACCAATTAACCCCCTCGACCAGTTCTCGCTCTTTGGGAAAACATTCGTTTGTGATCTTGCTACTATTATATGCATGAAAAGAAGTAGTTTTTTTAAGCCTTTCGCAGTATCTTGCTCTTCATTTCAGGGCTGTAAGTATTAATGCTGGGTGCCTATAGTACCGAATAGAAGGGTAGAGCTGCAATAACGGATTTTGTACTAAAAGGGTCAGTTTTTACGCATTAGACTATAACCTCGGGTCGCATACTTCAGAATAAATAGGGGCAGCTGACTCAACTGGTATAATTCGTATATATTAAAATATTTTATTCTCATGGTTTGAATTTCCCATTTCCACCCTTTAATTTTACGTGGTAGCTGTATTAACAGCTAACTTGCTGCTTATGTTTTCCTTACCTATTTTAATGATAAATTGTATGTTAATTCCGTAGAAATATCGTCGGATATTTTAACCATAACACACATCTGGGGACATAACTGCATAAGTTACAATTTTAGATCTCTGAATATATTGTAGTTTAAAATATTTTGAACCTTATATAGATGCAAGCAATCACTGCACTAGAGATATAAGGAATCAGACCATCAGTGGAACCAGAGGTTCATGAATTACATTTCAGAGTACGAGAGTAGGGGGATATTCCGAAATGATAGTACAATCGAGCAAGTTATATACCTGAACGGGGCTGATATCGCCGGGACTGGGATATACTTTTAAATTGCCATAACCGTGGGTTGAGATAAAAGTACACATTTGATCCCTTAATTGTATACAACCAAGCTGGTGCTTATTAACATCATACATAACTACCCCGTGTATATTACGCACAAGCAGCGAGAGAAACGTTGGGGAAGGGGGGAATTGGTGGAAGGGGCAGATTCAGAAAGTTTAACAGGAGGCTTTGCCGGTGTAAACGAAACTAAAATCGATTACACAACTTTGTTGGTTATGCAAAAGCTTGATCCCCAGAATATCTATATCTAACATTTTGAGCTCTTTTTGCAAAACAGCTATGAAAATTAGAGCTGTTTCAAGTGAAGTGTATAAAGGTTTAGAAAATAAGAGGAAAATATTCCATATGAACTACTCCATACCGGACCGTTTAACAAAAATTGCAATTTGAAAATTATACAAACGTGTATTTTAGCACAAATAACAGCATAAGATTTTTTCTGTAATTTACGTCAAAACATGAACATTAACAAAATAAGGGCAATGTGAAGTTTCTCAGTTACATTTAATGGACCTATCCTGTATGTTTCACCAAGTTAAATGAAAAACTTTGGCACGTGAGACATTTAGTATACTGAAAAGTGTTAGAAAAAAGTTTTTCAAAGTAATAGTTTTAAAGTAATGATTTTTACTTTAAAGTTTGTTAAAGGACTCGTTAAATTGTCACGTGATGGCCTAAAATGGTGCAAATGGCAAAAACATCACGCTATCTATTACCACAGACCAAAAATTACAAAAAAGAAAATTTCAAGATTTCAACATTTTAGGCGAATTTTCAGTGTATCCTGCATTAAATTGGGGTTTGAAAGGCTATTTGTTTGTACGAGACGTGTCCGTAAAATAAGGTCTCCAAAGCGCTGGAGCCGTGAGGAACGCTATTATGCGAGATCTGGGAACATTGGTTTGTAGCTTGGTTTCACCCCTTCAAATCCCCACCACAACGAACCCGTTGCAACCATTAGTCTGGGCTGAGCAGCCGTTTGCGATGGAGCTTCCTATCACTTCCGCCACCAAGTGCGAATTGCGTGCAGTGATCCGTTTTTTGAGTGCAAAGGGCACTGCCCTCAATGAAATTCATCGTCAGTTATGCGAAGTCTATGGGCCACAGTGTATGGACGTCAAAAACGTTCGAAAGTGGGTCAGAGATTTCAAAGACGGACGTACAGACGTTCATGACGAACAGGGTTCTGGTCGGCCTTCGGTTTCAGCCAAAACAATTGCAAAATATAAGAAAGAAATGCTTAAAAATTGACATGTGACAGTTCGCAAGCTGAGCGAACTTATCCCTGAAGTCAATAAGACTACGATTGACAAGATTTTGACCGAACATTTGCATTATCGCAAGGTGGATGCGAGGTGGGTCCCAGTTCGGATGGGACATCCTCACCCATCCCCCTACATTCCAGACTTAGCACCTAGTGACTATCACCTGTTTCCTGAGTTGAAGTCACACCTGGGTGGAACACATTTCCAGACCGACGATGATTTGAAAAACGAGGTTGAGCGCTACCTGCACAACTTGGCGGGAGAGTGCTATGACATGTGTATGCAAATACGGCCACAGCGCATGCAAAAAAGCATAGATCACAATGGTTTTTACGTTGAAAAACAGCTGTAAGTTCCGCATTTACAATAATGTAGCATTCATTGGCAATAAACATGTTTTCTATATTAAATAAAATTGGTGACCTTATTTTACGGACATGCCTCCTATATTTTGAGACTTCAGGACTGGAGGACTGCAGAAAGAAGAAATGTTGCCATTTTGCAAAAGGCTCACAGCCTTTATTTGCAATCATAGTAATGCGTGAGTATGTTGATGTATTACATCTTTTCTAAAACAATATAGCTTCATAGAGTTGCAAAAGCGGGTTTACAGACATTGTTGCGTACTTTTTACTCACCCGGTTTTATATATTTTCTTTTTCCTTTGCACGTGCCGTTCAATGTGCAGAATAGCTTTTAGCAGAAGCTATTTTCAGTCAGAGATTGAATTGGAAGGAAAGAATTTTTTACAATTCTAAAGTGTTACCGGCGAAGTACGCAAATAGGTGGCTTAGGTAAGCACAATGTTTAGGACGTACATCATAGCACGCGTACTTGGATGTCATACTCCTGCCATTTCATGTCGTAGATTGTGCAATTAACCAGGAATGGCTCAGGGATCTTTGACCTCAGCCCTTTAGTAAAGGCAGAAGCTTGATATAGTGGCATCGTGATTTACATGCACCATATATATTGAGCTCTGACGATATTTAACGTGTCAGGATAGAAGCAACAAATTTAGCAATCTGGTTCATAATGCTGGAGTTATTACTACCTGTACAGGCATACAAATCCGCCCGTCCACAGACACATACAGTCATTTATCACTTCCAATATGTCGTATCTTTAATTTGCTTTCCTCAAGTGACAGTACAGTGCTTTTCTTTACCTATATTGGATTCCACAGATCAAACAGAAACATCCTAGCAACATATTTGTTTTGCACATACTCTGAAAATAATCAGAAAGAGAAAAATGTATATGCATTTCCAGCAGGCTTTTCTGAGTATCTCAAGCACAAACAAAAGCCAAATGTAATTTTCTTACAAGATATTGTGAGGCACCTACTCCCAACTAACTGTCAAGAATTTTCCTGAGACCTCTACGGATGAATGAAGTACTTAAAACGAATACAGAATGAACCAGAACATCGAACTGAGAGCGGCTATATTTGTGCAACCATCAAAAATAACTAAAAACTATAACATCTCAGTCCGCCTCGGTAGAGTAGATGGTAGCGTGTCTGCCTCACGTTCAAGTGAACTCGAGTTCGAATCTCGGTCAGGACGAGTTACCTGGATAAGGTTTTTATTGGGTTTTTCCTTATCCTGAAAGACGATGTTGGTTAACTCTAGACTCCATGGAACCCGGACTCATTTGAGCATCATTTCACCCATTTCATTCAGCATCCGATATGACTTAACGTTGGAGGACGTAACCTCAACAATTATTAGAGAGTAAAAAAAACTTCGGATAATATGATACCAAATATTGCTCACTTTCAAGGGGACGATGAAGCAACTCTGAGTATCGATTTCAATTTTAGCGGGATGGCTCGGGCGGTTTCTTCTCTGGCCGGCATATGGAAGGCCCCGCTTTGATTGCCATGGCCAATCTACCTGACCCATGGGTTTTTCCTGGATCTTCCCTGGTTGCCAGGCTAAATCTGGGTAGGTTAATTACATCCCCCGAATTTCCGGTCCCTCCATTTCATCTCCGTTATTATTTTATAGCATCTCTCATCTGGTGGTTTCTTTCAAGGTAGAAATGTCGGCAGGAGGCTCGGCGGTGCATGACGAGATGGTGTGCTCTAAGTGAACGCTTGCTCCTCCGGCGGGACAGCCTTCGGTCTCCGGGCCAGTCCCGTGACTGTTTCAGGGCCACGGTAGACGGGATGGTGATTATCCTGGACCGCCCGAGAATTTCTATCTAGTAAAATGTAAGACCCCGCCCTTAACTCTAGTGGCACTTTGAGATTGACCAGCTTTTTTGATCTCACCTCATCCTCCTTCCCGGGGTGCTCCACTTGGGGAATAAGTACATAGGTATGATCGAGTTGCCGAATCCGCTCTGAACAATCCAATCCATGCCAAAGGTTTTCAAATTGGTGCAACGATGTTTTGGAGCTGCGTTGCGACTTAACCCACACTTCTAGTGGTTATTAGTTCACCCGTTTGTTGGTTAGCTAACTTGAAGAAAACATATCTTTCTGTAAAAACTAATTTATAACGCTGATCTAATAACACTGATAGATGTTGTCCATTTGCCACAGTAAAATTTTGGGCAGCTGAATTTAAAAGTAGCTTTAAGAGCTTAGGAGACGATGTTATGATGTCCAAAATGGCTGAAACTTTGGTGAGTGACTGTTACATAATAGCGATGAACGTTAGGGACGTCTACAACTGCAACTACCTACGAAAACATCGCCAAAGTTCACCAAATGGTGCTAGATGACCGCCGAATTTAAGTGAGAAAGTTAGCGTAGGCTATGAAAATGTCAAAATAAGCGGCAAAGCACCGGACCACGCTGAGGTCATTTGTGTTTGTAATGTGACTGCTGGGAGAGAGGGATAAGGGTACTGATTCAAAGGGTGATCAGATACTAGTAATGCCGTGTGAACTCTTGAACGCATCCTTAAACTTTTTTGTTAAGATACTACTCTAGCCCCCAATAGACCGCTGCTCCTTTGGGGAGTGGATTCTGCACCAGGTTACAAGAACTTCTCTTGTCACTCCGAATGACGTCAGAAAGGAACCCCTTCAAAGTGTACCACCATACCCAGCCACAGCATCTCGACTCGCCTTGTCCTTCAAACATAAAGAATGAATGAGAGGAACAGAAAATTTGGGTTAGAATTTTGGCTGACTTGATTCTGAGAAACTACCATAAGTCCTGGTCAGAGTGGGCGATCGCCATGTATCGATCCCAGGACCTCTCAAGCTCGTGTCCCACACGTTACCTCAGAGCCATCTCGCTCAGTATAATTTTATATCATAAATCGATATGATTTATTGTGGTTATGTTAGAATTGGAATCATATTTTATAATATAAAAAGACATAGCTATGTTTATTACATAAACACAAAATGATTAAATGTAGATTACTATATTTATAGCTTAGAAGTTTTCTTTTCTGACTTTAACTTGAATTTGCTGAAAAGAGCGATATTTTCATATTCAAAGATTTAAAGAGGGAACAAATGCACTGAATGAATATTCTATTTACTGACACATCTGGCGCTTTTCATGAACAATTTCAAGTTATCATTATTTGTGGGTATATCTGAGGAAGCAATATCTTCTTCTTCACTTCAGGGATTAGGCATTTCGTCTTTATCAGCTATTCCCATCTTTTTCTAGGGCGTCCTAGATATCTTCTTCCATGAGGATAATATGTACTTATTAAAACAGGCACTCTTTCTTCATCCATTGTACTCATATTTTCTTTCCAGTTTTGTATATTTTCTTATATTTTGTCCTATAATTTATATATTGTCGCGAAAACGACATCCCGCTACTGGCACCAATTGTGACTTTGTGGGTTCGTGATATTAAACGTCCAGGTTACAAACACTAAAATTGCTCTTTATTTCCGTATAAATCAATCTGACAGTTCAAAATTAGGTCAAATACACAATACAACTTATAAGGTCATCGACCACAAAAGAGTTCACTTTTACAGCTGTTAACGCACATGCGTCCAATTACCGACTAAGTGACTGTGAGTGGCAGGCGGCTCCTTTTATAGCTACTCATTCCTCCAGAAATTCGTGGAATGTTCTCAAACAATCAAGACGGCGCTAGAAGAAAGATGAACTCCCCAGAAATCCACCTCCTTCGCCCACCGTTTCGGCCAGCTTTTACCTCCGCACGACGCTGGCCGTCTCTTTGAACCATCGCCCGCGCCGCCTCGAATCAGCAATATGTTCGCGACAATATGCCTAGTTCATCTCGAATAGTTCCATTTCTTATTTAATCTCGTGCAGTACATTAACTCTTCTTAAGGACCTTATTCCTACTGCCTGTATCTTACTTTTATCTCTTACTTTTATTATCCAGGACTCACTTCCATACAATATAATCTACTATTGTTGTTCCTACATTTGTTGACCACTGTGTGACAGAAAAGAGTACGAACTTCTTGATTAGAAGTGCTTACACGTGGCAATTAAAAGCGAAATCTTCCTAGAGTAGTGTTTTCAATCTTGAAAAGAAGAAAAATATATTGTGTTACGTTATTTCTTTTGACGTTGTCACAGTGCTTCGTTTATGCTACGGAGGTGATTCATTCCTTATAATCTCAAGTTACTTGTAGTCTGATGTGGTGCAAGAGAGAACAATTGCGTTGCTTTTGTCTTTGGTTTTATGGTTAAGTGATTAAGGAATGACTAAAATATTTAATAGTGTATTTTAAAATAAGAAAGGGTAATCTTCAGTTTATGACGTACTTGCAGTTTGTATGGCCACTAAGGGTTTATTTAAGAATAAATTTCAAATTATTCAACGTGAATATTTTAAATGATACTCAAAGCCTTATGGCGGTCCTTTATTTTCATTGCAATTCCACATGGAATTGTAATACCCTGCTGTTTACAAAACCTATCTCTTTTACGAGAAGGGATCAAACTGGGGCACTGTGAAGCTTCAGATAGCATTCTCAGACAGCTACATTTAACTAAATTATTCTCTTGTTAGCTCATTGCATGTGTGTTTCCTTCTCCAAGTAGTTTGAATTTCAAAGTACAGCAACGTGGTTTACAGCTTTGCTAAGTGCTGTCTCGTCCGTAACCTTTATCATCTCACGGTTCACTCAGCCTCATTGAAAGCATCCATGGAGCGGGGTTACGACGATATAGGAACACGCTCCTGCTGGAGATTTCATCGCGAATGAATAGACGCTGTGACATACTAGAGCTAGAAATCGTGTGGTGCAGAGAATAGATATCTCTTAGGAGTTAGGAGCACTCTGTTCTTTCGGCGCTCTTGAATGTGCACAACCTAGCAATTGATATCAACTATACACAGAACGTCTTATGCATACAAATAACTTTTAATATCTACACAAATTTCTGCTTTGAAGGACGACAACTGCACTATAAGCTCCATATCTATGCTAATTATTTCTTTGGAGGATCACAATCGCACTCAAAGCCACAGAAGAACACCAGTTTTTCCCTCCGAGGACCACAATTACAATATAAATCACTGATCTACGCTAATTTATGCTATCCAGGATCACAATTGGGCTCCTGGTGCCAAAAATTCGCAAAATGTTTGCTTTGAAGAATCATAATTGTACACTAAATCCCAGATATACAATAATTTTGGCATTGGAGGATATCAGTTGCATTATAAATTCCTGATCAAGACAGAAGATGATCCGATAACATGTGAGACTGGGACCGGCCACTCTCACTATAGGGTTTATATCGTTGTTCGGAAGGCGGTGGTTGATTTTGTGCCACGAATTGCATAGTGATCCTTTTCCTGTCCAAATTAATTGTTTTCATGTGTTTCACCTAATTTGTATAAGGGTTTAAGGAAGAGGCAATGATGGTTCTTGCGTTGGGCTTTGGAATGATATCTCCTGGGCGCTTTTCTGTACCACTGGAATCCTCTACAATCCTAAGTATAACTGCCGTTTCCGAGATTGCGAAAGACTGAAACAGGGACAATTGGCGTCAGAAACAGTCTTAGTTAGGTCGTCAGCGACCCCGGCCTTTTTAATTAACGTCCTCCAACGTAGGTCATATGAAATTGTGATTGAAATGTGTGAAATATTCAAATGAGCCCAGGGTGCATGGAGCTTAGAGTTGCCAGATCAGGAAAAATACCCCCAAAAGCCTTATCCTGATAACTCACCCTGACCAAGTTTCTAACTCTGTACCTCTTGAACGTAAAGCAGACCACTACCACCAACCCTACAGAAGCGTGCTAGCACATATCATCGTCCGGATCTGGTCATCCTTAAGGTGAGAATGTACTGCACTTGGTGTTAAAATTCACTTTTTTATTTTTATATTTTATCATAATGTCATCCCTCTAGATTACAAATATATAGTTAAAAGTTCATTGGAGCAAAATTTTATACCTAATTTGCTAATTATATTAGTGAGTGTTAAGTTTTTGCCACGCCAATTTTCGTTAGCTTTCAGAAAATCGATCATAACTTCTGTAATACTGAACAGATATTTCTGAACTACGCCTTGTTTTGTAAGAGATCTTTCAAGCTTTCTGCTGGTACCACTGTAGCGCTAATCTTTCTTATTATCTTTGGCTGTGTATGTGAACAGTTGTTTGTTCTGAATAATAAATTGTACTAGTTATTGGTGAATATGTGATAAGGGTAGGCCAAAAACATTTGGAAATAGAAAGTTGACAGGCAATGATTTTACGAAAACCAGAACAGTAAATGTGGAAAATATAAATACAATAGACAATGAAACCAAATGTAATATTGAGGTTAGTAGACCCAGTTCACACAATGCATGTGCTAATCATGATAGTAGTCATATACAGAAATTGATGAGCTGCGAATCCTGAAAGCGACAAGGCGGTTGAAGAACTCGCCAAGAAGACAAGAAAAATGAAGAGGAACTTGAAATGAACAAGTGAGAATACAGTGAGTCAAGACTATGCAGCAGGAACGTCCTGCCTCATGTGAGAAGTCAGTAATCAATATATCAACTTTAAAGCTGTTTTTATCAGTTTCAAATTTTTTCAGGTTCCGGTACACTTTTTTTTTTAAAAAAACTAATTAACCAAAACATATGAATTTTTTGTGTATATTAAGCAGACTCATAATAATAAGGGAGTTTTCTCTGACGTTCATAATACTTGTTTAAAAATGAAATTATCTGAAATGTCAGTGCTTTATTTTTGCAAAAACTACAAAATTATAACAAATTATCAGTACAACATTTTCAGATAATAATAGGCATTTATTTAATTATATTCCTGAAAATTTTCATGTATCTATCAATAATAATTTCTTAGTAATGTTCACGCAATAATCATGGAAATAGCATTGTGGAGATAGGCAGTACCTTCTCACCTTAAGATGTCCTCTTGATCCCTTTTCCTGAGGATTCCGTTAGGAGCACAAACAGCCTACTAGGCCTAAATGCGGTGCTACTGCTCCCTGATAAGCTATTCCGAGCCCCTGATATGCAGGCAACTGCTATTCCTTGGCTGTAGAGCAGACGATGCATTCTATCAGAGATAAATCCTGCCGACCGATTTCATAAAAGCACTGGGTTCAATAGATTTCCTGCAGCGCAGTTGAGATGGAGAAGTTGCCGATACAGCAGGGGTACACGGTAAATCTGATTCTTTAATGCGCCTATAACTTAGACCGAATTCATAAATGCACAGGATCCAATAGACTTCCTGCAGCGCAGTTGAGATGGAGAAGTTGCCGATACAGCAGGGGTACACGGTAAATCTGATTCTTCAATGCGCATATAACTTAAGGACTTAAACTAACGGATTTGCATATATCTTTGCACACATCGCTTATTCATTACTTTTATTTACTCAAAAACCATATATAAAGTACAGAAATATTCTAGGGCCACATATCGGAATAAGAATGCCCTTTGGATCCCTACATATTAAATCAACGTTTTTTCCTTAATAGAAATAGAGAATACTTCCTCAAAGAAGCCTTAATTTGTATAAACATTTGCCTAGAACGAATCATAGATATGAATAACTAAATGTTTTAAATACTAAACAGTGTAGATAAATTGTGTTACAATGATTCAGCTTTATATCAATATATGAATATGGTATATTCATATAATTATTCGTTTACTGAGTCACCTTGCAATGTGTGTCACTTTTCTAACATGGGAATAGAAGGAAGAAAAGCTATTGCATTCCACTAAGATATAATATGTGAGGGATTTACTTCAAATAAACGTTTTGAGGTCCCCGAAATTCAAAAAACATTTCTGAGAAGTGCCCTCTCGCGCCTGAATGTCAGTAGCAGAGCTCGAAAACGAAAAGTTCGTTTCCAACCAAATTTTCCAGGAATGCGAAACGAATATTTTTCATAAAGTACCACTACACCAAGCTCGCTTCCACAAGGAAAATATTTTGGCAGTTATTTATTTTGTCTAAAATGGCTGAAATGACAATGGTTAAAATACCAATGGTTAAATATATCTCATAAAGTATGAAATGTTCACGTTCAAGAGGTCCCTAGTTGGAATTTCGGTCAGGGTGAGTTACTTGGATAAGGTTTCTTCCGCGGGTTTGCCGTCGATGATTAATGTTGGGTAACTTTTAGCTCTATGGATCTGTACTCATTTCAGTATCATTTCGTCCATTTTATTCATCGTCCGGAATGACCTTTAGGACGTAAATTTAAAAAGATATATACATATATCTTGAATTTTCTGCTAATAGTCTCTAACCTCTCTTCGTTTGGAATTGCTTTAATAACTAATAAGCTTTTAGAAATCAGCAACGTCTCAACACGCAAAGGTTTACAGGTTCTTCAATATATTTTGGGGATGTAAGCATTTCCAGGTAATTATTTCATACTGGTTTTGCATTTTCAGATACTTTGTAAAAAGAAAGTTCTGTGTTTTTGAGTCCTGGTCATTCATATGGAAGTATTTTTCAAGCTTACTCCGGTTTCTTCTTATTGTACCTAAAATATTTGTTATAAAACAATTTCTTATAAGAATGTCTTATAAGAATGTTATGTTGAAAGATGTTTGAAGAATGTAACACGTGGACCGCTTTTCTTTGGTTAGCCTGTTTATTTGGTGTTGTTGGTTCTCCAAACGGTAATTAGTCATTAGGGTTCTTATTTTATATGTAACGTTAGACATTAATGAGGATATTTTTCCCATATGTATAGGTACTTCCAAGAAGGGCATCATTAAAGTTGAGTAAGAGATCACAACAATATCAATAGAAATCTAGAGTCCAAGGCCATTAATTTGTTGAGCTTGAGCAGGCGCTTGTACTACAGATATATTCCCTCGTTTTGCACAATACCAGAAGCATCATTAGATACATGTGTACAGACTTTTATTTCCGTGAAATGCTGTAACATCTGAGAACTCATTACTGAAGGCAGATTCTCACAAAATTTTGAACTTATTTTGCAATGTGACAGCAGAATCGGTTACGAAGTCGTATTGGAATTATTGACTATTTAGATTAACAATCTTATGAAGCGATGATAGTTAAAATCACTACATAATGTAAGGTGTAGAAATGTTCCAATTTTTTCCAGAAAAAGGTGTCGTAGCTAAGAGAATTTAAGAGTTGTGGAAAAGGAAATTAGTATACATTCGTATAGCTAAGAAATTAGTCGTTTCAGTTAAGTCAGGCAGCAATTTAAGTTCAAATTGCAGTTTCTTGGCACTTGTGAGGCATAGAAATTACAGTTAGTAGATGTAAGTAGGTACGAAGGGAGTTTTGAGAAGTAGAAAGAAAATAAATATATTCCTAGAACTCAACAAGTGAAGGAGTAAAAGGTGTGCTTCAGATACGAACTTAAATTTTGGCAAAGAACTGGGGGTTCGATATTTTTGTTTTTCAATTTACGTCCTCCAACATTAAATCATATTGGACGATGAATCAGGTTGGTAAAATGATGCTAAAATGAGCCCATGATCCATAAGGGGTCTGATAGTAATAAGTAGGCGAGACTTACGTTAATGAAAGAGGGTTTGTATTTACAATTCCTGCCTTTCGTACTTTTTCTGTCTTACAGAAGTGTTTATTGTTATCGATTGTCGGCAGTCCATAGCGCCTATAGACCACGCTCGGGGTATCCATAGTTGGCGGTCCCCACAAGAAGATTCACCGATTAAAATTTCAGTGCCATGCAGCAAAGTATGCTTCTCATTGATGTTGCAGAAACAATCCTCTTCAGCCCGCCTTGGTAGCCTGGTAGTAGCATGTCTACCTCACACTCAAGAGGTCCCGAGTTCGAATCTCGGTCAGGGTGACTTACCTGCATAAGGCTTTTTCCGGGGTTTTCCCTTATTCTGACAGACGAATGTCGGGAAGCTCTAAGCTCTATGAACTCTGGGCCCATCTTAATATTCAGAAAATATTGCAGCTGCATCTTCCAATAATAAACAACTTGGTTCAAATAAGTTATTGTTTGCGTCCATTAAATGAACCAGTATTGAATAGCCGTAAGTTTGCACGGCCGGAGCCTAATTTGCAGATAGAAGAATTTTCCGAGCTCAGGAGCCGTGGGCTGCTGGAGTTGGAAGATTCAGACGTTTCGTTCACGTCTGCGGTGAACATCATCAGTGGTGGCTTGGTCTGAGTAACAACTAAGGTTGTTACTGTTGAGTGGTGACTCAACCTTCACCCAGAAGACTCAGACACGCCACCAGCGCAGACGTGAACGAAATGTCTGAATTTTCCAACTGCAGCAGACCACGGCTCCTGAGCCCGGAAAATTCTTTTATATACAAATTAACCACTATTGTCTATCGCCGTGTTCCGACCATACATACCCTGAGAGAAAGATCTTATTATTCATAACTGGAACAGCCCGCAGCGGATTCATCAGGGACCGAGATAAAGGATATAACCTAACAAATGTGGGATGCGGGAAAACATCATATGACTGGTTAATATATGTTAAACCTCCCTCTTAAATCCAAGAAAATTAATGTGCTTGATAAAAATATAGATAGAATGTGGTTTGCAGTCCTATATCTTACAGAGAAGGGCTGGCATGAAAAATATTATGCCTAAAGGGATAGTTATGTGACCATGGCAAATCTCCGTGACCAAGTTAATTGTCTCCATGTAACGCGCATGCCCCGGGGACCACGAATAAAAGACCCACGTTTTACAGTGGAGACTATGGCAAGCCTACAACACATTTAATTACGCGAAAAAATTTAATTTCTTCTTTATTAAACATGACCCCTAAGTGCAATGCCTGGACATGGAAAATATCATTTTTGAAGCTCATAACTTTCTTTGTGTATTCCAAATACGATTGTCGTCTGAAAAGTTTCCAACCTAATAAAGATACGAGGCATTCTTTTCAGAAATATTTTTTTCAACATAGTCTCTTTGTAACTCTACACACTTCTGCCAGCGATGCTCCCATCTCTGTAACCCGTCAAAGTGTACTTGGCGTTTCTCTCTGTAAAATACTTATTCACTAAGGTAATGGTCTCTTTATTTGACGAAAATCTCCGTACTCCGGGCGCAATTTTCAGATGAGGGAACAAAAATAAGTCGCTTGGACTAGATATAGTGAGTAAAGCGAATAGTTAAGCACTTCAAACCGGAATTCGTGGATGTTTGCCATTGCAACCACTGAGGCGTGGGACTGTGTGTTGTCTTGGTGAAACAGGATTTCCTTTTTCTGCAAATGTGGCCGTTTTTCCGCAAGTTCTGCCTTCAGCTTGTCAAGTACTGATGCATAGTATGTTCCTGTAACGGGTTTTCCTTTTTGAAGATAATCGATTAAAACCACTCATTGACTATCCCATAAAACAGTCGCCATCACTATCCGAGCAACAAAAAATGTGTTTGCTTACTTTGGAACCGGTTCCCTCTTTGCAGTCCACTGTTTGGAATATATTTTTGTTTCGGCCGTATAATGGTGTATCCAAGGTGTATCTATAGCAATTAATCGGTACCAGAAGTCGGATATATTGCGCCTAAACTGCGCCAACAGAGCGTTATTAATGTTCATTCGAACATATTTTTGGTCTAACGTGAGCAATTGCGGCACCAAAATCGCGGGTAGCTTTCTCATGTATAAATGTTGGTTTAATATGTGACAAAACCGTTATTTTGACATATTCATAGCATATGCTATCTCTCTCACTTTAATTCTGCGGTCGTCTAGCACCAATTGGTGAAATTTGGAGATGTTTTCGTCGATGGTGGCAGTTTTTGGACGTCTCGAAATTTCATCGTCTCCCAAGCTCTTACGGCCACGTTTAAATGCAGCTGCCCAAAATTTCACTGTAGGAAATGATGGTGCCTTTCAAAATCAAGTACTTAATGACAGTTCGATACCCGATTTTGTCCATTTTCATGAAAACTTTCACATCAACTCACTCAAACGACTATTACATAACAACTGAGCGTCCAAAATGGCTGAAGCTTTGGTGAGTAGCTGTCAACAGATGAACAAAGAAATTCACCAGCTTTTATTTACGAGTGCTGCCATCTTCATGTTGAGGTCGGAAACTTTACAGATCACCCTCGTATCTCTCTCTTTATTATACATTTATCACCATAAAACAAAAATAAGATAGGTATTAAAAGATAAAAGGCTGAAATTTTCAATTTGTTTATTGATGTTTGCAATAATGAACAGAAGCATTCATTTCTTTAGCTTCAAGTACAATCCAAGACATTTATGCGTTATATTCCTGAATTTCTACATGAAACTTGACTCATTATTGGCATTAGATATAACTGAAAAATAGCATTGTGGCGCTCCTTATAGCATTAGAAAGAAATGCAAGACATTTCCACTTATTCTGAATATTCAATATTGGGTTTATAACTTACGTGGAAGTACGTTATTCTAGACCCACATTAGTTTGATTTTCAGCAAAGCCTACCAACTGATAACTACAAAAGCAAATAGCACACAAGCCCACCGTCATAAAATGTTCTTAAATGTGCAAAATAAAGTTTTTATATTTGTTCATGTGCTTTAGAGAACTAAAATAATACATTGCGGTACTGAAATTGGATTACTGTTCATAAATATATCGTGAGGGATAGGCAGATATTCCAACGTATTTCCTATCCATAAATTTTGGAATTTGAACTTACATTGAAAATGAATAGAATGTATTCTGAAGTACTATTTTTGTTTGCAATTTTAAACGTTGCTGATGCTTGTTTTCCAAACTTTTAGTAAATTCTTACATTTGGTAATGATGCTGGCTATTTTTCTTGTTCTATTTATGTTGGGAAGTGCAAAGCATAGCGCTATTCCATATCGGAAATTCCGCTTAGACACTGACCTACCAGCGCCGTAAACTTGCTCTTCCTTTGAGGGTCAGAGATTTGCGAGATCTCGTGCAATTCCACTCGACTAACGCCCCTAGGAAGAGAGATAATCGCTCCAGCTTCCGAGTCAACTGTAAAGCGGGTCGCTCACTGCTTCTGCTTATGATGTTCAGCTCAACCGAATGTAGCCTCTTTAACTGTATTTGTGCTCTTTCTGAAATATGAGGAACATGAATCGATAGCCTTGCTCTTTGTGAACTAAAGATTGTGGCAAATGCTTTCTTTTATACGAAAAATAATCAAAAGTAACTTGTATTCTGTAATACACTTGTTTACTATGAAAAATAGAACTTCTCATACATTTGTCTATGACCCAATTGCGAAATATATCTCATTACTTTAAGCTAGCAAATATATACGTCTATTTTACACTATTTTCACTACTTTATATCTTGAAATAAATTTCAACATTTAAATTGGACATTATTATGAACATTATTTTTACCCTTTCTTATCCGAATTTCGCTAGTGGGATTTGAGACCAGAAGCCACAAGTTATTACGACTTATATGAACACTATACACAAGCTTCATCATTTGTAACGAATGGAGCATTACCAGAATTTATCTGCACTAACATATCTTGTTGTTTTACATCGGGAGAGAGTTTATGTGATATCCATCGACAGCAAAGTTTTCTCACATGTAGCGTGTTTTGTATTTGCCTCACATCAGTTCCCACCGACCGGGATGGCTCAGGTGATTTCGTCTGTGACCCACATTCGGGAAGCCCGGGTTCGATTCTCGTGGCTGACCTACCTAACCCATGGGGTTTTCGAAGGTTTTCCCGGATCACAGGCGAATGCAGGGTATGTTAATTACATCCCCCAAATTTACTGTCCCTCCATTTCATCTCCATTATCATTTCATATCTCTCACCTGGTGGTCTCTTTCAGGATAGAAGTGTCGGCGGGTGTCTCGGCGGTGCATGGCAGGATGATATACTCTGAGGAAAACTACTTCCTCCTCCAGTAGGTCGGTAGCTGCTCTCCGTGCCTCTGCTGGGACTATTTCGGGACTGCCAGCCAGAGACATTTGGAGCTCGGCTGCTGGGGCTCAGATGCCGTCCCGCAATAGGGGAGCATGTCCATTTTCCTGGCCTGTCGGGGAAGTCTGTATCTAAGTAAACCGTAGGGGCCTTGTCCTCTGCACTGTCGTGACTCGTTGAGACGGTTGCCCTCTATCTCCTCACGCCTCATCCTTCCTCCCGGAGATGCTCCACTTGGGGACATAAGCAGAATGGGCCCATGCATGGTGGCCTACGTACCGAAATCCTAATCCACAATAGTTCCCAACGTCACGCAAACAAAGCCATGTTCTTTCCTTGAATTTGATTAAAGTATTGTTCTAACAGCGTCAATGATAGCACTAACATGGGATGAAATTACTCGCTCCAAATTTTGAATGTTTCGGGGGTACTTTTAGCATGCTGAAAACAAATTCAAAGTCAAAACGTTCCTATCACGTACCAATTTTTTATTTTATTTATTTTATTTCTCCTTATAGCGTAATTTTCTTATAGTTGTAGGAAACTACATCATCATTAAATGTACAGCAAATCTTTAACATGTGCAGATTTATTATGCCAGGATTTTAATAAGATATTTAAAATACTTTTAGGGCTTTCATATTAAAATTTGAAGGCACAAGATAGATATTTCTTATCTGATACGGGAGTAAGCGCGTATAGAACTTAGAGAGAGCTAAGGTGCCATCTTACCATTAGTGTATGTTTATTTGTGGTAGCTGGATAAATATTGGCCAATGTTTGGTGATAGCAGCACTCTTATCTTTCTGATCACATGCACATCCTGTCTATTACCTCTCACTGGAAATGAAGTAAGTTTCGGTTTATGGAGTAGAATATTGTGATCGTTTGTTTCAATATGGAAGTATATACGAGGTCGCATCACTCATGTATAAATGATCTAGACAATTTTTGTTATATATGGGAGAAATACACATTGCCTAAGCAGAGACGTAATATCACAGGCTTTGTGAGCAAGTTAGATTGTTGATAGATAGAGTCAGCATAAAAAATTCAATGCCATGGCCGGGATTTGGAACACGGATCTCCTGGTTTCCGTCCAGTCGCTCTAACCCAATGAGGTACCATGGCCAACGTACCGTCCTGACATTAAATTCTCCTTTTGACTCATATTTCCCCGGTAGACCACTAGGAGCTCTCGCATCCGAGATACACCGTTTGTGGCCACTTACTATCGTAACTACTTGAGTCCCAGGCTTCATCATTTAACTCTTATTATTTTAGTTAATTGATGGAAATTAATCATTTCTTTACACTAGCCGTGTATAGGCTAAGGTATTTAATAGATAGTCAACATGAAAAATTCAATGCCATGGCCGGGATTTGGAACACGGATCTCCTGGTTTCCGTCCAGTCGCTCTAACCCAATGAGGTACCATGGCCAACGTACCGTCCTGACATTAAATTCTCCTTTTGACTCATATTTCCCCGGTAGACCTCTAGGGGCTCTCGCATCGGAGATACACCGTTTGTGGCGACTTACTATTGTAAGTTATGATGACGACGACGATGATTTGTACTACTAACTAATTACTTAATAATTTGTACTACTATCTATAGTGCATGTTAAGTGTCAATTTACTAAAGCTGTGTATTTATTTCTAAGTGCTTACTTAGCAAATTTTTAGTGCCCTTGTGCCTGCCTATTTAACACATTTTAGTGCCTATAAATCCTCTTCCTACTTATGACATAGCCTTTCAGTCACATAGATCGAGTGTAACCATCTCGATATACCACCCACGCTGACTTATGGTTCAGCAGGCGATTAGCTGCAACTTTGTACAAGTTGGAAGCATTTAAAATGCGCTGATACCAACAGCGTATGTAAATTGAGATAATCTCTAACACATTTTAGAATCATTAATTACTATTTGCCTCATATATTTTCAGCCCCTCCAGTGACACCTTGAGAGAAAGCTCGGCATGTGGGGTATGCACATAAAGAACTTCTACCCACTTACAAGTTGGGATTACATTACCTCACGCGCCATAAACCAGTATGTTCCCTCTTAAAACTGGTTCGTTTATTATTCACTCGGAAGGGATAATAATGATGTATTTTAGAAGACTAATGAATAAATCTATTTGTACATATTCTAGCGATTAAAGAAAATAATCGCCATTACTCAATTAATTAATAGAAAACCAATGTAATTTTGAGGTTCTACGTAGGTCATAACGGAGATAGTTTCTTACTCCTTGGTCCACTGAAATAACTTCGAATCTCAGAGCGCAAGTGAGGCCATACTGCCATCTGAAAAACCATCCTGCTCGGATTTGGCACCCTGACAGCAAGATTGTTCAGGAGGAAGTTTCCCCCAGCCCTCCTTTACTGAATCCTCACTACCACGGAATCTGAAGAGGGGCGTTTCCTCTACCCAGCAAACGTAACTTAGCCATTCAAGTTTCCGTAGACCACCTTCGTGGTTCTGCCGACTGTATGTAGAATCCTGCACAATGAGATCAATTTAGAACCAAAATTGTGAATCAGATGTCCTCAGTGTTCTGTTATCCCTAGAGAAGGTATGCTTGTTTCAACGTAGAACATAATGTTTTCATCGACCATGCTTTGACACCCCGTAAAGCAAACGGCAAAAATGTCGAATAAGTAAATCAACCCTCTATGACGAATCTACATAGATGGGATTAAGTTCTATATAATATCCTGACTAAGCCCACTTCAGTATTACGCACAGGTATCTACGAAATAGCAACTTACAACTGACCTTCAAGCACATCACCACGGAGTGTTGATTTTTCAACCTATGGCAACAGCACTACCAAGTATCAAGTGAACGTCAATGAGTACTTAACTCTTCACTTGATTGAGGCAGTTAATTCACTTCCTCCAAAGTATAAGAACTCATAAAATATTAAATAATTCCTGTATCCCATGTACAAGTAATTGTAAAGTCGCGATAAAATGCAAGTTAAAGGGAATATAAAAGAGCGTAAACTTAAGGAGGAAAAATCATCCACTCGATCTTCACGGACAAATTTTCTTCTTAAAAGTGAGTCACTGATGTGTAATGTCTGAAATAAAATTGATAATTTCTAACTACACTCTTTTCTTCGGTTAGACCAATACTCATGTTTAAAACTATTTAAAAATTATACGAAGGATTCCGCACCAAAATGCATATAAAGTAATTTTGGAAATAACATACACGAGAAATATGAAGAATCAATACCAAATCCCAAAAATACTATAGTCCTAAATTATGGAACATCTTAAGTATATCTTAGAATATCTAACATGTAATATATTTAGTTGTGAAATAAGATTAAAGGTTACCATTTTCTCTAGTTAAATTTGCGTTATTTTGGGCGAAGAGAAATGCTCTAGCATAATTACGTTTATTTAACAGTATTTTTAATGGATAACGCCTATAAACAATATATTGGTGTCATTCCTAGGTAGTTCACACAAAGTGTGCGCCTTTGTGGCTCAAACAGTTCATAATGCAATTACACCTTTTTGTAGCAATATATGCAGCATTTTCAAAAACGTTCGGAGTATCGTTTAAGTAATTAGTGAGTTAATATTCATATAAAGTACACATTGGAGTAAATGCAATAAGATTCCATCCAGCCAGTATATATTGTGACTTTGTGGGTTCGTAGAATTAGAAGTGCAAGTTGCAGAAATTCAAATGTTCTTGACACTTGTACAGCTCTGCCAATAGTAGAATAACGTAACACACACGTACGAAACCTTCAAGTCCATCTGACACACGTGCACTCTGAACCGTTAACAATTCCCCACTGAGTCTCTGCACCCACACGCCCTTATTTATACACGATTCAGCTGTTCTCGATATTTCTCCACGCCTGGCGAAGTCATTCGAAAGCTTCACGGCATTTCTAGGCGGCAGGAGAATGGGAAAGAACTGTCCAGTCACTTCCCTGGCTCCTTCTCTCGCCACCCCATCTCTCCTCCGCAGGCGCTAGCGCGCGTATGGACGTAGGCGTGGCTTAAACACTATCTGGTTCTTTCACTCCCTGCCAGCTGGCTTCGGCCCGTCGCAAATGATGCCTCACTACGCTATCAACATGAGCTAATTTCGGTGTTATAAGCAGAATACTTTTACAAAATATGTCTAATTTTACAGTTATTTAGTCGGATTTACTTTTTTCGTATATACCTGGGTGCAACACTAAATACTTAGCCACACATTTCAGTTTTAACAAGTTCTTTTATTAATTGAATTAAATAGATTATATGGAATTCATTAGCCTTTGATTGAATACGCAACAGGGCAGCAAGCTGCTGAGATAATTTAACCGTGAAATTGGTGTATCAACTGATGTTGGTTTGATATTTGATAACCAACAACTAATTATATAATTAGTTAAATGAAACAGATAACCTATGCTCTTGGGATTCTGTAAAGCTGTCCAGTGCAACTGATTTCTAGCTAATGGTGGAAGATTATAAGTAGAAATCCTAGTGCATAAATTGTGTTACTTTTAATATAAAATCTAATAGATGACAGACATAATAAACATAACAGGAATTCGTGTACATCTTGCAGCAACTATATTTATTTGACAGCGATATTAAGCATTACTGAATCAACAGGAGACATTTTGGAGAATGAAAGGAAGGCCAAAGTTTCCAAAAATGCTTGCAATGAGAGAAGGACGTATCAAATAAAGAAGTATGTATGATCCTGCGAAGGATTATATAAATATTACAACTAAATAAAAAAGTTAGATTTGTCCCAAATATCTTTTCAAGTTTCAAAATTATCCCATCTCATTAAATTTAATGCTTGTTTTTACATACCCTTTGCATTTAGTAAATCATGTGGTTCTTATTTGTATATTTTGTAATGTATTGCTAACTACTACTGATAGCTGAGGATCAAAGTAACCTACGTTCAAAAGAGATTAGATAGCTGTAAAAATCCGATATATTGCATTCATATGAACTTTCAAAACACTCTTCTACAATTACTCTAAAAAATGTGGTTCTTCCATCTCTTGTTTATCGAGATTACATGTCATTGTGTATGTATGTGTTCTGTTGTAAGTGTAAGAAGAATCCAGCATAAAAAACGAGGGATATATATATCCCTCACAGATATATATATATGTGTGTGTGTGTGTGTGTGTGTGTGTGTGTGTGTGTGTGTGTGTGTGTGTGTGCGTAACAGTTGTTTTGCATTACATTTAAAGAAACTTTGAAAAATGTATAAATTTATAAGAGAAAAACAAACAAAATTGTGTTAAAATATAAGTAATTTTGTGATTGGCCGTAGTATAATTGTATTACGTAATGTAGTGACGTAGTAATTCAGCAGATCATATAAAAGTAATATATGGGTAGCGATAGTAACGCAGGATTAAAAAATCTTGGTGTAGAAATCGAAAGAAAATTCACCTTTCTTTCTGGATCGCCGAAGAGATCAGACGCTTTTTTAAATTATTCGAAAGTATTTAAGTGTTACTTAAATTTGAAGTACTAGACTGATTCCAATCACACTATAAAGTTTTGTGGTAAGAATTGCAATAGATTTGGTGTTAAAAGAAATAAACAAAATACTGATTTCTTATAGAAATTCAAATTAATGGACTTAATGATTTCTTCACTGGTTACCATCCTAGCAACTTAGAGTTTTCATTGCTCGTAAGTAAGAATATAACAGATGAATATTAAAAACTAGCCGAGGAATAATTAAGGATTCTCCTGGTAACTTCGGGGAACATTTTCTTCATCAAGTCATAATATTTTGGACGAAGGTAAGATCGACGAAGTAAAACCAACGACGAGAAACGAGATACTAGCACGAATCATGCTATACGTGTTGCCCCAAGTTTGGGGCATCGAAACCCACAACAACGGAGGAATCCTGCTACATATGTCGCCACAACGTAAGAGTTCATAAAAACTTCTGTTTCAACATGATTTTCACAACGCAGGGCTTATAGTTCGTCGTGTTTAATCATCGCACGTGAGAACAAGCGAATAGATTATTGTCAACTGAAATGGGTTTCTGATTACAAGCACCCAGGAATTAAAGAATTGAGAAAATAAGAAATACCACAATTGGGAAAATGATGAAAGTCGAAAAGAATGTTTTGGAAATCATTGAAGAGAGAATACTAAGATGGTATGGACATGTCACAAGAATTCCAAATGAAAGAATACCAAAGAAGGTATTGGAATGGGAGGTGGAAGAGACATGGAGGAAGGGGCGACCTAGAGAGAAGTGGATGAATGCCGTTGACAGTAGCATGGAACAAAGAGGACTGACAGACAGGGATGCTAAGGACCGGGAAATTTGGGGATTCATAATTCCTAATGTGTGCTGGAAAACCATTGGAGTGCTTAACAATTATGAAATAACAAAGAACTTCATATACCTTGTTTTAAAGTTTGGAAGAGTCAGTAGTATTAATAATTAATAATTCTGTATTGCTAATATTAAAACATTGACATGATTATAAGAATTATTTTTGGATAATATACGACGGCTGTTATATAAAGAATGATCATAACTAATTTAGGGTCATAACTTTTCGCACTAAAATTATTTATTATTATATTCTGTTAGCTTAATGTAAAACGAACACGCCGCAGTATCTCATTATTGGTACTCCTGGTTCTTGCCTCTGAGAACCAAGTAAGTTCAGATATGTTCAGTATCACCTACCGCTGCAATGCAGATAACACGCGAAGAACAATATACGGCTTTGAAATTCTGCCTTCGTCTCAACAAATCTTCAGTTGAGGCCTATGCAATGTTACAGGAGGCCTATGGAGAGTCTCTTCTTCCCTACAGCACAGCTCGAAGATGGTTTAAAATGTTTAAGGAGGGGAGACAATCAATTTCAAAGGAAGGTGGACCCGGAGCTCCAGTTATTGCTCTTACGGAAGAAAACATCAACACTGCTGCTGCCATTATGAGAGAGGATCGACGAATTAGCTTAAGAGAACTTTCTGAAATACTGAACATTTCATTGAGTGTCACCCACACGTTGGTGAGAGAAACATTACACATGAGACGTGTTTGTGCGCGATGGGTTCCAAGACTGTTGATTCCCGAACAAAAGCACATCCGCATGTGATTATAGTTGATGTTAGAGGAAGAACCGGAGTCTCTTTCAAACGTAATCACTGCTGATGAAACTTGGCTACATCATTTTGATTCTGAAAGCAAACAGCAAAGCTCAGTGTGCAAATATCCTTCATCACCAACCCCCAAAGGAGCAAAAGTGGTTGCTTCTACAGGGAAAGTTATGCTCACCTCATTCTTTGATATTCATGGCATGCTTCATGGCCATATTTTACACGCACACACATACGTAACTGGAAAATACTACAGGGATATTCTGAAAACATTGAGATTCCATATCAGGCACAAAAGACCACATTTCCGTGAAGCAGGCTGGATGCTGTACCACGATAATGCGCGGCCGCATATTGCCAATGCTGTTGCTGAATATCTTGCAAAAATCAGCGTGAAGTGCATCCCTCACCCTCCCTATAGTCCGCATTTAGCCCCATGTGACTGTTTTCTAGTTCCAAACTTCAAGAAACGCCTTCGTAGGAGGCATTATCCATCATTAGAATCATTGGTGAAGGCTGCGGAGGCGATTTTCAAGGATCTATCAAAAAGTTGTTTCCAGCATGTCTTTGAAGACTGGCAGAAACGCTGGGACAAGTGCATCGCATTCAGGGGAGACTATTTTGTCAAGGACCATCAAAATTATAAGGATGAGCCAAGGTACGTTGTCAATAAAAACTTGTGATCATTTTTTATTGAACAGCCCTGGTATAATTGACAATAATACATAATTGTGTCAATATATATTATAGTGACAATAATATATAACAGATTGATCGAAAGTGAGTATTTTCAACACGTGATAAATCAGATAAAGGATACTCTATTATTATTATTATAATTATTATTATTATAATTATTATTATTATTATTATTATTATTATTATTATTATTATTATTATTATTATTATTATTATTATTATTATTATTATTATTATTATTATTATTATTATTATTATTATTATTATTATTATTATTATTATTATTATTATTATTATTATTATTATTATTATTATTATTATTATTATTATTATTATTATTATTATTATTATTATTATTATTATTATTATTATTATTATTATTATTATTATTATTATTATTATTATTATTATTATTATTATTATTATTATTATTATTATTATTATTATTATTATTATTATTATTATTATTATTATTATTATTATTATTATTATTATTATTATTATTATTATTATTATTATTATTATTATTATTATTATTATTATTATTATTATTATTATTATTATTATTATTATTATTATTATTATTATTATGATTATTATTATGATTATTATTATGATTATTATTATTATTATTATTATTATTATTATTATTATTATTATTATTATTATTATTATTATTATTATTATTATTATTATTATTATTATTATTATTATTATTATTATTATTATTATTATTATTATTATTATTATTATTATTATTATTATTATTATTATTATTATTATTATTATTATTATTATTATTATTATTATTATTATTATTATTATTATTATTATTATTATTATTATTATTATTATTATTATTATTATTATTATTATTATTATTATTATTATTGTTATTATTGTTATTATTGTTATTATTGTTATTATTGTTATTATTGTTATTGTTATTGTTGTTGTTGTTGTTGTTGTTGTTGTTGTTGTTGTTGTTGTTGTTGTTGTTGTTATTGTTGTTGTTATTGTTGTTGTTATTGTTGTTGTTATTGTTGTTGTTATTGTTGTTGTTATTGTTGTTGTTATTGTTGTTGTTATTGTTGTTGTTATTGTTGTTGTTATTGTTGTTGTTATTGTTGTTGTTATTGTTGTTGTTATTGTTGTTGTTATTGTTGTTGTTATTGTTGTTGTTATTGTTGTTGTTATTGTTGTTGTTATTGTTGTTGTTATTGTTGTTGTTATTGTTGTTGTTATTGTTGTTGTTATTGTTGTTGTTATTGTTGTTGTTATTGTTGTTGTTATTGTTGTTGTTATTGTTGTTGTTATTGTTGTTGTTATTGTTGTTGTTATTGTTGTTGTTATTGTTGTTGTTGTTGTTGTTGTTGTTGTTGTTGTTATTGTTGTTGTTATTGTTGTTGTTATTGTTGTTGTTATTGTTGTTGTTATTGTTGTTGTTATTGTTGTTGTTATTGTTGTTGTTATTGTTGTTGTTATTGTTGTTGTTATTGTTGTTGTTATTGTTGTTGTTATTGTTGTTGTTATTGTTGTTGTTATTGTTATTGTTGTTATTGTTGTTATTGTTGTTATTGTTGTTATTGTTGTTATTGTTGTTATTGTTGTTATTGTTGTTATTGTTGTTATTGTTGTTATTGTTGTTATTGTTGTTATTGTTGTTATTGTTGTTATTGTTATTATTGTTATTATTGTTGTTATTGTTATTATTGTTATTATTGTTACTATTGTTATTATTGTTATTATTGTTACTATTGTTACTATTGTTACTATTGTTACTATTATTACTATTGTTACTATTGTTACTATTATTATTACTATTATTACTATTATTACTATTATTACTATTATTACTATTATTACTATTATTACTATTATTACTATTATTACTATTATTACTATTATTACTATTATTACTATTATTACTATTATTACTATTATTACTATTATTATTATTATTATTATTATTATTATTATTATTATTATTATTATTATTATTATTATTATTATTATTATTATTATTATTATTATTATTATTATTATTATTATTATTATTATTATTATTATTATTATTATTATTATTATTATTATTATTATTATTATTATTATTATTATTATTATTATTATTATTATTATTATTATTATTATTATTATTATTATTATTATTATTATTATTATTATTATTATTATTATTATTATTATTATTATTATTATTATTATTATTATTATTATTATTATTATTATTATTATTATTATTATTATTATTATTATTATTATTATTATTATTATTATTATTATTATTATTATTATTATTATTATTATTATTATTATTATTATTATTATTATTATTATTATTATTATTATTATTATTATTATTATTATTATTATTATTATTATTATTATTATTATTATTATTATTATTATTATTATTATTATTATTATTATTATTATTATTATTATTATTATTATTATTATTATTATTATTATTATTATTATTATTATTATTATTATTATTATTATTATTATTATTATTATTATTATTATTATTATTATTATTATTATTATTATTATTATTATTATTATTATTATTATTATTATTATTATTATTATTATTATTATTATTATTATTATTATTATTATTATTATTATTATTATTATTATTATTATTATTATTATTATTATTATTATTATTATTATTATTATTATTATTATTATTATTATTATTATTATTATTATTATTATTATTATTATTATTATTATTATTATTATTATTATTATTATTATTATTATTATTATTATTATTATTATTATTATTATTATTATTATTATTATTATTATTATTATTATTATTATTATTATTATTATTATTATTATTATTATTATTATTATTATTATTATTATTATTATTATTATTATTATTATTATTGTTATTATTATTATTATTATTATTATTATTATTATTGTTATTATTGTTATTATTGTTATTATTGTTATTGTTATTATTATTGTTATTATTATTGTTATTATTATTATTATTATTATTATTATTATTATTATTATTATTATTATTATTATTATTATTATTGTTATTATTGTTATTATTGTTATTATTGTTATTATTGTTATTATTGTTTTTATTGTTATTATTGTTATTATTGTTATTATTGTTATTATTATTATTATTATTATTATTATTATTATTATTATTATTATTATTATTATTATTATTATTATTATTATTATTATTATTATTATTATTATTATTATTATTATTATTATTATTATTATTATTATTATTATTATTATTATTATTATGATTATTATTATGATTATTATTATGATTATGATTATGATTATGATTATGATTATTATTATGATTATTATTATGATTATTATTATGATTATTATTATGATTATTATTATGATTATTATTATTATTATTATTATTATTATTATTATTATTATTATTATTATTATTATTATTATTATTATTATTATTATTATTATTATTATTATTATTATTATTATTATTATTATTATTATTATTATTATTATTATTATTATTATTATTATTATTATTATTATTATTATTATTATTATTATTATTATTATTATTATTATTATTATTATTATTACTATTATGATTATTATTATGATGATTATTACTATGATTACTATTATCATCATCATCATCATGCCCGCCTCGGTAGCGTAGATGGTAGCATGTCTGCCTCACGTTCAAGAGGTCCGAGTTCGAATCTCGGTCAGGGTGAGTTACCTGGATAAGGTTTTTTACGGGGTTTCCCTTATCTTGAAGGTGGAATGTCGGGTAACTCTAAGCTCGAAGGACCCTGGGCTCATTTGAGCATCATTTCTCCCATTCCATTCAAGGTCCAATATGACTTTACTTTGGAGGACGTAAATTACAAAAAAAAAAAATCATCATTTTGTTATAGTTATTATTATAGTTATTTAGTTATTACTATTCTTATTATTATCATCATCATTATTGTTGTTGTATTTTTTGTAGTTGTATGTAGCTGAGATAGTGGGGACGTTGGCGGTGGTGGTGGCGGTGGCATTATTCTTGTTACATACTCTTTGAAACAAGTGCAACGTAAATGAGGTTCAGATTCTGCTCGGCCAGTGCAACGTTACGAGTGAATGTTCATGTACCTCTATTTTCTATACATACATTGTAAAACTTTGAACGGCTACGTTTACGTAAGAGATAATTCAGTTAGCCCGAAGATCTGTTTTGTTCTACAATCTCGGATTAAGATCTCGAGCCTTAACAGGCGCACGGAATATAGAATTCTGCCTCCGGTTGCTGACTTTGCCAACACTGCTATTGTTCCCCGTTCATGGATTTGTGGCGTCTACCTCTCATCTTGATAATCTACGAGTATTAAACAGCGAAACAGGGACAAGCAATAAATGACAAAAAGAAAGGAATTTTTATTTCTGCACGGTGGTACACGATTTTATGACCTGGGTGTGTGGTTGTAATGTTTAGCCAAGAAATTGCGGTGTTTACTTGCCATTAATTCCTTTCCCGATAACATGCAGTATCTCATCGGCTTTCAGGAGAATATAAATAAAATGCTCTGAACTAATGCCTATAATCCAAAACTGAATGTTTGTACCAATGAAATTGTTCCGGTGCTGAAAGGAGCAGATATTGAATCAAGAATTAAAATTCTCTGCTGAGAGAGTATGATATCCAATGTATTGATGATCATGTGGATATTAAAAAATAAAAGCGAGTAGTGACTTAATTCGAATAAAGTCTACCTGTAAATTGAAGAAAGTATTTTTAAAACTTAAGCTAAGTTTGGAAAGATAATTCAGCTACACTAACCGTATCCATCACAAGACTTGGAAATGCAGAGTCGCACTGAAAAATTGAATGTCATAGCTTGGATTTGAGCCAAGGTTCTCCCTGTCTCCGTTCTTAATCATTGAGCCACCATTGGAACATTCCATGAGTTCCTCTAATAGTGATCAAAGCTATGAAACCATTAAACGGAGATTGTTTAACGCTGATGTTAAAGCTGTGGTGCTGTAGGTTACGAATGTTACAAAATCAACAAAATCAATTGAAAAATAATTTGAGTTTTCATAAATAGTAAAGACCATTTATGAGAATAAAGTGGCTAAGAACAGTTTCAAATAATGCTGTATGGTTATAATCACAAAATAATGTTGAAATTGAGAAAAAACGTAGAAAGTAGATCTTAATCTAACATTGTCTAAAATGGAAAATGAAATGTTACACAAATATCATTCAAATGGAATCCTAATAACTGAGTAGGCGAAGAAGAAGACTTAGAGTGGCTTGATGTGATATAAGCGGAGCTGAAGCTGAACATGCTGAGGAAAATAGCAATCAGGTTAATCATTGATGCAGAACAGAACGCAGAGTTCTCATTGAGCTCTGTGTTTCCACCGGGAAACAGGAATACGACTATCACCAACAATCTTGAAGATATTGATGAGAAGTGTCACTGATCATATCATACAGCTACATCACGAGGGATATCTAGGTATATCTGTATTTCTGTATCTTAGTAGGTAATTTTTTCTTCTCGTTTTTAATTAACGCCCTTAAAGTTAAGTCATGTTGGATATAAATAAAATGAGCGAAATGATGCTTAAATGAGTTCAGGGCCCATAGAGCTTAAAGTTACCCGACCTTCATCTCTCAGGATAAGGGAAAACTCAATGAATACTACAACGGATTGGCTATAGGAATATCGTTTGTATGAGAAACTTATCACTGTATCGTGGTTCCACTTTATCACTGCATTAATAGTTTCAAAAGAGAACTTATTTTTCTAGAGGGTTTAGCAGTCTTGTTATTTGCAGCTCTTGTGGTACCAACAAATTTTACATAGTGCATTAAACAGGTTCTCCCAAAACTATAATTTTCATGGTGTATTAGCTTTGACCTTCTGCTCTCTCCCAGTGGTAGTGTGGGGCTCCGTTTACTCTGCGTCTGGGTTAGTGCCCACCCACGTAAGCATAGATTTTTCTGCTCATGTATAGTGCCTGTTGCCAGAGAACATCTTGTATCTAAGAACTATGAATAGATAATGGTCTGGGATTAACCAGTGCGAAGGTTCCGGCTGGAGAACTACTTCATCTTTCTATATCTGCCGCAGAGTTGTCCATCCATGACTTCATTATATTTTTGGTTCTATTTATACTCCACCTTTAACTGCAATGGTCATATCGGCGGCTGTTCTCCTTTGGAACATATCGAAGGTATTAACTCGTATTCGTCAGGCTTTAATCATTAGATCACGCACACATTCGCACTCTCTTATTCATACTTCTAGACTCTGCGGAAGATGAGGAATTATACTAGTCGGAGAAAAGTCCTTACCCCCACGGCCGGGAATTGCACACGGGACCCTTAGCACGGCAGGCAAGTGCTCTACCGGCTGAGCTACGAGGCCAGCCTATTTATGAGGGAGTGAAGGCATTAACGGTTTTGTGGTCAAGCGTACAAGTGTTTTAGTAAAGTTTTAACCTAACTACTTTGAAAAGATTCTTACGCCGTGTCGCATTGGTTGCAGCGAGGAGCTCTCGAGCCCTGCCACGGAAGCTCCGATGATCGATACCATGCATAGGTGCGAATTTTAATTTTTGAGCAAATAAGTGTTTACTGAGTATCGTAAAAAGAAAGCGAGGAGCTACGATAGACAACGATCCTGCTAAAGAAACCCCAATATTCTGCTTTGGGAAGCCATGACGCTTGCCCCATCATGTCCCCGTTTCGGCTGGATGATTACTAATTTCTAGCACGGTATGCGATGCTCGGCCAGCAGTCGTATTGCCCGCCCTAGGACCATCAGGGCGGCAATGGCACAAAACTATTAATACATATGACAACGCGGGAAATAATGTGACACCGGCAATTATTTTGGCATGATGTAAGCTGAACAAGAGGACTCCTATCCTTATCAGTGTTTGGGTCTGATGAAGAAATATATATTTTGAGGTCATGCTTGAAGCCTGATAATGTTGCCATAAATCATGTAGTCAAAATTAGTAGTGCTTATTGTTATTCTATCTACATACAACGCCACATGCGTTGAGCACTGGTGATTCATGAAATAAAATATTTAGGAAAGGAATTTTGGGAAGGAGACTTTCGTAATCTAAGTTTTTTTTTTTTTTGAATAAGCTTTATTAAAACAAATAACAAGGAGCATCGCTTCTCATATGGAAGCGGGGTTAGGTGAGGGAGAGTTCAGGTAGGGTTGGGCAGATACCGCAATAAAGCACTCTGGTAATTGTCGTTGGTTTTGTAGCAGCATCTATCATGCTGCTTGGCGTAAAGTATGAGGCCAGGATGGCAGGCATGGCTTGCGCCCTGGAAGCCAAACTGGGAATTCTGTGGCGGAGTTGTTTAGCGGTATTTTCTGGAGGGTCCGGGCCGAGAGGGCGTTCCGGTACCGGTATGTTGGCGTGTTGCTGCGTCATTTGGTCGGGTTTGGAGTTCAATGAAGATCAGGTCAAGAGATTCGTCGAGCATCTTGTGGTATTCTTCCACGCGATGCATTTTGTTGTCGCAGGCGGCGGTAAGTTGAAGGTGATGGTCAAGTCTTGCTCCGATGTTGTTGATTCCGTCCTGTGTAGTGTGTTGTGATTCTATTGTCTGCTTTAGGGAGCCTTCAAGTGCTGTGAGGTTGGGAACTATTGCTGCAAGATGTTTCTGTGTGTCGCGGTTGTTCTTGGCAAGGGTAGTCGTGATGGTGTCTTGAAGCGTTGCGAGTGATGGTGCAATGTTGCTGACCTCGGTGTGCAGGCTTTGCAGGCTATCGGTGAGGGCGGATGCGGCGGTCGAGGTCTCAAGCGAGGTGAGGCGCCTGCTGATGTTCTGTACCTCTTCTTGAAGACTCTGTAGAATGGTCCTCAAGTCCTCGCCGGGTGCGGCAGCGGTGGTAGCTGGTGGTGTAGGTGTTTGTTGTGTCGCTGGAGGCATCTCTGTGGTGAGTCGGCGAGGGTAGGTAATCTAAGTTTGGGGCATTGCTGGGTATAAGGATTTTGTACAACCTTGGAGAAAACATTACCAACTCCATTGCCCGTATTTTGAGCAATTTATTCTGTTCTGAGGTCTGTCTGGTTGAAGGTAAACTTGTTTCTTATTAACAAGTTATAAAACCACTCGTTGTGACCAAGACAGACGTTGAGATGTTCTGTAACATTTGTTGTGGCTGTCTGTCCCTGTGATTTATATTTGGTCAGCTTAACTATCCTGCGCTACGAGGCGTAAGAATTCTGTAAGTTCAAATATCACACACCGTAATTTGAGCACTTTCTTAAATTTTACCTAATACGATAGCTGATGTCGCTTCCAATCCAGGAACCCTGAAAATGGAATGAAACATGCACTGTTTAACTCCCACGTTTACCGCAACTGCACCGCAGACACTAGTGATACATAAAATGCAGATGGAGCACCAGTGGAGTGAGATGGCGGGGGAAACCGGAGATACCGGAGAACATCCGCCCCAGCGCCGTGTTGTCCACCACAAATCTCACTTTGCGGTCACCTGGGATCGAACCCGAGCTCTCTTAGTGAGGGCCAAGTGGTTTAACCCCTCAGCCACGGCGCGGTCAGGCGTCAGGGACCCTAAGATACACAATATAGACATTGAAGGTAATGAAGGCTCATCACTATATATTCAGACCAACAGCTTCAATAGTAAGTAGAGATTCCATTCCTGAATCTAACGTCCTCCAATAGGCGAGACTCCTTCCAAGTAAGACTGCTCCTACAGCAGTTGGCGGGCTTGTGTTGGCTTACACCGGGTATGTCGATTGTAAGTCCTTTATCATACTGATTACAGAATTATTATTGAATGGTTACACAACTGAGATGACGCATATCAAGTTAAATCGTCTATCCGCAGATACGATCCTTTTTGTGTTCAGGGCAGACAACGGAAGTGTCAATCGTTACACCACATAGAGTGCCACAAACACTACTAAAAAACCTGTATACCAGAAAATGTATCCCGCTACTGTGAGGCTATCACTTGGACATGAATATTCACTTGAACAATTTCAGTTATTGACTTAGTTGTTTTACGAACATGCCAGAAATGTGACACAGTCTTTAAATGACTAATAGCTAGGATTTGTCAATGGCCACTTCATCAAGGCTTACTTTTCATAGTTAAGGCACTACTAGCAAATGAACCATGCTATGTAAACTATTTTTACACTACAAAACTACAAGGTTTTGTAGGGGTTTAAAAGGTAAGCGGTTTTACCCTTAACCGCATATAGGAACTGGGAGCGTAGCTATGGATAAGGTAGAGCAGAAGGAACTTCTAATTCAAAATGAATTTAGTAACTGTATTCCAGAGATACATAGCGGTACAACAAGGCAGCCCCTGGATCTGGATGAGATCAGGTGCGGTTTAGTAACATTTAAATATATAGGGACATAGTGCAACTACACCTTTAGAGATGCGTTGTTTATATGGCTGAACCTACTGCAACTGGCAAGAGATGTATGGACCGGTGCACCCTGCTGGCGATCTTACTCGTAGTAGCACTTTTAAAATAAACTCTTGTTAATGTTCACGGAGCCATCCAACATAGGGCCCATCAGCAAGTCCCTTCTCAAGTTCCCCGGGTACTAGCTCAACCAAGCTTAAATAGGGGTCCTACCCAAAAGCCAACTCAGAAATTTCCATGCAAACTGTTAATTTCCTCCCAACTATTGCATCATCTTGTGTAATCACTGTCTACCTCATTGAGAACATGTTTAGACCTGTTACTGGCCAACTACACTTTATTTCCCTTGATCAGCAGGACGGGTGATTCACCAATCCACAGTACATGTTTTACCAGGCAGCAGAATTAAAGCTTAATCATCAACAAACAGCTTTGCCCAAACTCAAGTTACAGCAAATAAATGTTTTATAACAATGATTATAGTAATTTCCGGATCTTGCTCAGCCTATACACGCAACACTATGCTGCATAAAGTTATTATTTAATGGCCGATGTGAATACGCATGCCTAAAGGCATGTGTAGTTTTAAGGGATACTGCATTTTATTATCCCCATTTAGTTTTCTTTAATTTCTAATTCCTTCGTAGCAAGAGAGGTTCTCTTCAATCACACATGACCTCCTTTGGCCTATCACGGTAGTCGCTGCACCTGAGAATATCCTTTTGGTCTTAATGCACATTTCTTATGGAACCTCGGTGACAACACGACATATATACAACACTATCTCAACCCAAAATTCCTGTAGGGGTTTTTAATGCCTCAATTACTTTTGAAAAGCTAAAAATCTTCAATTATAGTAATACTTAAATACAGCCAATGAGAATGAATAGCAATATAATTTAAACGGAACCTGCTCAAATATATGTTTGAAAGGTAAATTAAAGGCTAATTTTTAAAAGAAACACAAAACATGTTTGGAATTAAAATTGTCACATAAAGTGACAATAAGCTTCCCCTCGTATTTCTCAGTTCCTAATCTCTCCTTTAGCCCGCCTCAGAGCAAAATGGTAAGTCTCAAGTTTGCGCGTAACTTTGTGTCCCAGAGGCACTTGACTTGAGCACTCCCTGGACGAAAGGTATACCTCCTAGAAACAGGCAACATAAATCCTAAACATCGCTCTGTGAATATGACAAGAATGCTTTAATCATGATCTAAGCACCGAAGTTGTTAAAGTAAAATCTCTTTCATTTGTCAGAGAGTCAACCTGCTTTAACATCTCAGTAGCCTCTTCTTCTCTACAGACATACAATAGATGAAAATTCACTTTGTGTTATATCCACTTGCAAGCGGCACTCATCTGCTGCAATTACATCTGCTGCAATTATTATACCTTCAAGAGCTTCAGCAGTGAAGAGGTAATTTCATTATTCATCACAGAGATTATTCTAAGGACCTTTTTATTACTGAACATGCAAGTAATCTATTCGGAGCTTCAATGCAGACTATAAATGAGTAATTTAGAAGTTCTATGCCACTGACCTATTCATTATTCATGTTCCTTGTCATTCTCTTCATTGTGTCTGGAGAAGAGAGCAGAAGTTGGATCAGATGCATTAATGCCAACTTCAAATCGATAGTCACTTTGTCTGAAGTTTGTTGTTTCCATTGGAAATTTTCTCATCAAACTTCTTCACTCATTCTTGATTGTACGCCACTAATATTTCCCTCAGAACAGAGTAGCCATTAAGGAAAGTTGTTAAGGCTTCCGTATCTCAAACCCCTTGACCGAGGACCAAGAGATTCGCTTTTACTTATCTATTTTATACAGGAGAAAAATGATGTTTCAAGATTAATCACCACTATCTCATTAATTTCTACAGCCAAAATCCCATCTTTGATTTCTCTTTCGCCTCAAAATTTATACAGCATGAAGAAACTTTACAGGAAGAACAATCTTGTACGACCGTTTGGAGGAAGAAGTTCGCCATGCTTTGTGCTTTTTCTGCAATAACATTGTGGAAATTAGCTATGTATCTTACTAAATTGTAAGTATGTCTTTTGCCTTCGTTGTCACGCAGTCCGACTGCGGTTAACAGCCAACATTTAACACGAGAGGTTTCTCGGCCTCTCTTGCTGACGGATCGACCACAAATTGCAGACCACTTGATCCTTCTGATGGATGGTTAACGTATTTATCGTCCAGCTTCATTTATAGCTCATTGCTAGAGCTTATGGCTTTAAAATACAAATAATACCCACTTTAATGTACTGTTTGACACAAGTGGATTTTTGTCACTGTTTAAGTGGATTTAATTCCTGAAATATATTGTTAAATAAATAGCATCAATTTAAGTCACCCACTCCTCAACATTCCTATTATCGAAAGATACGAATAAAACCTTAAGTATTATATAAGAACCAGGTAAACACAAATTGTACTTCTAGACTCAGTGAAGAACCAAAGCTTGCCATCACCAAAAAGAAGTTCTTACGTAAGCTTTTCTTAAGTATTATTGCATAGTACTATTATTTAAATGCAGTTACGTAATAATATGTCTTGGCTTTGCTGGTTCCTACCAAAATAATACATTTTATTATTGTTTGCAATATAATTTCTGCTTCAGTAAATGATGCAAAAAACACAAAGAGCTAATATGGTTGGTTGGTAAGTGTTACAGATATGGGGACGTGTAGGTAGTAAGAGTTTGATAGTAGAAAGGATACTTAAATATTGGTGCAGATTAAGATCGTTTGACGAACAGAATTTATTGAGGCAATGTTTAGTAATCCAAGATAAATCTAGTGCTGAGGTGAACTGGACTCAGGGAGTAAGAAGTACTTTACAGGAAATTGGAATGGGGAACATATGGGAGGAGATGAAGGGGTTGATTAAAGGTTTTTGGAAAGAAGTAAGGAACAGAGTAGAGGACATAGAGAAACAGGAATTATTCCAGAGTCTTCAAGGAAAGAAAATTTTAGTACAATATGGACAGTTAAAAGTTGAATGGGGAAGGGAGAAGTATGTTGAGGTTTGTAATAGGTTAGGGAGAGAAGGTTGGGCTTGGACTAGATTAAGTGCACATAAATTAAGAGGAGATAAGAAGGAAGTGTATTTGGATAGCTGCCCTCTATATGGGGAGGTAGATAATGAATTACATAATATACTGGAATGTGAATAAACTGAACTATGAAGGGATCAGTTTATACCCAAAAAATGGAAGAGTGTTAACAAAGAAGTGCTAAAAGTCAAGATAATGAGAGTACAAAAGGAGGGGGATATAAAAGGATAGGAGAATTTATGGGGACAATAAGAGGCAAATGGTTTAGGAAAATAAAGCAATGTAAACGGTGGTAAAGTTCATCATGCATATTACTGAAATCAGATGGTACAGGGCAAAGACTTTGTAAATTTGTGTATGTGTATGTAAATAGTGTTTGTTAAAATATTAATACCAAGGTAATATGAATTATGTTAAGGCCCATCATGCATAAAAACCACGATGTTAAAATGCATGGTGGAATAAATGGGACGGAATATCAACTCAAAGTTATGTATATGAAAATTGTAAGACTTTTTACTGTATTATTATGGAAATGAAATACATTACATTTACTATGTACTACTAATTAAACATTATCACTTTGGAAACTACAAATCCTATAATTGTGAATATCATGATTGTAAACTTATATCTAATGTCCACCAGATCAGTCAAAGGGTGTACATCCTTTGTATATAGGACAATAGGCATGAATAGATGGGGACTTTTAAACATGTAAGGCATTCTATAATTTTTGTGAACTACTTTAGCACATTGCTGCTCAGTGGACTGCAGCATAGATATCTAGTTTACGGCCACAAAATGCACTAGAAACCAATCCTAGCCCTAGGGTTGTGGATCTTAGGATCGATGGTATAGGAAGGAAAGATATGAGCTACGATAGGCAGCGATCGCAGCTGAGAAAGGCAACATAACGGTTGGGGGATGCGTGATGCTATCCTCATCAAAGTGTGACTGGAATGAGCAAAAGCAGCCACGTGTCCTAGTGTTGCGGTGCTCTACCCCGATTAGAGGGGCCCCTTCCATTTATCCGTGACTTTACCCGCAAGGCTTCCTAAACTACAATTAACATTGCCATATACAACTCAGTCATTAATTTCTCTTCAATAAGTTGAAATAAAGAACCAAAGACTTATGCACATAAAACGAACGAATTATGCTTATTGAAATAAATACTATGCAGTGCAACTTATACTTTGTTATACTTAAATTCTTTTATTTAATAAAGTATAATGCTCAGGCCCTACTTTCTTTCAGGAATTCAACGTCTTTTATATAACATGCACAGGAGTTTCAGTAAGTCGGGGCAAAGGGTTAGTTTAATCCTGATGTATACTTATGGGAGGGAAGGGAGACAGAGACAGCGATAGTGAAACCGTTTCATTTAAGGCACTTTTAAAAGTCCGTTCTTACTGCATATGGTACCACAGGCAATGGGAATTGGTGGTACATTATAATTAGATAAGCAAATTTAGGAAAAAACTAGGGAAAAACCCTCAGTGAAGGCGATATTTGAGCCTCTGACCTCTCTTTCACAAATCCATGCCCCAGCGACCTGAGACAACCGTGTTACATGCAATGATATTAGCTACATGTAGCATACAGATGAAGTACATACATTTTACACGATATTTATTATAGTATGCGGACACAGTATTTTCCAGTTCTTATAAACTTCAGCGCAAAAGTTTTGGTTTACTAGGGAAGCGATTCGTGTTTTCTACGTGGTCTATTTTTCTGGGAAGTACCCTCATTCAACAAATTTTGCCCAAAGTATATAACCTTTGGGATCCTTCAGTGGGAGAGCTTGTCTACAGCCTCGAATGCTCCATTTTCGTGATATCCGAGCGAAGACGCTACTATCAATGTCTAAAGGAATGGTAAACCGATAGAAGAAGTCCATGTTATATGGGGGTATTACTTGACGATGCACTTCCAAAGTTGAGCGGCAGTCTCTTGTACTGAAGTGCGCATGTACCAGTAGCAGAATAACCAATATCAAGATGTGTGTCAACATGAGTAATTTGTAAAAATATTACGGAGGGTTTTACAGTTTTTATAGTTAACGTGGATATAGTTCAGTCAAATCTTGTTCAGCGTGAACTGCTGCTAGCTACTTTAGTGATGAACTTTGAGCTCTTTATCTCTGGTTACACTCGAGTGGATTCGAGGATAAACACCACTAATTAACATATATTTAGTGTATGGTATTATAAGTATTAACCTACTTGAATGTAGCTGCTCTCTTCCCATGAACAATTAATATATTTCTAAATCAGGCGCGGCTCTGGGCGAATTAATTAGGACACACGGAAAATTGGCTAACCTAAATTCGCAAAATCAACATCGCAAAAAGGATTTTCTACTGGCATAGTGGTTTTGAATTTCGATGGAACTTCCCTCTGTATATGAATCCAAAAGTACCTTTTAAATTACCTTCATTTAAAGAGTCCTCGCTTTCATTATGTCCACGAAATGTCATTTTTATCTTCTTCCCTAATGGGACATTCCATATAAAAGGCCTGTTAAGCGTAACGTTCTTACTGTATTTTACAATATATCGACGTGAGCTTTCCCGAAGAGAGTCTGCAATTTTGTTAGTGTTTTTTTTCGCAGACCCTTCAATCCGACGCACTCATGTTCCTGATACCAACGAATCTTAAATATCCTGGTATATTTTGAAGAGGCCCCGCTGCAAAATTTTTCTAAACATTGTACTCGTAATTAATTGTTCTCTCACACTGGCCGTGCGTAGGCTAAAGAATGGAAAGGTACAGTCAGACTGAAAAATTCAATGCCATTGCCGGGATTTGAACCACGTATCTTCTGATCTCCGTCCAGCCGCTCTAACCAATTGAGCTACTACGGCCGCCGTGCCGACATAACATTAAATTCTCCAACTAACTGTTGTTTTTCGCTAATAGTGGTTAACTATAAAGCCCGGGCCTTAAAGTACTTACATGTTGTAAGTCGCCAATAAAACTGCGAAAAACAGCTTTAAAGTTGATATATTGATTACTGACTTCTCACATGAGTCAGAACATTCCTGCTGCATAGTCTTGACCTCTGTATTCTCACTTGTTCTTTTCAAGTTCCTCTTTATTTTTATTGTCTTCTTGGCCAGTTCTTCAACCATTTTATCTGCTTTCAAGACTCGCAGCTCATCAATTTCTGTATATGACTACTATCATGATTAGTACATGTGTGGTTGAACTGGGCCTACTAACCTCAATATTAAATGTGGTTTCATTGACTATTCTATTTATATTTTCCAAATTTACTGTTCTGATTTTAGTAAAACAATTGCCTGCAAACTTTTCTTTGGAAATGTTCTTGGCCTACCCATGTCATATATTCACCAATAACTAGTACAAAATATTATTTATAACAAATTACTTCTCATACGCAGCCAAAGACAAAAGAAAAACGAGTTACAGTGGTAGCAGCATAAAGCTTGGAATATCCCTTATAAAACAAGGCTTAGTTGAGAAATATCTGTTGAGTATTGTAGAAGTTATTGTCGATTTTCTGAAAGCTTGCAAAAAGGGGCGCGGCAAAGCTTAACACCCACTAATATAATTGGCAAATTAGGTATAACATATTGTTCCAATGAACTTTTTAACTATATATTTGTAATCTAGAGGGATGACATATTAAATGTAAAATAAGAGTGAATTTTAACCCCAAGTGAAGTACCTTCTCACCTTAGCTCCTCTTATAATAGACATTGATTTTATCACTGTTTTTAAAATTAGTTATTATCTTCAGTCTTAAAAACTACGATATCACGGCTGTGATGATGTCTGAAAAGTTGTAATTGTATTTATTATTAGCAAAATAATAATATACTTACTGAAAGATTCTTATTTTATATCTTTCTCCGTTTCATATTTTAGCTGAAGAAGTCAAAAGTTTGCGTCTTTATGTATCGCTGAGGGATTGTTGGTGTCATAAGATATTGCAAGGAACACATAAAAAAGAAACAAGGATAACAAGAAAACACTCAACATATGGCGGAACTCAATAAACTGGCACTAAAACACCGTTTGGAACTGCACACAACTTTACAATCCAGAAGTTGCTCAAAACGATATAAAGGCTCGTAAAATACACGTTTTCTGCGGTATATACGAACTAAGTCATAAATTGTAATGCACACAGACTACTGGAATTTAGTTACCCCATTTTGAAGTAGTTAGCCTAATATCCGAGATGGCCATTAGGTACAAGTTAACAACGTGCTACTGTTTAACAATTTGTGGACTTTAAAGTGCTGTTACACAGAAATCGTGCAAAAGCTAATGGGATACATTGTTGCTTTCATAGTTTACGTCTCAGAGCTTCACAAACTGAAGTACTCTTATTTAATTTCCGTTGCATTTAAAGTATCCGACTTTAAATACCAAGGGGGGATACAAAGCCATCTTAATTTCATTTTATTGTACATCCCTTTAATCTTTAGGATATCTTGCTTGACATTCTAAAGGCTGTTCTAATATATTGATAGTTTTTTCTTGAGAAATCATTCACTTCTAGTCTCCTCTTATTCAAATGTTCTGATATCATTGACTTTGGAGAGCCGAAGTACTGTCAGTGCCAATAGAGCTTAGTAGAATCAACGAGAAATCTCGTATTTTGGATTGCCTACACATATTAACTTATTTCTATTTTTCTCTTGACAAAAACCAAATGCCCCCAAATATGGTATATATTTATGTGTGGAATTGTGAGTGCTCGAGTTCATAGTTCCTTCAGAGTATTCTGCCTTCTTTGAAGTGAAACTTATAGAAACATACACGTGGTAATGTAGGACTGTTGAGAGATCTTGGTGAGTGCATTCAAAATATTTATCAGCATCTGACGTTCATTTTATAGAAACAAGCTTAGAAAAGAAAAGGCATTTGGTAACTACCTATCACCTTCCAGGTGAGACATAATTGGTAAATGAGAAAGTGTAGAAGTAACGTAATGAGAGCTTGCCAGCCGGAGTTGCGCGAGACATCGGTATCACTCGGGCAAAGTGGGGTTGCCTCGCTCTTTATTGCAAGCCTATGGTTTACCACTCCCAATCTCGATTTTTTTAAGGATGGTATGATATGTGTATAAGATATCCTAAACCAATAAATAAATCATCACTTACAAACCACAAATCAATACACAAAGTATTTCAGTTTATCACGAGGTCTACCAGGAAGTCTGAAGACTCCGGCCTCTATCAACTCGGGAGCGATGAAAAACTCTGTGGCTCTTTCCATGGGGCAATTCCTTTAGTCTTAAAAGATCCCTCCCTATCGAAAACGTCAAGACGGGTGGAAGTGGTTACGCCACTTACGCGCGTCAACCCCGCAGGAAAGAATAACGTCGGTGGGGCCACCTGGTGATCTAGCTGACCTTCTAATAGCTCTGCAGGCTAGTAACCGGGACCTTTTAATCAAACCGCAGCCTCCTCCGAGCGGCCGAAGCCTGGTCGGAGGTACCTGATCTCCCGCGGGTGTAGGTAAAACACTGCTCCCTCGAGTCCAGCCCAATCCCAACAACTTCCATTAGGGAGAGGCTCGAAAGTTCGGTCCGAACTTCCTCTTTGTAACCTCAGAGGTACCAGGAGTGATAGGGGTCCGCAGTACTCGCACCACAGCAGCTGAAAGGGACGGATCCCCTACCCTACGAGAAGACACAAAACAATAAATCCACTCAATAAAATACGCGTTCTCTGGTTATGCACTCACAGAGATATTGGATACTAAGGCCAGTAAAATTGACATGTCGCCCTGCCACAGGCATAACGGTATGTACGGCACGGAAATAGTATTCTGCGCATCTGGCACATTGGCAAGCTTTCGTTGTGCCAGCTCTAACATACTTCAGTCTCTCTAATCGGCAGCAGTGAAGTCGGTCGGTGATTTATGAGCGTACCCAAAAACAACGAAGTGGTCTGGTGTTCGGCATGTGTTTTGCTGTTGGTAGTGCATACCTGAAGTACCTCAAGTACCCAGCTTTCGTACCGAAAGGGGTGACTCAGACGGTTTCATCTGTGGCCGCATTCGGAAGGTCTGGCCTACCTAAACCAGAGGATTCTTTCGGGGTTCTCCCTGTTCGGCAGGAAAATGCTAGGCATCCCCGAATTTCCTGCTCCTTCATTTCATCTCCATTATCATTTCGCATCATTTCTCATCTGGCGGTCACTCTGCTGGAGTCTCGGCGCTGCATGGCAGGGTGATATGCTCCTGGTGAAAACTTCCCCCTCCAGAAGGACAGCCTCCGGGCCGGCCTAATGGGCCGCTTCCGGACCACGATGGGTGGTATACCGGCTGAACTGGCGTGCCGTGGAGTTTCCAACTGGTTAATATTAGTGATGCTGGCCGCTACTCTGCCGTTACTATTGGGTTGGCCGCCCTCTGTCTCCTCTCGCCTCATTCTTCCTTCCGGCGATATCCCACTACGAGCACTGGCATAATAGATTATAATTGATCGTGGGTGCGAATCCCTATATAAGGATCTATTTTATCCTACACTGCTTTCGTTATGTAAATGCGAATGTTAAAGGAGATTTAAATGCGTCACCTCAAGCAGAAGGACATAGGGGAGAGTCGGGTAGTATCGGCCGGCATGCAGTCCCGGCCACTACCGTTATTTCCCTTTTCACCTCCATCTGGCACAAGTTTCCAGTAAGCAGTAGCAAGCTTGTGCATCCACGTGCGTTATAGTTGGATATCTTCTTCCTCTCTTCAGTTGTTTGTCTGCTCTGAGTGCTTGATGGTGGTTACTGTAGCTGTTAGTGCACGGAAGATATTCTGAGGCCTATAGCAGCGCTATATTTGCGATCTCTGTAAACCAGTGAACTAAACATTTGTGAACTGAGTAGAAATAGTGACAATAAGTTCCCATGCTTTTGTATTCTACTATTGTTCTATATGTGGCAGGACAATGTATCACTGACAATCTATATTGTAACAGAAAACGTAGTGGCCGATACTGCAAGACACTTTCTTCAAGCCTTATAATACTAGCGTCTTTACTTCCAATGCAATAAGGTACTACAAATAAAAAATTAAAATCATTTCATTATACTATCTATAAAACATGTCTTGAGGTTAGAGAATAAAATAAGAATCCGATTAACCGTCACAACTACTTAGGAAAGTCAAAAAACTTAACCTGGCCGATACTGCATGACCTTCCCTTACACCAAATTCGCTTTCTTATGAGTTTGTAATAGCATTATTAAGGTAGATCGAGAAAATAAAATTATAACCTGATTGATTTTTGCTGTGGATAACAAAAGAAAAATTTAAACTGAGAGATTAATACTTATTCAGTGTCTCCCTTATAATACCGGTAATATCGTAAATGCTTACTAGATACTCAGTACTTCAATTCTTTCACTCACTCAGATTACCGCGCCGGTAGAGTGCCTAAAGTTTGCGCACAAATTCAATGAAAAAGACATTTAAAAGTGTATATGTTGAGGTATATGACCCCCCCCCCCCCCACACACACACTCGAATATTACCATCTAATATGTTTAACAGCTCATAAGCTCCCAAATTGAAATACCTATTGATTTTGAAGACAAATATGAATATGTGCATTAAGCTCAAAGCTACGGTAGTGCGGTAGGAAATGAGGCCAGTTCTTGATGAAAGTCTTAAAAGGAACTTATGAATGCTTCTTTACATACGCAAACAACATTTATTTTTCAAAGCTAATTATTAGAAGCATGAAGGCAAATTTTAATCATGTAACTTAGAATCAACGAACACGTCAGAAAAAATTACCCTTACTCGTGTGTTCAGAACTTTTTAAAGACAGCATGAGTAAATATTTGTACACTCGCAGGCATGTAGACACATATTTTGGAATTATTATAGATGAGACGATCATATATGAGTACTACAATATCCAAACTGAGTGATATCTATATGTGAGTACTATCCTCTCCGTCTCTTTCTACCTCTGTTGCTCTCTTTCTCTTTGGGCGTGGCTTGGGCGCTCTATCTTTCACTCCCCGCTTCTCTTTCTCGGCGTTCGCTTACGAGCGGCTTCGTGACAATTTAAGGAATAGGTGGTCATCGAAGTGGACACGGAAATAAAATATAAGATAATATGTCCTTGTTAGGCGCTTAATGGGGTTAAAATAAATGAATCTCGGTTAGGGTGAGCTTTCTGGATAAGATTTTCCCAGAGTTTTCCGTTGTACTGAAAGATGAATGTCGGGTAACTCTGAGATCCATGGGCTCAAGCTGAGTTAAGGAACATTTCACCCATCTCATTCATCTTCGATATGAGTTACGTTGAGAGACGTTATTTAAAACTATGGTAATAACCATTGTGTGCCGTCTTTCAGCTCTAAGTCATTCCTTTTTGCCAGTTGAGAACATTCCTTGTCCAAAGTGATAGGCAGGTAACGGATCCCATACACCTTTAAAGAGATATGAAGTTTACGAGTCTTGAAGTATATAACTGCTGACGTCAGTCCCGGGGACAACACGCAGGGTAGTTCGGTTCGTAACGCGTAGCTTTAGTTTCACTACAACTACTGCTCGCCACGCAGGGAGATCTGTCTTCCACGTAGTGCAAGGTGTTTGGCATATTGCGTTAATAGCTTTACTTTCACAATTACTGGGCAGTCGCCATTTTATAAATCAAAATTTTGGGTATTATTAACAGCCATTAAACAGCTTGATTGTAATTTCAAGCTGTCTAAAAAAAAAGATAGATAAATAAATAAATGAATTTTCCAGTATTCTTCACAAAAATACTGGATTTTCAGTGCTGTGTGATATAGAAAATAAACAACTCTCGGACAAACACATGAAAATTATTTGTACTACTCATATGCAGCATTAACGTCATGTGACGTTGAACGAACTCTCTCTCAATATTTTAATATTGTTTCACCGAGAGACGCAGAAAATTCACATTCGAATGCATATGGTTGATCACTGAAATTACCTAACATGCCTGCCTCACGTTCAAGAGGTCCCGAGTTCGAATCTCAGTCAAGGTGAGTTACCTGGATAAGGTTTTTTCCGGGGTTTTCCCTAATGCTGAAAGACGAATGTCGGGTAATTCTAAACTCTATGACCCCGGCCTCATTTGAGCATTATTTCACCAATTCCATTCATCGTCCGATATGACAACGTTTGAGGACGTAAATTACAAAAAAGAAACCCTAAAATTACCGCATCGAAAGCAATCAGGAGGACGGCACATTATATTATCGTAGGTTACATTTTGTATCTGTACCGGAGTGTACACACAAAACAATCAGTATACTTTTTGACACGAACGTTTGTTGATGTCTCGATGGCCTTGTATAGAATCTGTGTACGCACATCGATTGCTAAGGTGTATGCGTTCCAATGTCTGGTGATGAAATTCCAGAAATGCAGCGTACAGTACCGAGTGCAGTTCAGTTATGAGTTGTGAACTGGCAGTTTAATTGCGACTCAGTTCAACGAATGAGTTTTTTATTGAGTGTGTGCATCAGTGTCTAAAGTGTAACGTGTTCACTTCGCTAAGGGTTTAAGAGACCAATAAAATGTGTTGAACAATAATTAGTGTTCTCTTTTGTTACAATAATGAGGCGGTATAAAACGTTAGCCATGTTATTTAGAAGAAGTTACTGGTAAGTATTTGGATAGAGTATAATGTCCAACAGCACACGAGTTCAACGTGGAGTGCAACTCAACTTCCGAGAAAATAATGAATTAACAAAAACGCAAAAATCGAAAATTGTGATGGGACTGGATACTCAGGACAGAAATCCATGCAGATCTGTGTACAGTTCATAAAGCTCCCTGAAGTTCTTGAATTAGGTAGTTGAATTAGGTTGCCACTAAGGGTGTAGTGTATTAACTTTCTGCTGAAGTAAACCTCAAAGTCCAATTTGCCATAATAGTTTTTAATCCTTCTCTGACATCACTCATTTCCTCTGGTACACCAGGAATGTGCATGTTTTCTGTTTTAGCGCATATCTAGATAAGTCACGCATTTCCAAGTTCCCTTAAAGTGTAAAGTTCATAAATTTTGTTTTATTCTAGAGAGATTACGGAGTTTTATAAAAGAAGGTGCAGAAATTGGACACCCTCACTCTGCACTCAGTCTTGACAGCTATTACAAACACTAAGCGCTTGTAGCGAAATGGAGGTGGTTTCCTGACGTATATTACTTTAAGTTCTTCTTCAAGACTGTGTGTGGATTTGTTCTGTGCACGCTATCTCTTGGTCTATCCCAGAAATAAAAGCTCCACGGATCTGGGTCAAGCAAGGAGTTGACATATATGAATCATAAATAAGTACTCCTAGCGCAGCAGAAACACATACTGAGTCATAATGCACTTTGCGGCAAGGTACACACAACATCAACATAATAACACACACTGTCTCTTACTTTTTACTGCCATTTTGAAGCAATAACAAAATTCTTTCCCTTTATGGACATCCGTTTGCTCAGTGGCTGATTCTTATGTTAAAACGTTTGAACATTTTGTAAGTGTAGCATTTCGTAATAATGTTAACAGCTACCTAGGTTTGAACAAAATTTATAGAATAAATTTAACCGAATAAGGCCTTACAAAAGCATTATAATTAAGTCTGAGCTAGTAATTATTCTGAACATCGCCGTTATCAGAATGCATAATAAATACATTTGCTAGAGGAATCTAGAGAAAGTTCCCTTTGTCTGAAGTCTATGAGACTATGAGACTCGTTTGATAAGTCTAGTAAAAACCAAAGGGTTCGAAATCAGGTCGGCATGTTGGCCATGGTAGCTCAAGGGGTTAGAGCGACAGGACGGAAACCAGGAAATCCGTGGTTCAAATCTCGGCCGTGGTATTGAATGTTTCAGTTGGCTCTAATTAATTAAAAATACCCACATACCGGAGTAATGTATTTAAAAGGATTAATTCTGTAAGAAGTAATTCATCAATATTAAATTTAACATTAAAGGGTTTAATGATAAATGTCCTGGTATTTAAGTACTTACTATAATAAGTCGCCACAAATCTGTATCTCGAATATGAGAACTCTAAGTGGTTTACCGGAAAAATATAATGTATCAGTTGGAGAGTTTGATGTCACTTCGGCATGTTGGCCATGGTAGCTCAAGGGGTAAGAGCGACTGAAAGAAAACCAGGAGATCCGTGGTTCAAATCCCGACCGTGGCATTGAAGTATTCAGTTGGCTCCAATTAACCTAGAGTAACTGCTTTTTCGTGAACATCTCACCTTATTTCTCAACTAGTCTCAATTGATAGCTATACACTTGGTCCAGCGATGTACCAGCTTTTTCATCGCGTCGGAAAAATAGTGTCGCGAGGCATTGTTGCGACTGTCGCGGTCGGCGCGCGCAAAGGACAGACAGTGCAGCGCAGAGATAAAAGTTTGCCGAAACAGATAGATGACTGGAAGGTTCGCTCTCTAATGTCATCTTGCTTGTTACAGATCATTCCATTAATTTCTAGAACAGGGAGTGGAGGTATAAAAAGAAGCTGGGGTTAGTTGTCAGGTGACAGTCGTAATTGGACTCGATAATCGTGTGCGTACAGCTGTGATTTGAAAGTGAACTCTTTTGTTTGTGGTCGAGTGACAGACGACCTTGAAGGTTGTATTTGTGTATGTTACGTCATTCTGCTGCCAAGGGTGTACAAACTGTCTTTCTACGGAAATAAAGAGCATTTTGAATTTCTGCAAACTGGACTTTTAATTTTACGCACCCAAAAAGTCACAATAGGTTCCATCAAGGTTTGCAAAATAGTCGTTGATTCTTCAAGTAATGAAAATGTCTTACCACCAAGCCAAATTTTCAACTTTGGGAACAGGAAAAGGTTGTTTGGAGCTAAGTCTGGTGAATAAGTTGAATGAGGAACAAATTTAAAGCCCAACTCGTACACCTTCGACATTGCGATTGCATTATCCTGGTGAAAGTGCATTTTTTGCGATTCAATCTGGGTCTCTTTTTAGTCAGCTCATGTTGCAAACGATCCAACAATGAAGCATAATAGGCCGCAGTTATGGTTCTGCCTTTTTCCAAGTAGTCTATGAGGATTATTCCTCAAGAATCCCCCCAAAAGTAAAGGCCATTACCTTACCTTAAAACATAGTCCTTGCCTTTCTTTGGTGTACTTTTCACCAGCCTTTTCCCATTATTTTAACTGCTGTTTCGACTCTGGTGAGTAATGATGGAACCAAGTTTCATCCGTGGTCACAAATCGGCGCAATAGGTTTTGCAGATTGCGAATAAATATCGCCAGACACTCGGTAGAAGTGTCCCTCTGGACGTGTTTTTGGTCGACCGGACTATATTATTACTAATTTCATCGAGCTCTTAACATCCATGTTAAATACGCGGGTAGAACCTAGTAATAGGGTCTTTGTTTTCATGTTGGAATATAAAATGCTGAAGGCATAAAACTCGAGAATAAGGGGCAGCTGACCCACCTGGTATATGTACGGGCACAAGAAAAATTGTACTGTTCCATTGATGAACGCGCAAGTGTGCCGTGAGAAAGTAACACGTATTCAAGGACACCTACTGCCTGTCGTTACTAGGAGGAAGCTCGTAGCCGTGAGAAATAAACACGTTCTCAATGTCATTGTTGTCGGAAAGCGAGTAGTGTTATTACTAACCAAAATACTTTTCTTAACTCTAATTCTAAAGACTTCTAGTTTCACAAAGATTTACCGCGTCTGGGAGGAATATACAGTTAAACGTCGATGTAAGGCAAGAGGTTGTCGGTAGTGGGTAGCAGTGGTGCTTCGAGCCAAACTGTCGAACAAGCAGCGAGGCAGTTTACGTGTGATTGTCGGAATTCTGTTATGAAATAATTTGTACCTCCGTGTTTGAGATGGATCTGTGAATAGGTCAAAAACTATAGCAGCACAAACGCTGTGTGTTAAACGGAGTCAAAAGCACATTGTTTTGAAGTGACGCATTTGTGTAAAAGAAATACGTAATTTAGTGACAAATGAAGCAAGTTTAAGGATACCGATGACTGAAAAATTGAAATCTTGAACTAATAACACTAGCTTTTTAAGACTTATACCACAGATCTAACTTAGCGCAAATATGATACAGCTAAATTTTGTTAATTTCACTTTGGTTATTTGGAAAATATGGTGAAATTTATTTACTTTTTGTTACGTCACCTGAAAAGTATCTTGTGACGAAATAACTTAAATTTTGGTATAATACTTTAACAACAGATTGCCAATATATCCATTTTCAATTTGCCCTCAATAACGTTAGGCTCCAGAAATTTTTTTAAGCTATGAATATGGTTTCTTCCCAAAAATTAGAAATTTTCGTATTTGAAGCAAGGAAAGTGTGCTTAAATGTATCTCACAATAAAACCCAGGGCAAATTCTATTCGCTGTGTCTCTATAAACGTGAGTAGCAAGTTTCATTAGCCTAACACTAAAACTGCGAAGAAAGGAGCATCTTAAATGATGAAAAATGCTTTAATTTTCAATGGCGAGTAAAGAAGGATAAAGAATTAGAATTCATATCTAACATTAGCATTCAATTAAGTTTCAAACTATATTAGAATATTTAAAAATGGCTTGTGGGTGCTATCTAAGCATTCTTTGGCTTCAGGAAGGCTACACTATTGTATAGACTATAAAGTGGAAAAGGTGAAGTTTTGAAAAAGTACATCAAATTACAGTGGTACATATCCTTAAGGTGAACATTTTTCGCCTTTTGTCACAATACTTTTGTCTCTCTTCATTGCTGAGTAGTGTTTCAAACGACGTACACAATATCTTTAGAAGTCTGTAAAGTAGTGAGTAAATGTAATGCTACCCGAATAATAGTTTAGGAATATATTCTACTAGACGTTTTTGAATTTTGATATAAACTCACAAGCGAAAAACACTTTACCTGTGAATTAATTGACAGGAGGGTTGAAATGATACAAAATAGCTACATTTCTGTTAGACGTGTGTTATTAGTTACATTTTGATGCAAATTCATCAAGAAGTGTAGCTATGCATAGCGATTATATATTGGAAATGAATTCCAAGTTCAACATCGCTCCACAAAACTTTCTTTTGCAGGGATCGCATTTTGGCAACCGGGAACTAACCCTCATAGTTTAGATGTATTGGCTGGCTTAATGCAATTCAATCAGCACCCACAATTTCGGTGCCCGAGGTATCTTCCACATGATTTGCATACATATTTCTGAAGCATCGCGATATAGCGGTGGAGAAGATTACACCCCTTTTTCCACTTATGGAAATTGGTCGACTATGCTTTCCTCTGCAGACTCTATCCTCCCCCTGAGCTAGCGACCCTTTCTTGTGATAATGACTGAGTGAAAAGGCGTGTCACGAAAGTAGTTGCACCTAACTTTTACTTCAGATAGCTTGTCGCTGTCAAAGTTGAAAGCTGTTGTTTCCGAAAAGTATTACAGTGTTCCATCATCACATTTGTCCTTAACCATATTTGCTAAAGGATTCCAAACTTACAAAGAAAGTGTACAGTGGTGGGACACTTTGACAACGAAGTAGTTCAGTTGGGAATTCCCGAAACACAAAACTGGCGGAAATTAATTATTCTTTCACAGTAGTCGAATGGTGTAGTTTTGTAAGTTAGAGTGAGACGGAAAAATGCAATGCGATAGTGGAGATTTGAATCACGGATCTCCAAGTGTCCATCCGGCTGCTGTAACCACTGAGCTACCATGTAGCGTGCTGGCGTAAGATTAAATACCCCAACTGAGTCGTATTTTTTCCGGTAAACCACTACAAGTTCTCATATGCAATGAGGTATATATGTTAATGGCGACTTATAACGTGTAAGTCCGAGCGGGATGGCTCAGGCGGTTTCGTCTGTGGCCCGCATTCGGAAGGCCCGGGATCGATTCCCGTGGCCGACCTACCTCACCCATGGGTTTTTCTGGGGCTTTCCCGGCATGCTAGGAGAATGCTGGGTACGTTACTTAATCCCCCGAATTTCCTGTCCTTCAGGTTCATTTGCGTTACCATTTCACATCATTATTCATCTAGAAAACTCTTTCAAGGTAGAAGTGTCGGCGGGTGTCTCGGCGGTGCATGGCAAGAAGATATGCTGTGAGGAAAACTACTTTCTCCGGTAGGTCAGTTGCCGATCTCCGCTTCTCTGCTGGGACCATATCGAGACCGCCAGACAGGGACCTTTGGGGCTCGGATCGCCTGCCTGGCACCTTTGGGGCTCGGCTGCTGGGTTCGTTGCCGTTCTGCAGTAGGGGAGCGTGTCTAACCTTACCAAGCTCAGCACCTAGGGAAGTATAATTAGTAGAATTAGGAACGACAAGAAGAAATGGAATAATAATGGAAAGAATAATAAAATTTTGGCATAGGTGTTTGGCTAACGTAGTAGAAATTATGAAATTATGCATGAGACATCAAAAAAGATTGGAGAACTCAAAGAGTTCGTGGGCAGAGATAGGAGGTATTATGGAAAAAATAGGAATTGGAGATATATATACAGAGATTAGAGAAAAGGAATACAAGCGATGTGGGTAAATTGGTAAAATACAGAACAGAAGATATGGAAAGACAGGAAATATGGGAGGTCTAGATAAAATGAAATCATTACAATTTTACAAATTAAAAGAAACTGGGGACGAGAAGCATATGTAGATTACTGCAATAGGTAACAGAGAGAAGGGTTAGCTTTGATGAGAACAGGAATAATATTTCTAAGAGGGATAAGAGATAGGGAAAAGGGAGTTTGTGAATTGTGTGGCGGAAAAGAAAGCATAGAACATTATGTAACAGAATGCGAGGAGGTGGCAATGTGGAGAAAAAATGTTTAGGAAGAAAACTGGGAGAAATTAGAGAAGAGGATAGTAGCTATAAAAATGTTAACGGGCAGGGAGGAAAAGAAGGTAAGGGCCAGACATGTAAAGGCTATAAGAAGGGATGATGAGGGGGCAGAAAGGGACTAATTAAGTAACAAGGAGGCATGGAGGTTAAGAGCTACCTGGTAGAGTAGAAGACCAAGGTAGCAACAAGGTAATGACAAATGCAGCCAAAAGTTGTAAACTGTAAAATTTTGGAGTATGCACAGTAAATACATCATATCATGTCATCCACCATGATCCATTATCCATCATCATCATTATCATTATTACTATAGTAAATCCCAGTTTAATTTTATCCATGGTACATCTTTAAAGCTGAGGTATCGTTTTAATTCACGGGCACACTTTGTCAGAAGCCAAATTGTACAGTAACCAGTTCTTATAACGAAGCAGAAAGCGGAGTTATTTCTCTCTGTACTTTGCATGCACATAATCACATTTTGTTGTAGTTGCCAACCTCATTCCGCATGTTTTATGAGGTAACTCTATAATATAAAACAATTGGTGTGTGCAAGCACATTCTTAAACAGCAGCTTCTGGAACAATAGAGGGACAGACAGATGACACGCGCTTTGTTTAGCACTAACATGTGAAAAAAAACGGGAGAGACGAAAAGCTATAACACGCTTCCATTAATTTACATAACAGAGTGCACTTCGTGCGTGTTACGTTTACATTAATTCAGAGCTAAATGATAACAACTGGCGTATATGTACAGTGATATAATTGTTTATTGTTAACAAATTAGGTAAACTACAGTAGTCGTTAGGCCAGAATAAAATAAACAAGTACCACTGCTTACAGGATATGTACGTGCAACATTTATGTGCCAAAATGTTCATGTTTGTATAGAGTTGCCATGCTTAATAGTTGTTGTGTACAGTATAATTATAAAATTAGTACATTTATGGATAACGTTAGGAATATCACTTCAGAGAGCAGTGTATACAACATATTTAGTTAACGATGCGTGCGTTTAATTTATGCAACCTAAATGAAACAATTTTACTCTTGCTCCATATCATAGCTGCAAATTTCATCTCAGATTGAGCCTATTCTATTAATCATACACAAGCCTCTCCTCCGGTATAGAGACTGCGAGCAAACTGCGATGTCCAGGTTGAATCTTTGAAGTCAATTCGCCGAAAATGGTGAAAATCATGCAATTTCCTGTTTTGGCAACTTAGGTTTTGTAGTAATAGATAGCATGCTATTTTTACCATTTGCACCAGTTTAGGACATCACGTGGCAATTTAAAGAGACCTTTAACAATCGTTAAAAGTAACAATCGGAAATATAGACTCAGACTAAAAATTCAATGCCATAGCCGGGATTTGAACCATGGATCTTCTTGTGGCCGTCCAGCCGCTCTAACCCTTCAGCTACTATGGTCAACGTGCCGACATGCCATTAAATTCTCCAACTAACTCGTGCTTTTCCCGGTAAACCACGAGGAGTTCTCATAAACACATGAGACAACTACCTTAATGGCGACTTACTATGCCGTAACTACTTTAAGGCCCGGCCTTTATAGTTCGGACCACTATTAGGTACAATTAATAGAAATTAATTGTTCTTTCACACTAGCCGTGTGTAGCACGCACTATGAAAGGGTAGAGCCAGACTGAAAAATTCAATGCCATAGCCAGGATTTGAACCACGCATCTTCTTGTTGCCGTCCAGCCGCTCTAAACCATTGAGCTACTATGGCCAACGTGCCGACATGACATTAAATTCTCCAACTGACTCGTGTTTTTCCCGGTAAACCACTAGGAGTTCTCATAAACACATGAGACAACTACCTTAATGGCGACTTATTATGCTGTAAGTACTTTAAGGCCCGGATTTTATAGTTCGTACCACTATTAGGTACAATTAATGGAAATTAATTGTTCTTTCATACTAGCCGTGTGTAGGACGTACTATGAAAGGGTAGAGCCAGACTGAAAAATGCAATGCCATAGCCGGGATTTGAACCACGGATCTTCTGGTCTCCGTCCAGCCGCTCTAACCATTTTAGCTACTATGTCCAACATGCCGACATGGCATTAAATTCTCCAACTGACTCGGCTGGACGGAAACCAGAAGATACGTGGTTCAAATCTCGGCTATGGCATTGCATTTTTCAGTCAGGCTCTACCCTCTCATAACGATCATTACTTTAAAATTAATTTTATGAGATACTTTACAGTATACAAAATGTCTCAGGCACCAAAGCTTTTCATTTAAGTTGGTAAAAATTACAGGTTAGGTCCATAATATGCAAATAAGGAACTTCACATTACCATTTTGCCTGTTAATGTACATGTTTTAAAAATTATATGGTGTTAAGAAAACACAAAACGTTAGTATTTTCAAGAATTTGAAAGCTAACCCATGGAAGGTATTTTAGAAAAAATGCCACGGGAATATTCCAAAAAATAAGAATACGGGTCTTTTAAAATCTCTCTGTAGTAGCCGAAAACAAAAATTCAACTTAAAAGCTAAGGCTTTAAGACGCATAGGACATTTTATATAGCGTATAATTTTTACAATATTTTCACAAAAAATAAATTATTAATGAACTATTTGGTGTAGCAACATAAGAATTTGCATGCAGGTTTAAAATGAAACTCTACTAATGTGCCCAAAATTTCATAATGATAGGTTTATTATTATAGAAATTGGAATATTCAGTGTAGCCTTGAGCTTAATGGGGATGCAAATTTTTTTATAAAAGGTGCTCTATTACTGTTATTATAAACACTTAGCTCAATATATATCTGACTAATGTGATCATCATTCAAACAATCCGTGATTTTATAATGAACAGGAATGCCATAACAATATTTAAATGTCATACACAAAGTAATGACGTGTCACATTTAATATTTTATAAATCAGTGATAGATAAAGGATTTGTTTTGTAAAGAACTGAAGCTGCTGACAGTGAAGTAAACTAAGTATTAAGAATAACTAAACACTATAGCAACATAACTTCACTATTACGTATCTTATTTAAAATCCTTTGTGACCGGATTCAAAACAACTTTGCTTCATTTTCAACCTGTCAACTGACACTGACTGACACTGACGCACTGACAGACTGACTGACCTTGGCCACTCATGAAATTTGAAGAATAGCTCCCTATCTTACTGCCATCTACCAAAGAGATCCCTGCTTTATTGTACGCGGATGATTTAACGGTAGGAGCAATTTCTGTAATAGGTCTACCAAAATCATATGAGGCAATTCATAGGTTTTGCGCTGACTGGGGACCAAGAATAAACAGAAAAAATAAAAATAATGGTATTTAAAAAAGGATGGATACTTAGGAAAGGAGAGGAATAGTTTATAAGAGATCAAAAGGTAGAAGTGGTAAACGAGTATGACTATTTAGGTGTAAGGATGTGTAGCAGTGGAGGATGGGCTGCACAAGCCAGAAAAGTGATAGCTAATGGCAGGGGGGCAATTTCAGGGGTAAGATTATGTAAACATAAACTGGAGATATAAGTTAGAACAATGTATGCAGTGCAGGTATGGGGCACATCAGAGATACGAACACAATTAGACCAAATGTAGGTTTTTTTTTTTTTTTTTTTTTTTTTTTTTTTTTTAAACAAAGAACCACTAGAGCTGCCAAAATCGGCACCAATAAAAGTGGCATTACTGGAGCTAGGTAATATAAAAGGAAGGGAATAATAATAGAGACAATTTTGAAATTATGATATAAGTGTATTAAAGGGCAGAAAGGGGAATTATTGAATCTGTGCATGACGCAACAGAAAAGCATTAAAAATACAAATCGTTGCTGATCGGAATTGGAAAGAATGGTATTGAGGATAGTCATGGGAGACAATGCAGAGCAGAGGAGAAAAATTATAGCGGTTTTTGGAAGGAAGTGAGAACTATAGTACAAGACATAAATAGGCAACAGATATGGAAAGTATAGAAGAAACAAATCTTTGAAATTTTGTAAGCAATTGAAGACAGAATGGGATAGGGAAAAATATATAGATCAATGTGACAAAATTGGAAGAGAAGGCATAGCATGGATGAGAGTAGGAATATTATACTTAAGGGTTGAGAAGTAATGCGGCAGGGATATGTGAATTTTGTGGAGACGAAGAGCGCACTGTTCATTACCTGATAGAATGTAAGGAGCTAACAAATTACAGGAGAAAAAAAGGGTATAATAAGTAAAGTAAGTAAAGAGATGTTGGCAGTACACATGCTAACGGGAATGGAAGAAAACAACAATAGATGTATAGGAGATTTCTTTTATAGGATAAGAGAAAAGTGGATTAAGGTAAAAGAAGCGAACGTCAGGAAGAAATGACAACAAGCTGCTGAGGAAAACCAAAGATATAGCCAGGGGACCTGAGTCAGCGAGTAAATCTTAGGGACAGCAATTCCATGTACTTGTACATGAGGTATAATACAGAATGTTAAACTTTATTGTACTTCCATATTGCTTGGATTTGATATCTAAGTAGGCACAAAGTTAAGACGGAATGTGTAGTTTTACATTGAAGAACAATCTTACAACTGTCCGAGTTATTAGTTGACTTTTTCACGAGTAACTGCCCTTTGCCCCATTACGTGAAAGGTAGTCTAGGCTCACTGATATAGAGCAAGGAGTAATGTGGCCGGTGCGTCCCGATAACTTTTGAGGCTCGCACACCAGTGTTTCCTGCGCTGCCTAATCACAAAATCATGTAATATTTAATGTTGCATAAACGTATACCTAACAGAACTTCGAAGCTGCGACAGCGAAATTCGGACTAGCTAAGTTATAAACTATGCAACGGCTATAATCGTTCGATATATGTGGAGAACAATATTGGCGAATATAAACCTTACACAAGAATAATTGCCATATTTGATTTTAAAGTCCTACAGTGCAAACACAAGCTTTTTAACGAGATGTGTTAAATGTCACAATTTGTATATAAAGTCTGGCTGTATGTGAGTACATGCAGCGTTTAACACGCTACGTAACAATCTTTGAATCCTTCATACACTAAATAGTGTTGACTTTTATATTAGAAGTTTAAAATATGGGCTACAAATATATAATACAGATATCTACAGTATATTGTGACACCCAAGCCCAGCACAACAGAGAAATGCGATATTGATAATCCTTTGGTGACACATATTTTCTGTCCTAATGTTTTTCTCTGAGGCAGCAGGCAATTACTGTCCCCGATTTAGAGGTGAAAATGTCACCACACCTGCAAATTTAACCCTACTGCAGATATGACTGACATTTTGTTCTAAAATGCGAAGTGACATAATCTGTCCACGGTCTGTAGTCAGACGTTGCAAAACCGTGCAGTTCAACCCAGAGAAATTAGAGTTACTTCTAAATTGTAATCCATGTTGGAACGGATTGCTATGTGTCTTTTCTAGAAGTGCAGTCTCCTTCTGAAGAAGGAACAAACGTTTTCTATCCAAGCCAGGTGGACGACGATTCATCTCTTCTCTGGAGATATGCAGCTACGGAGAAACTTTTTTATTAGTTTTCATCTTCAGAATGCTTCGATAAGGAGTTTAGCATCAGTGACTCACTTGCCAACGACTTTCAACTACACATCCGCAGGTATAGTCCTTTTACATTTCGACTAACGTCGACACTAAGAACACTGTGTCCCTCTACCCCTACTGTCACATATTTCATAATCTGATGCACATGTTTTGCTTCTCTCTACTAATAATCGAGTTAATTCAGTCATAAATAACAGGAGAACATCGTGTTCTTAATTTTACTTTTGAGGGATTCTCCACTTGTCAACAGTAACCCTGTATTTCCAATTTCCATCTTTCTCGGTCAACCCAATCTTCGTGTTGTGGGTTTCTTTTTTTCATCATCTGGTCAGTACTCAATTTTCATGAAGCCCTATGTCGTCCCCTCTTCCTCCTTCCATGGTATCAATCACGTGATAGTCAGTTTGTCGTGCTCTAATGCTGTGTACACCTTGGTTACATTGTAAGTGTAATTTTAAAATGGACTATACATAAGGGACAATGAAGACAGTATATTACACCTCTTGCATTTTCAAGTTATCGTACTAGTTTTTCTTTCAACAAAAAAAAAATAGTTAACATAAGAGGCCGGTTAGTTACGTTTCCGACCAAATAAAGATACAAGACTTTTTTTCATTTTTTTCCCAACATAGTCTCCTTGTAACTCTACACACTTCTCCCAGCGATGTTCTCATCTCTGTAACCCGTCCAAATAGTACTCGGCGTTTTTCAACATAGTCTCCTTGTAACTCTACACACCTCTCCCAGCGATGCTCCCATCTCTGTAACACGTCCAAACAGTCCTCGGCGTTTTTCTCTGCAAAATAATTGTTGACGAAAGTGATTGCCTCTTCATTTGACGAAAATCTCTGTCTTCCGAGCGAAATTTTCAGATGAGGAAACAAAAAGAAGACGCTTGGGGCTATATCTCGTAAGTTGCTCAAGCTGTTGAAATATCATTTCGTGGATTTTCGCCATTAAAGCCACTGATGAGGTGTCAGGCAGTGCGTTGTCTTGGTGAATCAGGATTTTCTTTTTCTGCAAATGTGACTGTTTTCCCGCAAGTTCTGCCTTCAAATTGTCAAGTAATGATGCGTAGTATGTTCCTGCAATGGTTTTTCCTTTTTTGAAGATAATCGATTGAAATAACTCAATGACTATCCCAAAAACAGTAGCCATCACTTTCCCAGCAAAAAAGCAACAGTTTTTTCTTTATTTTGAAGCCGGTTCCCCCTTTGCAGTCTACTATTTGGATTGCATTTTTATTTCTGGCGTATAATGGTGTATACAAGTTTCATTTACGATAGTTAACCGGCGCCAAAACTCGGATGAATTGGGCCTAAACTGATCCAAGAGAGCGTTGGAAATGTTCCTTCGAACACGTTTTTGGTCTAACGTGAGCAAACGAGGTATCCAACGCGCGGACAGCTGCCTCATGTCTAAATGTTGATTTAATATGTGACAAACACGTTCTTTTGACATGTTCATAGCCTCTGCTATCTCTCTCACTTTAATTCGGCGGTCGACTGGCACCATTTGGCGAACTATGGCGATGTATTCTTCGGTAGTTACAGTTTTGGGAGTCCCGAACGTTCATCGTCTCCCAAGCTCTTAAGGCCACGTTTAAATTTAGCTGCCCAAAATTTAACTGTGGTAAATGATGGTGCGGAGTCCCCATACATAGAATCCAACTCATTTGTGATTTGAGTTGGAATAGTACCTTTCAGAAACAAATGTTTAATGACAGCTCGAAACTCGATTTTGTCTATTTTCATAAAAGCACTCACATCAACTCATTCAAACTACTGTTACATAGCAACTGAGCGTTCAAAATGGCTTAAACTTCGGTGAGTAACTGTCAACAGATGAACAACTAAATTCACTTGTCTTTTATTTACGAATGCTGCCATCCTGATTTTGAGGTCGGAAAATTTTAAGATCAGCCTCGTATATTATTATGCACATTATACAATTCTGGAAATTAAATCTCTCCATGTTGATCGTGAATTTAAATGAAGTGATTACTCTGTGATTACATATAACTATAACGTACTTCAGAGCAAAGTGTCTAGGTGTCTATTCGCTGCTGCAATGAGAACCACGCTCATTGTTAATCAAAAGTGAAACAACTCATAATTGGAAGCTTGTGTTTCGTAATAAACAGGACAAAGGGTACAAGATATCCGTAAGCTAAATTAGGTTTGACTGAATTATCAAAAACATCAGGTGAGCAAAGTATATTTAAATATATATATATATATATATATATATATATATATATATTGTTTTGTGCTAGATATCTGGTGGATTCTAAGCATTACTTTTAACGCTATTATAATGTTATGTCTTGCATTGACGATGACGTTCTACACATTATCCTAGTAACATTGGTAACTCTTTATGTACATATAGACATAAAGTAGGGATGTAGCCGGAGTCATCGATACTCAGTTTTATTTAAGTACTTCTAAGGTTTCAAAATAATTCTAGAAATTGTTTTTTTTTTTATTTGTACACATTTCTTTGTTATGTTAGTGGTAAAAAATGTTACATATTAAAGTTTCTAAGTATCCCACTATTCCTGACAACCTTCTGTTGTAGTTTTAGAAACTTGCGTGAGTATGAGTGAAGCTTCACCTTCAATATAGACCATGGACTTATTGTGTCATAAGTTATCTCCGGGAGGAAGGAATTGGTTGGGGGAATCTGGCAGCGGCAGTGGAGGAAATTGCGGGGTTCCTATCAGTTCCAGATCGACATCTCACAGCAGCATCCCCCTGCCTACGTGTCTGGACAGCCCTGAGTCCATGTCGAATGTCATCCGCTCAACACAAACCATCGAACCACCAAACAGGCCACGTAATCCTGATACATGAGAGGTAATGAAATGAATGGGAATGACGGATTGGAAAATTTGTAAATGATGATTATGGAGAAAATGAAGTGAATAGTGACCGGAGAACCATGCGAAATCCCACCAGAGGTATCACTTCCTAAAGCACAAACTCATCTTACTCTCGCTGGGATTGAACCGGGGCCTCCTCGGTGAGAAATAGGGAGTGTAGCCTTTGGGCCACAGCGTCGTCGTGTGATAGTGTTCTCCACGAGAAAGAAAGGAGAAAGGGGAGGAGGGTGTGATGGGAGTTAGGAGGGAAAGATTGAAAGTGGATAGTGCAGGAGAGAGAAAGAGAGAGGGGGTGAGACCGCCACAGTTAACGAAATGACACGCGAGGTGTTAGGGGTCCTTGTAGCTTAATAATAAATCGTAGATACTGCTCATTTTTTGTTTTCGAAAACTACTGCTTCATCTGTGCAACTCTTGCTTGATATTAATTTACAGTTTCATCTCCCCGGAAAACAGCATCACAGGTTCTAGAGAAATAATAAAATTAATCATAAAATCTTTAACATTGAACATGACATTTTACCCAGAAGGGAAGGGTTGTGGTGTAAAAAGATGCGATTGTATTTCTGAAGTTTATGTGTTTAAAAGAGCTTCGACGCCACCTGCTTCCACAAAATATAGAAGATATTACTCTCTTGCTGCTAATTGTGAACGACGTACATAGTTGAGGCTTGTCTGAGAATCTGGTGGTAGCTGTCTAAAAATAGGAATTAATTACGTCTAGCTCAAGGTTCATAGCAGTAAGACTGTATGCAACATTACTAATTAATTTCTGTGCAAGTAGAGGAATTAGTAAACTGAAATAAGTACAAGGTTCTTCGCCAGAGGAGAGGCTAATTTTCAATATAATCGAGTCAGTTTACAAAAAAAAAAAAAAAAAAAAAAAAAAAAAAATCAAAGTTGGTTGCCATTCCAAAACAACACAAGGCAGACTCATGGCTATTTTATTTTCACACACAATTCAGTAGTGTCTTTTCATTCCTCACAAACATTAAAAAAGTATTTCCTCCGTTTTCCTTCCCACCAAACGTTCATCGACGAATTCCTTACGTAATATTAACAAAAATACACACGTCGTATTACGTTTGAGTACTTAATGTTCCTAGTGTAATGAATTCAGTCCATTATTAGCGCCACTACTATCGAAGTATCTCATAGGACTGTAGCAACTCACGATAATGATTATAGCTCCAACAATTTGGTAATTCAGGCAATTTCCTTTAGCTTATATATTTCATACTCAATATGATTATGCAGAAGACTTCTAGCGGATGAAGCTTTCTAGGTTTTAAGTCGTATACATATATAGGACCATTAAACCTTCTTGTAACCCACCCCGGACTATCTAGACTGTGCGATGGAGGAGTTGCCGTCAAAATGGTGCAGACCTAGGCGAATTAAAATCTTTCCCTTACATATCTATCATTGTTTCATTGAAGCAAAATGGGGCCCATTACTTTGCTAGTTATCGCACACCACATTGCAAATTTAAGATCATTCTGAGGCATTTAACATGATCGTGAATTTATTTATTGCTTCAGGTTCGTTAGATGACATTTACGCCAGTTTACCCCTACCTCAATAATCCCTTGCTGATAGGACTTCGGCCTTGAGAGCCGACTTCATGCCCATGTTCCATGGGAGAGGAGGGCGATCATCCTTCCGATACAGTAAGGTGAAGGATTCAGCGTTAAGTGAAGGCTTTCCTGGCGAGAATGGCTGCCTGCCGCAGTTCCTCACTTTCTCTATGTTGTTGAGTAGGCACGGGTGCTGTTCCTGGGATTTAAAACTAGCAATCCGGGATCGGTTAACCCGTGGCCGAATATCAGAGCGGCACGCTACTGAGTTGAGACTAGTGTAAGAAAATAATTATCTAAAATCCGTTAGCTTACTGAGAATAACATTGGAGAATACTGGAGCGGGATGGCTCAGGCGGTTTTCTCTGTGGCCCGCATTGGGGCATTCAAGTTCGATTCCCGTGGCTGACATACCTGAGCCATGTTTTTTTTTTTTTTTTGGAGTTTTCCCGGGTCTCCAGGCGAATGTTGTGTAGATTAAATTACATCCATCGCATTTTCTGTCCGTTCATTTCATTTCCACTATCATTTCACATTGTCTCTTATGTGGTGGTCGCCTTCATGGTAGAAAGTGTCGACGGGAGTATAGATGCTGCTTGGCAGGATGATATTCTCCTGGTAAAGACTTCCTCCTCCGGTAGGACGGTTTTCGGTTTTCGGGCGGCCCTGGTGGACCGATTGCGGACCACAGTATGTGGAATACCGATTGTTGTGGCCTACCAAGAAGTTTCCAACTGGTTAGTTTTAGGGAACCTGCCCTCTGCACTGTCGTGACTCCTTGCTCTGGCTGCGCTTTGTCTCCTCTCTCCGCATTCTTCCTCCCGGGGATGCCACACTTGGGCCTTAGGCATAACTAGTCAGTTCGCACTGCGGATTCCCCTCCGAAGCATAATCCAATCCATTCCAATACTGCAGCTAAAAGCATAAGATATTATTTTTGTTTTAAAGATAAACATTGTGTGCAACATTGTGAGCTTGTAATATTGCACAGAACGTTTGAACTAGCTATAATTATTGTAGGTTATGCCTTCTGCATGTTTTTTTTTTTTTTTTTTTTTTTTCATTTTACCGAGAGTTGGCATTAGAGGGCTCCGAGGTGTTGTACTCATTAATGTTAGGTTCGGTTTGACACTTAAGTATACGTCATTTCATAAAAACAGCTGAAGCTAAGGCGATCTGTGCCCCACGTGAGACAAGGCCACCAACCTCCAATTGTGACAAAGTTTCCCCTTTCTGGTGCCCTATACCGTAATTAGTGTCTGCCACTATTAGATTGCTGATCAAGGGGCTATCTTGCAGGTGTATAAGCCTTCGAATTTATATTAAATTCTACCTGTTACGTAGACACGATTGGCTTACACTTGTAGATATATTTGGAATTGTGTTTGTAGCAAATAAGTACACTATATTTTGTTAATATTATGAACAAAAAGTTATTTAATCCAAAAAGTTTCCTTAAAAAAGCATTCATTTGTAAACGTTTTTGCAGAATTTTCTTCCGTGCACTTGAAAAATTTCCCGGCAATAAATATAACCAAATACTATTTCTTGACTGGCTTGAGCCTAGCAATTCCCATTGTAAGTTTAGGAGAATTTCACTTTTGTCCTATAACACAAATACATAGAAGCTTTCATCTCTGCCACTAGACTGGACTGAACTGGACTACGCCAAGGAGGGGAATCGGCACGGAGGTCCAAACTTGGCCTGTTGTACCTATATTCCCAAGCCGGGTACACCCGGGGGGAAGAATGAGGTGAGGAGAGACAGAGGGCAGGCGTCCCAATGATCCATGACAGTGCAGAGGGCAGGGTCCGTGCACTTTACCATTTGGAAACTCCCCGGCAGGCCAGAACAACCGGCATCCTACCCTACTGTGGTCCAGAAGTGGCCCCACCAGACCGGTTCGGAGAGCGGACACCGTCCTACCGGAGGAGGAGCTTTTACCTAGAGCATGTCATCTTGCCATGCAACGCTGAGACAGGCACCGGCACTTCTACCCTGAAAGATACCACTAGATTAGAAATGATGTGAAGTGAAGTGATAAGGGATATGAAATGGAAGGACATGCTATTTGGAGGATGTAGTACCCTGCATTCGCCTGGTGAACCAAGGAATGCCGGCCCTCGTAGCCATGGTCGCTAGAATGTGAATGTCTCTAGCGTCCCACCACGTAGAGGGTCGCGGGTTTTAGTCACGCATTGGGTATGAGTGTTTATATTGCGATTTTGTGGGTTCGTAGAATTAAAGGTCTAATTTGCAGAAATTCAAAATGCCTTTTATTTCCATAGAAATACACTTTGGTCAACCCTTACATCACCAGAATTACGTAACATACACAAATACCACCTTCCTAGGTCACCGTCCACAAAAAAGAGTTAACTTTCAAAGCACAGCTGTACGCACACGCAGTTCCGAATACTACTACTCTCTCTCTCTCTCTCTCTCTCTCTCTCTCTCTCTGGCGAGTCCGGCTTCCTTATATACCTCTACCCATATTTCTAGACATTTGTGGAATGTTCTGTATGACGGCACCGGACGAAACACGAACTTTCCAGTCGTTTACTTGATCTGTTTCGGCAACCTTTTATCTCCACGTTGCATTATCTGTTTCTTATCTCCGCGCTGCACTACCTGTCCCTTTGTGTGCGCCGGTCCCCAGTCACAAAATAGGTTCGGGACAATATGTTTAGTGTATGTGTGTGAAGTTATAGAAAACAGACTGTGAAAGAAACAGAAACAATAAAAGAACGGTTAAAAAGAAAAATATTTATCTATATGAATATATATATTTTTTTTTGAAAAAAAAGGAAACCCCCGAAGAAGGGCAGGGGTGAGGAAGGTCGGTCACGGTTATCGAACCCGAGCCTCCCGAATGCGGATCACAGACGAAATCGCTTGAGCCATCCCGCTGGTTCACTGCCACTGCTTATGATTTGTGATTATCAGTCGTTTACTTTTGAGAGTTCACAGGGGTAATCGGGCATTTGCAAGCCCTTACTTAGCAATTATTAATCTATTAGATTCCGTTATTGGAAATGATTGCGATTCATGAATAATGCTATAATTAGCTTAACAATGCCTTAATAAATGGGAACGCCAGTCTTAAGTGCATTTGTCAGGTATAAAGAAAAGCTGATCTGTATCTACTCGAGTGCATAGAACTGTGCCGATATAATGCGCAGTAGTGTATGCTAGCAGGAAATACTAATCTACCTCTGTCGCTTCCATTCCATGCCAATTATCTGATACTAACACTCCAGTTAACGTTTATCATACTCCCTTCTTTTCCATCATTCTTGTGTACGAAAAAAGTAAATGTTCATGGATTATTACTGAAGTGCGAGACTTCGAAATCAAAGAAATACACGGCATCCACTATTATATGTCATTTTACCGCGCAAAATGTGACGTCATCAATAGCATCGCTGATGGAGCGAGTTTTATATACGATTCTCCTAGCGGCTTGCGATCATATTAGATGTGCTGACAGCAGCTTTGAGGCCTCCCTCCACCGGCAGGTAAATATACTATTTGAGAGGTGGGTCTGCCCGAGTAATATAAAGGTGCGTACATACGATAATTGTTTTAAAAAAACTATATTATGCAATGCATTGCACTGCAAAGCTAATTATGCAGTCATAAAACCACACCATGAAAAATGTACGAAATGATGATTTCACAATGAGCATCTCTTTTTCTGTTATAGTAGACATATATGCATTTGTAAACCTGTCAGATAAAATAGAAATATTTCAATTTGATCTCAATTCTTTCTATCACCTACAGTTTCCTCACAACGTAACTTCATTACAAACACGAAAATTAGCAGAACATGTTCTAGAAATGAAAAATTAATTACTGTTACAGTGCATACAGAGCTTTTATCCAAGTCTAAGTATGAAGATATCTCTAGTACATAGTTTTATGTGTCCATTTTCTTATACTTCCTTTCTCTGTTCCCCTTAAACACTGTCTGTATTGTGAGAAGGTATACTTGAGGTCTTTCTGTCATAACATTATTTATTGCTTCTAAATTGGGAGTCGCTTTATAGCGTCCAGTGTCTCTCCGTTTGGAAGTAACTGATCCTGAATCTTGGAAATGTTTGATGCACATATTAGTTTGAAAAGTCATAAGAATAACAACATTCATAGACATTTTAATTAAGCGCGATAATGACAAAAAAGTTTATATCGTATACTGATAAAACGTAAGACTTTTTTTACAAATAAATGCATGTCCATTTAACGGTACCTGGACACTTTTGACAACATTACTGTTACACAAATATCGGAAGACACGACCAACTGGAGTTGGGTAGGGGACAGGAGGCTTTTAGCCTACGCCCACCCATTTATCTTGTAGCGCAAATTTAGGGGATGGTTAGGAAGGTGTCACTAGGCACTGTACCGCCCTTTCCCCTTCCCCTGACGTCTGGAACAATCGGGATGATATTCCGAGCCGCGAAGCTTCCAGAAACAGCGATCTTCCTATATAAGGGCTGCAGTAGACGACTCAGGCAGTTTTGGGCGAGCAGCAGTGAAGAGCGCAATGCTAGCGAACGGACTGGAAGACTGCGTACGTATATCAGAGGAGTTGTACGTAATTGTGAGTGAGGAGTGGACCTGTGACAGACGAACTGGTAGATTGTAATTATGTGCGCTACGCAAATCTATGTAATCGGCAAGGGTTTCAGCTGTAATTCGGTGGAAATGAAGAACTTTTGAGTATGCGCAATTAGGCTTTTAATTTCGCGAACCCAAAAAGTCACATTACGCTTCGAGGTACTTGCCTGAATGCCGGATAGCTTTGCATAAACTCCTCTATGCAGCGGTTTAAATTATATTTATATGTCGCACCAATTTTAATGCCGGTACGAAAGTAGCATTCAACCATGAAGACGTGGTGCTGTGTGAGCATATCCAGGGAAAAGTGGTTGTATTAGTTAGCAGAGCAGCCACACTCAGAGCACTGTAATTTGCTTACTGTTCGGCAAACATTACAGCTTCCTCCCCACAATTTCAAGATAGACTCATCAGTCAACTAACGTCATTCTTGCTCAATCGGAGGGCGGGAAATAACGAATAAAAAATGAACACCATATACAAGGCGAACTCATCAAGAAGCCGATGCAGAAAGTCTTTTTGAACGATGCATTCTAGCCACTCAGCTGAAACTTTTCCGTACTCATTTCCTTTCACTGTTCTCCTAAGCTATACTTTTGTCTACAGGCTAATGCGCATGTTTCGGACCCAAATCAAATCCTGTAAATTACTGACTCATTCGGTGTTGCGTGAAGCAGAGATGATGAGAAATTTCTGCCAATTAAAAGATAGAAAGAAAGCATATATAAGCAATACCATCGGAGGACTTTGTCGCACTCTTCTGTAATGTCTTAGCGTTTCTAAATTTATATGCTTAATTACCTACGTTGAGGTGTTAACTGATTGGATTTCAATATAATTCATTGTTTTAAATCTGCTATTGATCTGGAATATTTTAGAATGTACAATCTAAGCAGCTTAGAGCGCTTGAGATAAGCGTGATTTGGTATTCCGTTTTAGAGTGAGGTCGAACGAAGAGAGAGAATCACGGTGGGAGAACGACGGCAATGAGATGGAACTTGGCCGGGGGTGGTTATTACCACGGAGAAACCAAGTCAGTATAGTTCCTAAGAAAGTTTCCCATTTCCATTCAATCGCGGAAGCAAAAGATATGGGAAGTTTAGGTCGCCATGCCCTCTCCCTTTCCTTGCTCCATCTTCGCAGTAGTTTCGCTGTCACTCAAAATGAATTTTCGCATGATTAAGAGACTGTACCTTTGCGGGCGTTTTCGAAACTAAATTTGCAAGGCCATATCCAAAAATTGAATCCTTTCCCAACCAAACATTCCAATTTCCATTTCTCTCTAAATTCAAAACTCCCACTCTCCTTTTCCATAAATATTGCAACATAATATCTAAAACTTATTTTTTCCAGTGTTCTAGCTTGGGAGCTAAGCAATCTACTACATGTAGGTATCAGAGGTGTCATATCAGCAAAACTCTGCAGAATCTTCAAATATGTGCCCTGGGTTGTATTACCGAGCGGGATGGCTCAAGCTGTTTCGTCTATGGCCCGCATTCGGGAGACCCGGGTTCGATTCCCGTGGCCGACCTACCTGACACCTGAGATTTTCGGGGTTTTTTCCGGGTCGCTAGGAGAATGCTGGGTAGGTTAATTACATCTCCCGAATTTCCTGTCCCTCCATTATCATTTCATATCATCTCTCATCTGGTGGTCTCATTCAGGGTAGAAGTGTCGGCGGGTGTCTCGGCGGTGCATGGCAGGATGCTATTCTCTGAGGAAAACTACTCCCTCCTCCTGTAATTCGGTTGCTGGTCTCCGCTCCTCTGCTGGGACTATTTCGGGACCACCAGCCAGGAACCTTTGGGGCTCGGCTGCTGGGCTCGTTGCCGTCCCGCTGTATGGGAGCGTGTCCGTTGTCCTGGTCTGTCGAGGGAAGTCTGTAATTAAACCGTAGGGACCCTGCCCTCTGTACTTTCGTGGCTCTTTGGGTCGGCCACCCTCTCTCTCCTTCAGCTCATCCTTCCTCCCGGGGTCGCCCCACTTGGGAGCATGGGCACAATGGGCCCAGCATAGTGGTCTACGTCCGGAATCCCCTCCGTAATGAAATCGTAATCCTAATTTTAATCCTGGGGTTATGACAGATTATGCCTTTGGCATATTTGACCACACTGTAGGTGTACTGTTGCATAAAACTGGGCAAGCATATTCAAATTTCAAATACTTTATATGATTATTATTCCTGTTTCGTCTGTTAAAAATTGAAACTTTGCGAAATAAAATTAATATATCTAACGGCTGTAAAACAAGGATTTATCATCTCTGGTACAGTGACCTAAGGGACAGGCGCAACTGACTGAGCAACATTTACTGCATTTGCCTAGAGCTGGGTTTTTGGTGAAGCTCCCGGCAAAGACTAAGCATTGTCGCCGTTGTTCACGTGGTTGCTTTTGGGTGGAATAATTATCTCTCGTTAAGAGAGAAGTGTGAATTGTGTGTTGCTGATACGCTTTGAATTATATTGGATCACAAAAGAAGTCTCATCTCTTCTCCACCTCGTTACAAATTAAATCTGTAAATTTCCCTCTGTCGTCCTCTGTTTCTCACTTTCTCTTTCTGTTATATTTCCACCTCCGTGGTTTTACCTTAATATCTTTCACTCCATCTAGCCTCTGTATATTTTCATCTTTCTTCCTCTCTTCTACTCTGTTCCCCTCCATCACTCTCAGAAGCTTTAATTTACACCATGGAACTGACATAGGAGTTGTGATTTGAACACCTACTCCTTTTCTAGGTATTTAATCAGTTAGAAACCTCATGCTTAGATTAGTAGCGCTATTGGCACTGCACTCGTATTTTTATATGCCTAAAGGATTAAAAATGACGAAAATATGACATTAACTCTCAATATTTTTAAGTGGTTAAGTTTATTAAATATCTTGTGCCTCGACATGGTTGTTATGCAGCTCCCTTTCTAATACCATACTAATAAGTAGGGACTTCCTTTTCATTGATATTTCTCCTAAATTTGTTTTGGATCAGGAAATTTAAATGATGGCTAAAGCACTGTGGAAGGGATGTTATATGCTAAGTCTAGCAGGAAACTCTATGAATTATGACAAGAATGAAGGACAGTGGGGATAAACTGTTAAGGTAGCTACAAAATAGGAATGAACATAAGGTGGGGCTAGGCGTGGCTGTTCTATCGCTACTAGCCAATGCGGTACATGCAACGTTGTACAGTTAAGCACGCATACTGGCTCGCTTTGCCGAACCATACGAATAATTTCTTTGCGCGCTCTAAAGATACCAATTAAATAATTATTTTGTGTTCTCCATGTTACAGAGCTACTTTTTCTGAGGATTGCCATGTTTGTAGCACATCTGTTTTCGGAGATGTGGAACGATAAGGCGCCTGACTAGCAATAAAATAATTTGTCATTGAAGAAAAGCACACACATTCTATGTTGTAGTTGCATTTTGTACGTTGTGTTCAGTAAAGTGGTGATCTTTTAAGAGTGCAAACGTGCTTTTCAAAGTTAGTAAATATAGCGCTTAGCAAGCCTAGTACTGGTGCACCTAGTGGTAACTGCGAAACAGCTCATAAAATGTTATATAAATAGGCTACAAATATTCCTCTTAATGTGCATTCCTTTTTCAAACAGATGTAAATTAGACATTTTCGAAAGTAGGCATTTCACTCAGAGTCGAGAATTAATGTTAAAAGCTTGTCACGTGAGTGCTCATTCTGTGACGAACATTTTTAAAGAAGCTAAACACCAAATCAGGAGAAGTTTTTTTTTATTTAGATTTCCACGGAAACATCGGGCAAATAAAACGCGTGCTACCAACTTAGACAATTTTCAAAAGGGTGTTTCACGTAGAAAAAGTTATGATTTATATGACAAGAGTGAGTATCCAACTGCCAAAAGGCTGACCAATTTAATGAGGGGGAAAATATAATGTACGGATTCTGTACCTTATATACAATATTCTGAGATATCTTAGGTTCAGATATAGGAGAATCAATGTTGGTCGCAAATTTCTACTTGGAAGAAGCGATATTGTTGGTGCAAGACTAAAATTTCTGCGCACAATGCATAACATTAGTACATGAGATTCGTGGTGTGAAAATACTTCATAAATACAAATTCGCATCTTCCGTATGAAATAAGCATTGTAATCAAACAAAAATTGGTTTAAAGTCCATTGCAGGCAGTACACAAATGTGGCATCATTAAAAAATAGACACTATATTTACAAATCCTTGAAATGTCTTTACTTTGTTTCACTGTAGCAAACACCTTCTTTCGTAGAACGCATCTAATTCGAGTCATTTCGTTTTGTGTGCATATGAAAGATAACTATGTAAGCGAACTGTTCCCCAGTTCAACGTTTTAAGGTTCAGATTATGCGATAATCATTGTATATGTTGTCACACACATGCTGAAATATTAAGGGAACTTCTCTGTCAGCAGTGTATCACTATTCATCTCAGCATCTGTATACTTACTAGGTTGAGACATCTCTGTCGCCCATCTTGCCGTGGAACTGGCAACACAAAGACAGTACGATAACCGTATTGGCTCAACCTATGTTCATTCTTAGTTTGTAGCTACTCTAGTATGCCTTAGGCAGTGATGTCTAAAAATACAAAGCATACCTCATCTGTTGGCATTTGCAGACACCACTTAACGGACGGCGAGTGACCACTGCTTACATTCTGTGTATGGACAATGGTTTTATTGTAGATTACACGAAGCCAAACCTAGTGTGAGAGAATAATTAATTTCCATTTTCAGTTATTGTTTTAAGTATGGATATCTTCTACCAGCATATTCTTTGCTATAATGCGCTGTGAAATGCTTTCAACCAGAATGTATAAAAACTCACATTGTGAGTCTCTGTAGGTAATAATCTATTGCATGGGAATATTCAGATTTTTCTGAATAAATAGGAAATAAAAAGAATAAAAAGTCTATAAAGAGGGTATACTCACTAGCGAAAAAAGAGATAAAGGATAATAAAATTGGCACGTCTTCATCAGCAGGCCTTGTTACTCTGATAAGCCAACTGTGTACATATATTAAATTGAAATTGAAGTTTGCTTTCACTATCGTTTATTTTCTGGCTGCTTACCTATACATAAATCCGAAAATATATGGATTAACTCTCTCCAGCTTTAGAGCTATTGAATGTTTAGGCCATGTGATTTAAAATCCATATTAGAAGGGTAACCTTATATGAGAAACGCATGGTGTATAGAATCTGTTACAATAATATTTTTATCACTTTAGAAATCTTAGTATTTAAAACCGAATTGCAGTCTCTATTACAATAAACAGATTAAAAGTTTAAAGAGTATAAAACGAACACCGAATCTTTCATTTTTATTGTATAGAGCTTGAAAGGGATTTGCGAAAAAGAGTTGAAGCCTTAGTGGCGATGATTGTTGATAAAGTCTCTCTATACCAGACGTGTGGCTGTTTGATACCAAAGAAGTGCCTGCAACTTTCGATCCTGCTTCCTCTGTACTATTGTTCCGGAAAATGGTTGAGTGATTTTTCCTGGGGTGGGAATAAAGGTTTCAGGAATAGCGTATCAAGGGTTTAAGGAGAAAGGAAAGTAGGGATTGGCAGAAATCTTTCCATGTTAATTCTTTTCTATTTATTTTAAATGAGGGCTTTTCGGTGTGGTAGAACAGTGCAACTGGACATTGAGGAAGATTCAGATTCAGAATTCGAGTGTGCAAAGAGTCTAGGAATGGGTGGAGGTTCGGTCCATGATGACAGATTATGGCATCTAGTATCTGTGCTTATGGTGCATTTTATTGGATGTTCTCAACGTCAGTGACGATAATCTGGTTTCTCTCCTTCTCTTTCTATCTTTCTGGTCATCGCCTCACCTGGATTCAGGAGCTCCGCTACATGGTTAAAGTAGTTAACGTTTCTTGGAGTGTATCTTCTACTTTCCTGTGGATCACGTGTTGTTGTTTGGAGTTGCTAATGTACTGGCATGTGCATTGCACTTTGACCTTGATTAAATAATGTAGTCCTTCTGTTAATTTTAAAACGGAATCAATGAGTACCTCATGTAATTGATAATGGTTGGCTGGAAGGCCCTGGTACATGTGGTGTCTGCTTCACGGACTCAAAGTGTACCGTGATGGTCTACAGATGGCTACGTCATTGGTATCGTGGCTACAGATGCCTAAAAGTACCGTGCTGATTTTGCTGGATGATACAAAGGTGTGCATTGTGGGTGTGGCTGTAGGTGTGTGGCTACGGGGTGCGATTACTGCCTACCCACCACAAGCAGGCAAGAGATGAATGAAGGGAAGAGGGGTTTAAACGGTTTTTCTGCTCTGTTAGTGGAGCTGTTTGTGTGTGAGAGTACATATGAGTCACCTATGGTGGTAGATCTTATGTTTGTTGCAGTAACTGTAGTGGAAGTATTATGCACGGGGGAGTTATGTGACAACACTTGCGTATTTTAAACGAATCAAGCATTCTTGACATACTGGGAAGGCGAGCATAAACACTGCGGGAGAGTAAAAGTGATTCACATGATACATGTTCCTCTAGCTTGCCTTCTTGTGGTGGGCAGACAGTGCGTGGAATGTAGGGCAGAATGTCATGTGTGGCTGGTGCAGTCGGTAGCCAGGTATATTGCGGGCAATAGTGGTAGTGTTCGGTGAAGACTAAAATTTCGACTAACCGCGGGAACTAGAGAGCCACATGTCCTGGCCAGCCTCGATGCGCAATACTCGTCCAAGAACAGAAGTTATAGCTTTCAAGGTAGCCAGACACAGCACTTCATCTCCTAACTCAACATTACCACGCGGTGTTGTAACCCTGTAAGAGTAAGTTGTAACCGACATTGTGGCAGATTTATGAAACAGGCAACATAACATAAATTTAAGCAAAGAATTTTAATAGAGACAACTCGTTATACCTGAATACAAGGTACACTAGATGCAGCTTTTCCCAAACACTTCTGCCTCAAGGACCCCTTTATTACCTAACAACGTGTTCGCGGACTCCCATAGTTTGTCAAATAAATTCATAGGGACGAGTCAACTTTACGTTGAATTTTATAATTGGAACATAATTACTGTATACATAGTTTTAAATGTAATTCATAATAAACTTAAAAATTAAAGTTAACCGAAATAAAATAAACTTGTTTATAAAATGTATTTTAAATAAAAGCTACCTGTTTTTAAAATTATATATTCAAATTAATTTTTTTTTTTCACTTTGAAGTAAATTTTATACACGTTTCGCTAACAAGGTTTTCATATAAACTTAGCCTTACACCAGTAACAATTTGAAATATCACATTGCTTGGATTACCCAAGGCTTAATAACATTAGGCAAAATATTTTGTAACACTGAATTCATTATCATATAAAGAAATCGTTTTTAAATATATAATGTGAACAATGCAACTGTTTCTTTAATATAGTTTCTACATTGTCAAATCTTTTTCTCTTCTCACGATTCACTATTACAAACTGTCAGAACAATTAAACACTATCACCACTGGCTTCAATGCAGCGAGAACGACTGGACTGTTGTGCGTGCATACGTGTACCCGGTGCCAATGACAGCGCTGACTCACACCTCCGCTCGCAGGCTTGGCTGACTTTACTCGCACCGCAGCTAACCGCACACGCTCAGTACGGTTCCGTCGCTGCTATTATAGCGCTGTACTACACACTCTCATCTGTTACGTTGCTTGCACCTCTCAACTGCGTTACATCGTTACGACATAGCTGTATAGAAGGTGTTAAGCAAAACGTATGTTTTTTGGCATCGAGCGTTTAAGTGACTCAGTAAATACAATACCACGTTTTCTATAGTTTTAATTCAACATCATAACTTGACTTAAGGGACCTCTCGCGGACCCCCTGACATACCCTCGCGGGCCCCACTTTGAGAAACACTGCACTAGAATACAAGCGGACACCAGCTGAAAATATGAGCAGCTTTGCGAACAATTACCGTGTGGCCGAGTCATAGTGGGTTTGCCTGTTGTTGACCTGCGTCATCTAGCTTCATTCTTTATATTTGATAGCCTGGTCATAAAGCAACCGCATTGGCCAACTGTGTACTAGAACGCGGCAACTATTTATTGAGGTAAATAAAAGCTAAAGTCCTTAACTTTTGTACAAAGAATAAAATCCAGGAAAACTCCCATAATTATTGCTCCATTAGCCTTTTGAAATCTTAAGAGCTTTAGAAAGTACGCCTCATCAAAGATAATATACTAATTTAAAATATTTTTGCATACAATTCGTCTAGGCAGGCAGCAATCCATCCTAAACGTTGAAGAATACTGACTGGAGTAGTATAGAAAGTGACAAACGTGAGCAAACGACATGAACCCTAACAGTAACTTCCCCTCTACAACTCTTTGGTAAAACCCTCTCCCTGTATTAATAAGGCTACACGTTTTAGCGTCGCTAATGGGCCAAAGTATTATCTGGAATGACCATATCAAGCAAACTGAATACCAGACTGATAGGTAGCTACATAACTTATAGGCAGCTTCTAAAACTGGTATTCATATCTCGCATAAGCTCATGTAATACGTTACAGATGAAACAGTTCCAGAACAAGACCCTATGCATGGGTAGCCGTAAAGGTAGCCTAGAATAGCTCCAGCATAAATACTCAAAGAACTCATAATTCACGCAGTTGTGGAATTCATCAGAAATAGTTTATGATGCATACGCCACCACGTCCCCACATTACAACCCTCTTATTTGACATATATTGATCTATTACATTATTTAGTCTATTTTTCAAACTTAACATCATGCAGGGCACAAAAATGACCAACTTCTCTGATGACGTTACGCTATAAAATAGGACAATACTTATTCAAAGCCTTCAGGCCAATTAAGACACTAAACAAAAAAATACCTTGACCTCATCCAGCAATAATATCAGAAATGATAAACACCTTGAAATGGTGCAAAAATTGTAAATGGTTAAATGGAGATCTTCCAATGACAATATATGCGCTAGTGTTGATTAGGCCTAACCTTTCCTGAATTTGTGTACAAGAGAATGAACAAAGCCAAGGGGTTCTGAGATCCACTCTGTCGATCCATCTAAGGTTCAAGGCGCTTATCATTCCTCTAATGTTCTATACCTCCGAATTGTTGGGCATAATACCAGTCTGTAACCTCTCTTTGTATAAGGTATGCATTATAGGAAACTGCGGTCCACCTGTCCTATTAGCCATGAGTGAGCCTGCTCAATGAAGTCTTGGTGCTTCCTAGTTTGGAGATAGGATTAAATTTCAGTCACAAAAGGTGTAAGCTAGATTTTATTTTCATGAGAATACTGCTATGTTGTCCTAAATAACTACTTGCCCACACAGCAGCACTTCGGAGGCTACCGAGTTATTAGGATGGCACCAAACCATCCAAAAGCACATAAGCTGACCGGAGATACTTCTCCCACCCCTTTGAAGTGGTCAATTTAGGATTAATTACACAGTGTTAGCCGAAGACAGACAACTGAATTGTAGGGGCAAGGATGATGCTTCTAAATGACAGTTAGGGCTACTTCTTTTCCACCTTACAACTGAAAAAAATGAAGTAATCAGTTTAACATAGCTCCTCTATTTGTTAGTAAAATCTTTACCCAGGGCATACATCCAGGCTCATCACGAGCTTACCACAACGAGGGCACTCAGCAACACAACTCTAACATGTACAGCTGAAACCTTCAGGGAGCTCATTAACGCCACATAGTTATCAAAATACTCCTACGAAAAACTGGGAATATTTAATATGAAAATGACACCTGGTTTGGCAATATTTAACTAAAGGGGATTAAAACCGAGGGGACAGAACAGCTGCCAAGAAGATAACAAAGAATTTACTGTAAAGAGTTTATATTTGCAGAGCAAAGCTCTAAATATTGTATATTCCATTAGCAGAGCACATATGAAAGCAATAAACAAAATTCATCTATATCAGAGCGAGATTGTACTATACGCAAGTTTTTGTTTTAACGCTTGCTGATATATGGATATTGGTTTCAGGATTCCCCGCACTGAAGCACATTTAGTATGCAATTGATCCTATGCTCATGGGAATCATTACCTATTAGTAGAACATCATGGTCAGCGCCATTTTTGCGGTTATTACTTCGTTCAGAAATACATACATAACGAGGATATTAATTGTATAGAGCCATAAAATTGTAATACTGAGATGGTTCTCCATAGGCACAAAATATGAATTTATAGAACGCTAACAGCTGATGAAGTTACCTAATGTGTTTATAAGGTATGAACGAACCTGTAGAATTATAATATAGAATTCTCTTTTACATAACAGTGAACGTTGATTAAAATATTTTTCATTTGTTTTCCAACCCTCCCTCTCCTTCACATTGCTGTAAGGATTAAGTGTGCTGTCCTATCTTTTTGTGCTCAAGTCTGTAGAGGATTTCAAAAAGGAAAAAGGTTTTTTACTTTTCTGTTTTTGTTTGTGAAATCACTGCACTTCATAAATGTTGATGATGAATGTCCTTCACAATTGTGGCATTTGATATATATTACCTAGGACGGCCCGAGAGAGCGCTTCTTGATAACCCATAACCAGAGGGACGAGTGTTTGTTTTTAACGACCTTTTCGCGAATTTTCGCGATTTTTTCCTATTTTCGATAATTTCTGTTATTTTAGTCTGCATAGAAAAATTCATATTTTAAACAAATAACATAAACAACAACGTTCATGTCTTCATAGCATGAAGCTAGAAGTCGTGAAAAAATGTTAACAAATTTAACGAAAGCAAGATAAAATTTAACATTTAGCAAAACCAATACAGTGAAATCATCATGCGCACTAAAATAACAGCTAAGCGGTGCAAAAATAAACTGAAACAACAGCACCCTGCTGGTCTGCGATACTGAGAACTGTTTGTCGTATGCTAACTAGCGTAGAATCTTACTAAAGTAGAAATGCTATTTATTGGATAGAACACCGTGTACATCAAACAACTACTATTATGGATAGAGTCAACATGAAAAATTCAATGCCATGGCCGGGATTTGAACCACGGATCTACTGGTTTCCGTCCAGTCGCTCTTAACCTTTGAGCTACCATGGCCAACGTGCCTTCCTGACATTAAATTCTCCAGTTGACTCATATATTTCCCAGGTAGACCACTAGGGGCTCTCGCATCCGAGATACACCGATTGTGGCGACTTACTATTGTAAGTACTTAAGTCCCAGGCTTCATCATTTAACTCATATTATTTTAGTTAATTGATGGAAATTAATCATTTCTCCACACTAGCCGTATATAGGCTAAGATATTTGATGGATAGAGTCAACATGAAAAATTCAATGCCATGGCCGGGATTTGAACCACGGATCTACTGGTTTCCGTCCAGTCGCTCTTAACCTTTGAGCTACCATGGCCAACGTGCCTTCCTGACATTAAATTCTCCAGTTGACTCATATATTTCCCAGGTAGACCACTAGGGGCTCTCGCATCCGAGATACACCGATTGTGGCGACTTACTATTGTAAGTACTTAAGTCCCAGGCTTCATGGCACGTTGGCCATGGTAGCTCAAAGGTTAAGAGCGACTGGACGGAAACCAGTAGATCCGTGGTTCAAATCCCGGCCATGGCATTGAATTTTTCATGTTGACTCTATCCATCAAATATCTTAGCCTATATACGGCTAGTGTGGAGAAATGATTAATTTCCATCAATTAACTAAAATAATATGAGTTAAATGATGAAGCCTGGGACTTAAGTACTTACAATAGTAAGTCGCCACAATCGGTGTATCTCGGATGCGAGAGCCCCTAGTGGTCTACCTGGGAAATATATGAGTCAACTGGAGAATTTAATGTCAGGAAGGCACGTTGGCCATGGTAGCTCAAAGGTTAAGAGCGACTGGACGGAAACCAGTAGATCCGTGGTTCAAATCCCGGCCATGGCATTGAATTTTTCATGTTGACTCTATCCATCAAATATCTTAGCCTATATACGGCTAGTGTGGAGAAATGATTAATTTCCATCAATTAACTAAAATAATATGAGTTAAATGATGAAGCCTGGGACTTAAGTACTTACAATAGTAAGTCGCCACAATCGGTGTATCTCGGATGCGAGAGCCCCTAGTGGTCTACCTGGGAAATATATGAGTCAACTGGAGAATTTAATGTCAGGAAGGCACGTTGGCCATGGTAGCTCAAAGGTTAAGAGCGACTGGACGGAAACCAGTAGATCCGTGGTTCAAATCCCGGCCATGGCATTGAATTTTTCATGTTGACTCTATCCATCAAATATCTTAGCCTATATACGGCTAGTGTGGAGAAATGATTAATTTCCATCAATTAACTAAAACTACTATTATGCTGACTAAAGCTACTGAGAAGGTTGAAATTCTTGGAGATTGCTCTCAGACATTACGAGTATATTAACAGGAAAATATTGTCCCTCAGGTCTTAGGAATCTGTTCCGAAATGCCCAAAAGTTAAAAATGAATACAAAAAAAAAAAACTAATTAAAAACCACCCAGATTTATAAGCTAAACTGTTTCCATTGCCTTTACTTCTTGTCTAAAAGGAAAAGTTTACAGTTCCTGCGCAAAATTTGTTAAATGATCTTTTTTGCGATTTCAAGTGCTGCAAATTGTGTGATATATTTACTGTGTATAATCCAAAATTTTACAATTTACAACCTTTGGCTACATTTATTTGTCGTTACCTTGTTGATACCATGGCTTACATGACACCCTGGTCTTCTGATCTGCCAGGTAGCTCTTAACCTACATGACTGCTGGTTACTTAATTAATCCCATTCTTCCACCTCATCTTCCTTTCTTTTATTCTTTACATTTCTAGCCCAGTTTTCTTTTACTTTCTGCGAGAACTCACCAATATCTTTTACCTACTTTTCCTCCCTGCGCGTTAACATTTTTATAGCTACTGTCCTCTTCTCTACATTCTCCCAGTTTTCTTTCCAAACCGCTTTTCTCCATATTGCAAACGCCTCGAATTCTGTTACATAGTGTTCTATGCTCTCTTTTCTGCCACACAATTCACAAATTCCCCTTTCCCTCCCTCTTATCGCTCTTAGAAATATTGTTCCTGTTCTCATCCAAGTTAACCCTTCTCTCTCTCCCCCCTCTCTCTCTTGCCTATGACAGTAATCTATATATGCTTTTCGTCCCAAATTTCTTTTTATTTGCTTTTAAAATTGTAATGATTTAATATTTTCTAGACTTCCCCATATTTCCTGTCTTTCTATATCTTCTATTCCGCATTTTACTAATTTACCGACATCGCCTGTATTCCTTTCCTCTAATCTCCAAATATCTCCCATTCCTACGTTTTTCAATAATTTCTCCTATCTCTGCCCACTAACTAATTGAGCTCACTAATCTTTTTTGCTGTCTCATGCATAATTTCATGATTTCCCCTTCTTCTTTAACCAAACACCCATAACAAAATTTTATTATTCTTTCCATTACTATCCCATTTCTTCTTGTCTTTCCTAATTCTACTAAAGCTACTTCCCTAGGTGCTGATCTTGGAAAGCCGAGTAGCTCTTTACAAAACCTTCTGTAGTTTTGGTTCACCGTTTTGTTTACCTCTCTGCCCCCCCCAGATCTCCACTGCATACATTTTGGATTCAACTAGTGCTTCATACATTCTTTCTAACCACTTGGTTGTCATTTATAGTTTATATTTGCATATTCTTATTCCATTGATGCCATATTGTAAAGGTACAGGCAACATTTGTTTCTGAAAATTGCAGAACAAAAACCTGTGGCTCATCCTGTTTTGTTCCGAATTAGCTGGCTGAGAGCCAAATGTGAAATATTAGAGAGTGATCACTTTGGAAACAGAGTAAGTGCACTTGTAGATCATATCATAGATCCCAGTGTTAGAGAAGCAGTAGAAGAGAATCTAAAAGTTTGCTGTCGTATGACTTTGTCTAAATTAAACTCCATTATGCAAAAGAAACTGATGATGAAATAACATTAAAAGCTTTAAATCATTTGTTTGAACCTTGTAGGCTAGTTGCTAAATCATGTATAGGGGATTTAAATCGTGTAATTGCAGCATTTAAACAACTAAGTGCATTTAAAACCAGTGGTATTACCTGTGATTCTGATTTGCTTCTTTGTGACATTGTTGAACAGCAAACGACAACAGATTAGATGTAGTAAGAGTACTCTTGGCATTGAAGGCAAAATCGCCTAAACAGCCAAAATATGACAACTTGTTTTATGCTGCAATTTGGCGATGTCTTTTGTCTGATATTTGATTTTATTCATGTTATTTACTCTCTGTTGATTTCAAATAAAATACTTTAATTTGGATAAAAGGGGGTTTTAAAAGTTGTGCTACTATAGCTACTTGTTACTCTTAGCCATGCCATTACTCATTAATTTTTCCCGAAATGTTATGTGAAATTAATGCGAATTTATGGTAAACAGACCCACAAAACACCACTAATTAAAATTATTAATGCAAATTTTATAAATAATTGTCACCACAAAATCTTACCTCTGCGCATAACCCTGCCTTTGTCAAGGAAGTCAACGGAATGCAATCATCCTATGGTTGTGGTAAATATCAACAGAATGACGAAACAGCCATGAGATTAAGATAGGCAACGTAGCGTTACCCACAGAACCCTTCACCAACCTTGAATTAAACAAAGTTACCCAGATCGTTCCAACCATCACCCCTTTTGTTCGAACGGATGAATATGCGGGGCGAATATGCAGCTGCACTCCCAAGGAAACGATCAGGAAGTCCGTAAGATGTATCATCAAAGCAAAACAGTCGAATTTCTAGTCAACAGAAAAATTTGAAGTGGATCAAGGGGGCAAATAATGAGTAAATATTGCTTTTCTATTTCATATTGATTCCACAGTGCAAATATTTTTGCAGTGTTACGTTCCATGAAACTCATTTTTGGAAAACATATTTGTAGATTAGCACATAACAGACCTGCTCAAGGTACAACTGAAATTAAAACAAAGGCTATCAATTCAGTGTGCTCCCCAGTTTTATTCTTGTTGTGCTCGTGACAGTTCTCTTAACATTTTACACCCTGAAATTTCAAAAAACTAATCTGCATATGCCTTCTGATACAAATAAGATTGGTGTCGATCAAGGGTTACCACAGCTCCACGTTGTGCGCCAGTTTGAAGCAAATAAGATTGGTGAACGACGACAAATATGATTGGCGAGCAATGAGGTTTCTCTCAGGGTATGCGTGGATGGGTGTGAGAAGGAGATTTTCACAACACTGGAATGCCCGTATCCAAATTATTTATTCACTGCTTCTTCTTTTCAAACATCGAAATGGAAGTTGCCTACCGAGGGTTACCAATCTCGGTTTAGAGTTATTGAATGCAAATTGTTTATTATTCGATAAATTTTTATGACCCGACAAATATTCAAGACAGAACAAGTTGACCGCTCTAATAGGCTTCACGTCTCAGACTCTTCTCTCATCGGCTGCACGCCGAAGACTCCTCTGCTCGGCTTCAAGACGAAGACTGCTTATAATGGCTTCCTAGCCGCGAACTAGCCACATCGGCTTCACACCGAAGAGTGCCCCTAACCACAGCTGCTCGTGTTGATATATAACTTTCACTCTCAAAATTCCTTTTCAAACAAAATCCCTTTGTGCTGTTTTGGTCGCCATTGTAAATGATCCAAAGAATTCGCTATTCATACACGTCAAGTGACAATTCCTTTAGAAATCTTCTAAGGACACTGCGTCTTCCATGGCTTTGTTATACACTTTCCCCAACTCAACTGGTCTTGCCCCTTGTCGTAACAAAGAACCAACATTCCTTTGACATCTATCATGATTCTTTGCTTCTGGCAAACCATAATTTCGGTATCACTTCTTAGAGGTATTTTTGGGGTATAAAGTGAAATTAAAGAAGGGTTGTTACAGTTGATTAATAAGTTTCACTGTTGGGTTCGTATTTTAGCCGCTCTTCATTTAGAGATTAAAAATCCTGTTCGCCAAAACTTTAAAGTATAGTTTCCTTTAAAAGTAGATATTTGGAACATCGAGTTCTCGAGTGCAAAATTCTCAATAATTACCTATAAAAGTGACAATGAATAGTGCTAATGTACGAAGTTTATTGTAAAATAATAATAATTATGACATATGTATTGTGAGAAAATGGGAAGGAATGTATGCGCTTCAATATTGGAAATTTGAAACAGCTTGGAGTATTAGATTTGTCAAATGCCTGTCAGTGATATTCTCACAAATCAGAGATTGTAATCCCAATTTGAATTAAATGCTTATAAGTCGTTATTAATTATAATCACTTCGAATGAATCCATCATTATGTGTAATACAGTCATTTATTGTGATAATTATTAATTATTAGTGCGCCTTTATGGCTTACTGTGTAATCTTCATACATCAAAGGACCACACATGTTGCTAGCAGTGCATTAACTGGGGACAAAATAGGGAAGCACTTCGTGTCCACATTACACATATCCATATCAACGTATTTAGTTTGCCTTTTGGCAAAAATTGACTGGAATGTAACTTTCCAAGCTAGGATTAAAATAAAATATAAAATGTTTCAAAGAAAATCAAATACAGTGACTTTGTGGATACCAATATTTAAAAGTCCAGTTGTAGAAATTCCAATATGCTCCTTATTTCCGTAGAAACACACTTTGGTCAACCCTTACAGTATCAAAATTAGTAACAGACACAAATACAACGCTCAAGGTCGTTGACTACAAATAAAAGAGTTCACTTTCAAAACACAGCTGTACGCGGACGATTCTCAAGTTCCAATTCGACTCTGTCTCTTACTGGCGATAGCGGCTCCTTTTTATAGCTCATTTGTATTACTAGACATTTGTGAAATGTTCTCTATTCACTTTTCCAGAAACTACTAGAAGAAACACGAACCTTCCAACTATTCTAACTTTATCTGCTTCGGCAAGCCTTTTATCTCCGCGGTGCACTATCTGTCCATTATCTCCACGCCGCACTATCTGTCGCTTTTTAGGCTCGCCCGCAATTGTTTTGGTGAAGCTAACTTGGAATATTTGTGCGGAAAACAATTAACGATCGCAAACGAATTAAGACATGCTAAAGAAGTGATAAAGACAGAAAGATGGTAATGAGGTAATAAGAGTAGACAATTGGACAATGCTAGAGAGATGGAGCAGTTCTGATTACCTGAAACAAATTTTGTCTTAATAAAGAGCAGGATGGCTCAGGCGGTTTCGTCTATGGCTCGCATTCGAGAGGTGCGGGTTCGACTCCCTTAGCCGGCCTAACTGATCTATGTGTTTTTCCGCAGGCTTTCCTGGATTGCCAGGCGAATGCTGGGTATGTTATTTACATCCTCCAAATTTTCTATACCTCCATTTCATTGCATTATCATTTAACATCATGTCTCATCTGGTGGTCTCTTTCAGGCTAGAAGTGTCAGCGGGAGCATCGGTGCCACATGACAATATGATATGCTCCTGGTAAACATCTCAACCTCTGGCGGGACGGTCTCTGGTCTCCGGGCTGGACTGGTGGGCGGTTTATAGACCACGGTGGGTGGGATGCCATTTGTACTGGCCTGCCGGGAAGTTTCCAGCTGGTCAATTGTAAGGACCCTGCTCTCTCTCCACTGTCGTAACTCCTAGTCGGCTGCCATCTGACTCTTCTCGCCTCATCCTTCCTCCCGGGCACACCTCACCTATGACAAGGCACAACTTATAAAGTCTATTCGCAGTGCCGAAACCCCATCCCAAGGTTCTATCCTATCCTATAGGTCAATAGAAGTATGACGTAGTTGGAGTGACTTAGTCTATCTGCATAATGCGAGGTTATCTACCAGGGCAGTCCACACAAAGTGAAGACCGACCCCCCGCCCACTCTCTAACGACCAGGAAGTTACCGAGCTGTCCCCAAAGGGCGCCCGGCGCCTCCGTAGGGCTTCCCATAGGGCAAGACCTAGAGACTAAGAAGCCCCCCCCCACGATATGGTCCGATGACACAATACGAGATGGAAGTGGATACGCCACTTACGCGCGCTAACCCCAGAGGGTAGGTTACCGATCAACCTCCATAGGGCCTCCTGATGATTGAGCACACCTTCTACTAGCTATGCAGGCTAGTACGCGGGAATATATAGCTTCCCTGAACCCCGTCCAAAGACGTACATGGTCTCCCATGGGTATTGGGAACCACTGCCCACACGAGGCCAACCCAATCCGAACAACGCTTCTACGGGAGGGTCTCGTCAGTTTGCCCCGAGGTTCCTCTAGTAAAGTCAGAGGTACCACGAGTGCTAGGGGTCCGCAGCGCTCGCACCACAACGAGTGGGTTGTCTCACTAAACACGTATTTTACCCAAAAGGTGCTACTGCCAGTGCTGTTAAAGATCTGAAGATTTCACAGCATGGGAAAAGAAATGAAGCTGCAAGAGAATGTTTCGGAAAATCACGTATGACTATATACTGCGGATAAGAACTGGTCTAGTGATATGTATTGGCATATCGATTGTTACAGAGAATATTGAGATGTCGATGATAATGGGCTTATCGACTGCGATGTCTGGCAAAGGCACCAGGTGACAGAATATTATCTAGGGAATGGCAAGCCATTTTCTCTCGTATTTTAAAGGCATTGGCTTGGGAAAATCATTTGATATTTATGCTAAAAATGTCAGCTTTTTCTCTTTTGGAGATATGCTATCGTTTTACTATTGTATTTTAGGTTTTGTTGCAGTTGAATATATTTTAAGTATATTTTAAATAGCTTGGTAGAATTTCTTTAAAAGATCAGTATTATTTCCTTTCAACTGCTAGTTTTATATCTGGTAATCACATTCTCACCAGTCATAGAAGGATGTAGCTTCCCTCTACGAGAACGTTTTTTCCTCTTGTTTAGAGCCCCAAAATCAAGTGTGATGGACGTTTTATAATGTAGACGAAGACATCGCCAGCTAGTTCTAGAGAGAGAACCGAACTTCTGTAAAGATAGGAGTAAGAAACTTTGGACATAAATTTCCTCTTCTTCTTCGCAGATTGGGTCATTTCACCCATTCCAATCCATTGGCCACCTTATAGCAAAGCGATGTTTATTTCTTCTTGCTGGATAGACACAAGCGAAAACTTTAAAATCTGGTGTTATTTCTTACACAGCTTTGACTGAATAATTCTGAGAGGTGTAATTTTAAAGCTGTATTATATGAGCAACTGGTCTAAATAGTTCAGATACACCGAAATATAAGGATGAAGGATATAATATTAAGTATTATATTGAAAGAATAAGGCCAATGCATTATTTTAGTATGCAATCACTGATACCACTAGAAATATGTTCTAAAAGGGCAACAAAATGAATAGCTCTGGAGAACTTCTCACATAAAATTTGCAGAAATCTTCGGTTGTTCTTTCGGTCATACAAGAAGCTGAAAACACGGCTGATTATGTGGCTTGATGTAAACAAATACGAAGCCGCCAGCCTATTGCAGTGATAGGAATTACTAGTAATGACTTACTCGCACAGTGGCAAGTTTATTTACGAGGGCTGTTCAATACCCTTTTCAAGGTCATAATTTTTCGCACTAAAATTCAATCTTAATACATTCTGTTAGCTTAATGTGAAACAAATACGCCGTAGTAGTTTCATTGTTGGTACTCCTGGTTCCCGCCTATGAGAACCAGGAAAGTTAAGACATGTTAAGTATCGCCTACCACTGCAATGGAGGTAACACGCGAGGAACAATATGCGACTTTGAAATTCTGCTTTCGTCTCAACAAATCTTAAGTTGAGGCCTATACAATTTTACAGGAGTCCTATGGAGAGTCTGTTCTCCGTTGCAGCACAGCTCGAAGGTGGTTTAAAATGTTTAAAGGGGGGAGACAATCAACTGCAAAAGAAGGGGGGCTCGGTGCTCCGAATTACCTTAAGAACACTTTCTGAAATATTGAAAATTTCATTGTGTGCCACCCACAAGTTGGTGACAGAAACATTACACATGCGACGTGTTTGTGCGCGATGGGTTCCAAGACTGTTGATTCCCGAACAAACGGACATTCACATGCAGGACTGCATACAGTTAAAGTTGATGTTAAAGAAAGTTTCGGAGTTTCTGTTTACGTTTGTATCAAACGTAATCACTGCTGATGAAACTTGTTTACAATATTTTGATCCTCAGAGCAAGCAGCAGAGCTCAGTGTGGAAATCTCCTTCATCACCAACCCCCCAAGAAAGCAAAAGTGGTTGCTTCTGCTGAGAAACTTATGGTCATCTCATTCTTTGATATTCATGGAATGATTTGCCAGCATGTTGCACCTGCACACACATCAGTAACTGGATAACACTACAGGGATGTCCTGAAAACACTGCAAGTACATATCAGCCGCAAAAGACCACATTTCCGTGAAGCAGGCTGGATTCTGCACCACGATAATGAGCGGCCGCATATTGCCAATGTTGTTGCTGAATATCCTGCAAAAACTACGTGAAGTTATCCCTCACCCTCCCTATAGTCCGGATTTAGCCTCATGTGACTTTTTTGCATTCCGTAACTTGAAACGCCTTCGTGGGAGGCATTATCCATCATCAGAAGCAGTGATGAAGTCTGCAGAGGTGATTTTGAAGGATATCTCAATCAATGGTTTCCAGCATATTTTTGAAGACCGGCAGAAACGCTAGGAGAAGTGCATCGCATTCTGGGAAGACTATTTTCAGAAGTACCATCAAAATTATGAGGATGAGTAAAATGCGTTTTCAAAAAAAAAAAAAAAAAAAAAAAAAAAAAGATCCTATTTTGTGGAAGCTCCATGTTGGGCTGTTACTGGATTCCTCAGTTCAGTGAATAATGTTGGGGTGGCTTTTCAGGTTCTACGATTTATTTTTCCTCTTTTACTTTTTGTTCTGGCTTCTTAGGCACTTCATTTGTGTTTCTAAATTTCGCCGCATATGTTAGGTGCTGCCGCAAAACACCGAGATCAAGGCAGCCAATACGAACTACACATATAAGTGACCCGTGGCCCAGCTGTAAATTGAACACATGGCATATTATCGAAACATGTTAAATTTAGTAATTACATTAAGCCCTCCTATAAAACATTTAAGAGAAAATTAGGATTTGATATATAACATATTTAGTAACACAGAATAGATTAGACAAACTTGTCGGTTTCTGGCAGGATGTGCGGTATGGATTAGTTTCTACGTCGAAGCTAATATTTGAGGCGACGTTTGTTATGCTTATTATCACATGTTTGAAACCAATAGAGCGAGGAGCTTGAAGGCACTATTTAGCTGTTGTGATCCATCTTAATCGCCATCCCTCTCATTCACGTGAGTGCCACATATTTCCCTGCGGTGTAATATAAACCGTTGACGACAACCCCAGCACCATGACAATTCACGCTTCAGTTCCATTGCTACGTTTATAAGAGATCCTCGATATATCCTACGTCCTGTGGTAAGAATCTGCCAAGTGTATTTTATAGAAAAATACCTGTTAATATTTCATAATTTATCTTATAATCTTTGTATGTGTAAAATACTTATAATAATAATAATTTTGTTACATCGTCCTCTGCGTTCTAAAGGTTACAGTGGATTGAATCAGATTAGAGGGGATTCGGCATTTCTTCCGGACTGGTCGTTTGTAACTATGCCCCCAAGAGGGGCACCGCCGGTAGGAAGGATGTGGTGAGAGGAGGTAGAGGGCAACCGACCACAAGGGGTCATCACAGCAGAGAGGGCGTAGTCCCTAAACTACTATATAAAAACCCCACGGTGGTCCAGGATAACCGTCATGCCACTTACCGTGGCCCTGAAAGAGTCACGAGGCCGGGTTCCGAGACCGTAGGCCAACGCCCCTCCAGAGCAGGGGATTCCACACACTGGCATCCCGCCAGCTGCATTCGTGAAGATCCATTAGGGCGGCTCGGAGACCGGAGGCCGTCACGCCGGAGGAGAGAGTGTTCACTCAGTGCATGTCATCCCGCCATTAACCGCCGAGACTCCTGCCGACACTTCTGCTTTGAAAGAGACCACCAAATGAGACTTGGTATGAAATTACCTAAGTGGGGATCCCCGGGAGAGAGTATGAGGTGAAAGGAGTCAGACGGCGGCGGTCCCAAGGAGCCACGAATTGTAGAGGGCAGTGCCCCTATTATTTACCAGATGGAAACTTCCCGGCAGGCCACTACAAACGGCATCGCACCCTACTGTGACCCGTAAACGGCCTCACCAGACCGGATTCTGTGACGGGACACCGTCCTACCTGAGAACGAAGTTTCACCAAGGCATATCTTACTCCCAAATAACGCCAAAACACTCATCCACATTCCTACCCTGAAAGAGATCACTAGATCAAAGATGATGGGAAATGATAATGGAATGTCAGGAAATTCTATAGATGTAATTATATTCCCCAGCATTCGTTTGGCGGCCCGGGAAAATCCCCGAAAAAGCCCATGGGTCACGCAGTTCGGTCATCTGAATCGAACCTGGACCTCTCGAATGCGGGCCACTGACGAAACCACCTGAGACTTCCTGCTCGGTTCCAAAGAAAACCGTCGAGAGTATTTAAATCTAGCAAAGAAGGTGGCCAAGGAATTGGGCCCCCTCTACTTATCCACACAGTCGTGAACGTTTGATGAAGTTATTCGTCGACAAAAAGCGAAAAGCGGATTACAACTGATGTGAAAGCTGACTCGATAAATCTGATTATAAACATAAGACACACGATATCAGGACACCACAGAAGTCAGTTTCATACCCAATTTTGCTTACGTACTGTGAAGAGGAAAATTCAAATAAAATAGATCTTCAAACTTATTTTGCATCGAAACCGTATACTTCCCGACATATATACCCTAACATAACTTACGCTTAGTCGTCTCTAAAATTCGAAGTTTTAATATAATTTCGGATTAATAAAACTTTCTACTCCATAAAATCAGATACTAATTTTTTTTAACCAGTTAGACCGTTTTTAAAATAAGCGGACACACTTTATTTATGCTCTTGTGAATAGTGTTGAACTCGTAAATACGTATGTTCTTTGGTTGCTAAACGTTAGTTCATGCGTGTGATTGAACGGGTGAATAAAGGCTAAACTAATTACTGCCATACATTAGCAAAAGCAAGTAGAAGTGTTGCTCTGCAAAACCATGTAAACAGCATGGGAGGTGAAAGTGGCATTCAAATTTCCTGATTCAACTATTCTGTACGAATTCCTGGACATAAATAAACGTGATGTTCGTCCTATGTGACTTTTCAAATAAAAATTAATTTATTTCAGAACTTTTAATATTAGCTAATTATTCATAAGGACTTCTGAATATGCAAAAATAACACACAAAGAACTGAACTCGAAAAAATGGCTTTAAAGTTTTGCATGCAGTTTACATAAAAATATGTAATTTCTTTATATTAGAAAGCTCCAGCAATGTAACTTACATCTTCTTCCCTCCTAGTAGTCTCTTGAGCCTTAGGTTTTAGATGTATTCACTGAAATAGTAGTCTATTTTCACATTCCACATATAATTGAGAAGCAAAGGCAGTGGTGTAAAGCATCTCCAGGTACAGAGTTTGTTAAAACAATGTGGGCATGCTGTATCTTTAATCAGTTCCTTCAACTGACCAAAATCTAAAATACTATATTTGATCTCACCTACCTCCTCTGGTATATAGGTGCTGCATTGCACATCCAATTTAGAAAGGCTTATATTTTTCTTTTACAGTGCTAGAGGCTCAGTTACTTCTTGATTTACTTCAACTGATGTATCTGTCTTTCCCCACCTGCTCTTATTCATTAATTTACACAGAGTGGCTCTACTATCCTTTATCTTTGGTATTCTAAAACAGTAAAATAATGCAGTACCATATAAATGAATATAGGTACCTTAACGTCTTTAATTTCACATTGCATAATTATTGTAGGTAGGTGTACAGAAATAAACTTGTATCACAACTTACGGTGTAATTTTCGGCACAAATTGACACTTGAGTATAATAAATATAATACAAAAAGGACAAAACCTAAAAATAATAACTTTAAACGCCAAGTATTACTTGTAAAACACTAGAAGACCAAAAGAAAGCATAAACAAACATTTCACGCCATTGCAGAGGAAGTATATCAAGGAAACGACTAAAAACAACCGGAGATATTACTGCCATCTAAAGGATTTATATGAAAGCTTGTTAAAATATTCTACGGTGGCTTAATGCTATTTTACCGCGTATTTTAAAATCAAATCGTTCGTAAGTTCTCTGCATTCAAACATGTGGGCGTGCCATTTAAAGTATGGAGAGGCATTTAACCATAATGGAGTTTTAAAAATGGCGTCCAAAACAGGTGTTGCGTTTGCCCTACTGGCTTGAAACTTTGTAAACAAGTAAAAAAATGATTGTGCATATTTTTCAACAAAAAACCAAAATTCCGTTTTTTTCATGAAAATGACTAAAATAGCACTTCTGTCCCACCTTAATTCCTGAATACTTTACTGAAGAAACACATATTAGATCCATGTGTTAATCATTTAGCCTATGTCCTTGGAATTAATTAGTGTAGAGTTGGCTCCTAAACATGTGATAATTGCCAGTATTATTGTTTAATTTAAGCTGTGAAACTACGATGCTGGCCACACCAATACGATGAAACTTATGAAATAAGTGACGTAACGTTGCTTTCTTGGGCATATAGCGTAATTAGCGTTGCTCGTGGTATCAATAATGATGTATACGTCCAAATCACCACTTGGCAACAGGTAGATCGATACTGCATATTACATTCCTGAGGTACTCCGTGCAGGAAATCAACCCCTTAGACAGTTGATTACGGTAGCAGTCCCATGACAGTTACCTGTGCTGAGCTCAGAGGTTCGAATCCTATTTGCACTAACTGTCACAGATATTACCGTATTCAATCCAAGAACATCGGCTGACTTCAAATGCTAATAGAGTCCATGCAATGGAAAGTAATTTACATCTAATTAACCGCTGTAAGCATCAGAATGAAATTTGTTGATTACGCATTAACAGTTGTTTGCTGGAAAATACAGTATTTCACAAATGATAAAAAATAGTAAATTATGCATGATCTAGCGGCCTTATATGGCCACAAAGGGCACAATAAACTATTATCTTGAGAATTAGTTATTAGTTCATGTCATTTGACCTATGTGCATTTATACCATTCAGTTTGTTTAAACTATACTGTTAAAGGTGAAGATCCGTTACATTACTGAACCGTTTTTACTATTAGTGCTCTAGCAACCAAACCAGTGTTTCAATTTCGCTGTGCATTTTAATAAAGTATCTGCTTACTTTCTCATAGAAACATGTTAAAACTGTGAAAGTGATTACGTTTTCACATAGAAAAACACAAAAATGTTATATCGGTATGCAGTGATAAAAATTGAAAGCTGCGAACAGTCGTGAAAGCTTTAGAAACATAAATACTACTATTATTTTAGTTAATTGATGGAAACTAATAATTTTCCATACTAGCTGTATATAGGCTAAGGAACTTGATAGATAGAATCAATACGAAAAATTTAATGCCATGGATCTCCTGGTTTCCGTCCAGTCGCTCTAACCCATTGAGCTACCATGACCAACTTGCCATCATGATATTAAATTCTCCATTTGACTCATATATTTCCCCGGTAGACCACTAGAGGCTCTCGCATCCGAGATAAACCGTTTGTGGCGACTTACTACCGTAAGTACTTGAGCCCCAGGCTTCATCATTTAATTATTATTATTTTAATTAATTTATGAAAATTAATCATTTCCTCACACTAGCCATATGTAGGCTAAGGTTTTTGATAGATAGAGTGAACATGAAAAGTTCAATGCCACGACCTGGATTTGAACCACGGATCTCCTGGTTTCCATCTAGTCGATCTAACCCGTTGAGCTACCATTGCCAACTTGTCGTCACGACATTAATTTCTCCATTTTACTCGTATGTTTCCCCAGTAAATCCCTAGGGGATCACGCATTCGTGATACACCCTTTGTGGCAACTTACTATCGTAAGTACTTGAGTCCCAGGCTTCAATCATTTAACTGTTATTGTTTTAGTTCTTTGATGGAAATTAGTCATTTCTTCACACTAGCGGTATATAATCTAATGTTTTTGATAGAGTCAACGTGAAGAATTCAATGCCACGACCGTGATTTGAACCACGGATCTGCTGGTTTCCGTCTAGTCGCTCTAACCCTTTGAGCAACCATGGTCAACTTACGGTCATGGTATTATATTCTCCATTTGACTCCCATATTTCCCCGTTAGACCACTAGGGCTCTCATAAGAGATAAATGATGAATCCTGGGGCTCAAGTACTTACGGTAGTAAGTCGCCACAAACGGTATATCTCGAATGCGTGACCCGCTATTGGTCTACCGGGGAAATATACGAGTCAAATGGAGAATTTACTGTCATGACGGCAAGTTGGCCATGGTAGCTCAATGGGTTATAGCGACTGGACGTAAACTAGGAGATCCGTGATTCAAATTCCGGCGGCAGCATTGAATTTTTCATGTCGACTCTATCTATCAATAAATACTGTTATTTCACCCTTGCAGTGTCGTATACTTAATTAAACCACTAACCGTCCGATACGACTTAACGTTGGAGGACGTAAATTAAAACAAAAATTGAACCGCTAATGAGAGCTTGATATTTTTATTTTCTTCTTAAGATCATCTTCATCATCTTCATCTTTTTCATCACACTCTGATGGTGTTTCCATTTTCAGGAACTTCTTCATTTATCTGTGATAGAAGTCTTTCTGACTGAGATGCCATTTATATGTTTATCTTATTGTACTTCGCAGTTACTCAAAATGGCTAACCTGTTTACTCTAACTTTAGAAGTTCAAAAATATTGCAAAAATTTCTTCTTAGAATTTAATTGAATACGGTGTCCTTCTGATTTTCAGTTGAGCAGTTACATTGAGCTAATGAGGCAATCGTTTATTTTACTACGACAACACACAAGTTTTACTTTTCAAAGGTTCCTGTTGGTGTTGCTTCTGTTGCGTCCTTCAGCCGTATGGTGGCTTGCAATTTTCAAGGAAGAGAATAAACTTCGGGTGTAGCAGAGTATAACTTTATTGTTGCGTGCGACTGTGATAACATGTCCCTCTGAGATTTTCAAAAAAGAGGCATAAAATTCTTCTGAGAAAAATGTGTTTGTTCACCCTAATATCTGCCTCAGAAGTTTCGTAAACGTTGTTTTCAGTTGAAACAAATATTTCTACATTTAATTTTCAATAGGAATGTTTCCTGACACGAGTGGTTTTCCATGAACTTGTTTCAAGTTAGGGAAATGCTTTTCCTTTACGCGATTTTGCTGTGATATATTTCATGATGTATTTGAGGAAATACTGTTTATTTAACTCGTTTTTAAATCTATTCACAGAGAATCTCTTAGTGCTGTTCAATGATGGGAAGCATTTTATTTAAATTCTGTTTTCCATTCGTTGGAACACCCCAACACCCGTTTTGAGAACAAGTGTTAAGTAGAATAAGTAGCCTAGATTCACCTACAAATCTATCATTCTGTCTATATTATCAATCACATAAAAATACACAACACTTGTACCAGTTGAGTCAGCCGCGCCTTAATCGTTTGCTAGGTAGGTCACCCATCAAACGGCATGTGAGCCTTGTCCAGTTTTGCGCTTACTAAACTGTATTGCTTGACGTTCTTAGACAGAGGAACGTGGAAATTTCAGAGGAATAGCAGTTTAAGGGACAAAACGTACTGCTCGCTAAACTAGACCTCCAAAACATACGACTCCTTTACTGAGAGCGAATTCCGGTTACCAGGCGATTTTACAAACCTTTTAATGGAGTGTACATGCAAAGTAATTCAGTAAACGCCTCGGAAAATTTGACCTATCATGTGAGTACACTAACAACGTCAACTAAAATGAAAATGGCATATTCTTGGACTTAGAGCAGGGGTTGGTTGCCAGAAATAAGGAAAAAATTAGATACAGTCTCATCCAATCATGGACGCGTACAGTCAAAACGGACATGCTACTAAACGATTTATTTACAATTTTGCCTAAACTACGTCTCTTGCAACTCAATTAGCATGCATAAGAGCTTTTGCTATTTATGTTATAATATTAAAACACCCAAATCAAGCACAAGAACTCGCGAGGTGGTAAAGGTATAGCGCCAGACGTACAAGTCATACTACTGAACCCAAAAGGTGCTTTCAGGCAAGTCTCGAAATAGCTGATTGGGATTGTGATCTCTGCTGTGCCCTAACCACGAATGACATAGGTTCGAGTCTCAGCATTGTAATAACTTTTTTATGTTAAACAAAATCTGGAAACAGAATTCACAATAATTTAATTATAAATTTTCCGAGAGCGTGTATTACCCAATAAGGTTACCAGTTCGAGCACTTGCTTCGTTAGAGTAGTTGTGCTCCAGGAATAGAAAAAGGGTCATTGCGGCGGCACAAAACATACGAATTTGAAACGACATTTTAATAGCATAATAATTCTATGTCTAATATAGCGTTTAACCTCCATGTTAAATTCTGATACTGTAATTTCCATGTCGTCTGTGTTCGAATGTGTAAATGATCCTTGTTTCAATTACACCTACCAACAGGTGTGTTTAAACAACTATCTACTTGTATTTCACCAATAAAGAAACATCAAAAAATGCCATAAAACATAAATAAAGACATTAAAAATAAACATTATAACAGTTTTCAGAAAAATAGTTGCAAATTGTGAGTATTACATGGTAAAAAAATACTATATTTTTATAGAGAATACCAACCACCGTCACAGCAGAGAGACGACATCGCTAGTTTTGCGCTGGTTCCAACTGAGCTACCTAGTAATGTGTGAGGCAGACATCCCGTCGAACGCATAGTATCTGCTGGTTCCAGTGAATATTTGCAGACGTGCAAACCTCAGTTGTCTAATTACGAATATACTACAGGCGATGTAATAACATATATATTAGTACTAATTTCATTGAGTGTTTAACATCCATGTCAAATACGTGGGCAGAACCTCGTAATGGGGTCGATGTTTTTTGTTGCAGTATAAAATGCGGATTGCATAAAACTCGAGAGTAAGGGGCAGCTGACTTTCCTGGTATATTAGATAAACTCAACATAAACTGTAAGTGTGTAACCGCCAACAGAGAGTGACATAAAACACTATTCTTACTGTTTAGCTCATGAATATAGAATCAAATGCTTGCTGTCATGGAGTTATTTTACAGACACTAAGGAGTACCTCAAAGTCGATACTCCTAGAGTGTTTTAAAGTATTATTTTGCCTCAACACGATAACGATGGAGCAAACTCCCTCAACGTGTAAATAATATGCTTCTGTAAACAAGGTCAACATGCAGGTTAGATTTAAGCTCGTACAATTTACATATCCAAAAGTTTTGATTGATAATAGGCGTGTGGCATTTGGATAATATACTACAAACTCAGTACTGCTTAACGCCTTTTCGGAATGAACCCTGAATTAGTTTTGATCATAAGCCAATCCTTCCCGAAAACCAAGAAAAATATTTGTTTCCCAGAGTCTAAAATCCCATTATATACAACAAAAAAGCTTCTGTTTTCACAAAAATGGATAGAGACTGCATAATGATTCTGTATGCGCAATTAGGGGTCAAGGGAAAAGTGCCAGATGGGAGATAATCTCCACTGAGAAGATCCAACAAAACAAAAATCTCCCTTGCTCAGATTACTTTTCCCATTTACTGGCACCAAGCGTTTTAAAAGCAATCAGTATTTTTCCCCCATTAGGGTGAATCGCACTCTGCAGTACGGCCGCTCTGGTAGTTCGCGGAAATTAAAAAAAGGGACAACGTTTATACACCACACCAATATAAATATATAGAGAGGGGTTTTTGTGTGAAAAAGGGCTGCTAATCAAACTATCATGGTTTTGTTTATTCCAAACGAAATTTCTGCAATCTGAGGAAGCTGCACTTAAAGAGCTTATTCATGGCTTAATGTAAATAATCATATCGGCATACAAAAAACAGCAATAAACAAAAATATGAATAGGAATATCAATAGTAGTTTAGTAGATAAATATATACCTAAAGTCCTGAGTATCTCAACATTTCTCTTTCAATAGGAAAGAGCACCTGTTAAAAATCTTCTGAATACCGAACAAGGTGATGATCTAGTAATGTGTTCGACTTGCATTCGCAAAGTCTCGGTTTCAAATCTTCGGGGCTGACCATTCAAACCGAAGGTTCATTTTCGTTGTTTTCTTCGGTCTTTGGGTTGGATAATATAATCCGGAAACTTCTCCATCATTCCTTTCTCATTATTCTTCTTCTCCCTGTTTAATTCTCTGATGAAGCAAATTCTTTTTGTATCCTCCGTTAACGACACCCGTCCTACCCTGGCGCGCTTATGCTACGCCTTGAACCTTGCAAGGAACTAGCAGTGTTCGCCGTATACTTGTAACATTCGTCGATGAATGTCCGTTCCCTATACTCCTTCCGCTGTCAGGAAACGAACAGCACCTCTTTGCTCTTCTTTTGACGCCACCATTTCAATGTTTGCAATGCGATTGCCAGCGTTGGACGATTGATGCATGCTGCTGCTAGCTTTGTATAGTCACGTGACCTGCACGTGTGCCCTCTAGCGACGGGCTGTGAACTTCCACCTTCTCATCGGAGCAACAGTTTGTTACACACGCCACGATATTACCATCCTGTTACCGTTTTTTTGCATATCCGGCTCTGGCTCCTTTCATTTTGAACGCGCCACTTATACTATGAAGCAAATACCAAATAACTATGTACTAATATAACAATTTTAACTTAAAACTTCCCTTATCTTACAAGAAATGATGATACATTTCTTATAAATTGTCATTTTATATTGTTTTTATTTAATAAAGACTCTATAAATGACAAAATGAAAAATTCAAATATAAAAAAAACTGTTAATGATTTTTGTACCCTTAAAATATAAAAGACGATTATAATTTTAAAAAATTTACTTACCATCTTTGGGTTAATAAACATTTTCAATTTTTTTTAAAGAATTTGGTATAACTTTAGTTCCTCAAACTAAATATGGTATTAAAAATTTATTGCGTTTCTATAAAAGGATAAAATTCCTAATAATAAAAAATTTGGTATTTATCAGTTTAATTGTTTCGATTGTGATAACGTTTATATTGGAATTACTAAACGTAATTTTTAAACCAGAACGAAAGAATATTTTCGTAACATTAAGTATAAACAGACTGATAAATCGGCCGTAGCAGATAATTTTTGGTGATTTAACCATGAAATAAATCTAGAGGTTAAATTACTAAAATAATCAAATGGTCCTATAGATTTAGTGGTTTGGGAAAATATATTTATTTTAAAAAACAAACATCGTGTAATGAATTTTGAAATACCGGCAGTCGATTCCGTTTTTAAAAATTGGTTTTATTTTCAGATTTTGGTAGTACTAACAAGAACATATTAACATTTAGCATTCTTAACGATGACGACAGCTTTGTTGTTTCCGGCTGAGGATGTGCAAAATATTTACATTAAATCGCGATCCCGGGCAATTTATAAGAAAAATATCATTTCTTATAAGAAAAGTGAAGTTTTAAGTTACAAATTGTTATATTGATGTATATCTGTTTGCTTCACTGTTAATAGCTTGAAGCTAATTTAATGGATAGCGCAGGGTAGAGCACTTTATCCTCAGGGTATGCGAATTATCTTGAGGTGGCAGCTGAGTAAAGATGTACACTAAATTAATTAGTCTATTAACACACCCGCAGGGAGAGTGAAGATGATTTCTACATGTGGAGAAGTTAATGCATGCACCGTCAATGGCTCCACATGCCGAAATCATTCTCGCTATCCATTCGGGTGTGGTAACAGACTAATTCATTTAGTATGCATCTTTACTCAGCTGCCACCTCAAGATAATTGTACTATAAGGATGGTTTTTATAAGGTTGGTTCTAATGACACTGGATTGCAAGTTTCAGACTGGTTTAATGACTGCTTGTTTTTATCGTCACATCAAACTCGAAGTTGCCGACCAAGGGTTACCGATATATCACTGTTCAGAGTTTCCGTATGTAGACTGTTTAATACGCGATAGCACTTAATTCGTTATTTACGTATGAACCGACAGATATCCTTTCTCATCGCTTCTGGTCTGCCTTCGCCCAAGACAGAACCAGAGGACCGTCTTAATCGGCCGCCAGCCACGGACTGCGTCTCCCACAGAGCTGCGCGTGTGTGACTTTCACCTTTTGAAGCCCTTTATTCACAATAAAACTCCCTTTTGTGACTATTTTGTCAATTGTGATTATTAGTCTCGGCCATGCCATTAAGGGTGCGAACAATGCCTTTTCAAACGGAGTCAAGTGTTGCCCATTTAGGATTCTTGCTAACAAAACCCTCTTTCTCTCGTGTCTTTTGTTGCACGACTCAACCACCTGACTGCACGTGTTGTAACAAAGATACACTGTTCCTTTGAAATCCATTACCATTCTTCACTCATTGCATTACTTAATTTTGGTATCAAGCTTCTTATTTTACATAATACCAAATAACTAATTTGGATTTTGCCTTTGAGCATTTTAGACAGTACAGATAATTGTGTATTGTATATTTTTAACGTAAGCACTACGCTTTTTCGCACTCTAAACATGTACATAAACAGCAAAGGACATTTAAGATGTAAATAATTGGCATGCAGCTATAAATTCAGTTCTTGAATGCATTTTGTATTATGCTTTAGATCATCGTCACAGAAAACTGAGGAAGCATAGTGCAAAATAATATAATTATATTGTATCTTCATCCAGTTTTGTCGCGTCGAGAAGCTGCTGCTGTCTCACACGAGCAGAAACTACTCAACATAACGGCACGTGATAAACACAAACGAAGCGTAAGTGCTGTGTGAAACGCTGAATTAAGAGCTCAATTATGATGTTATTACACACCTATTACATTAATGTGTACAACAGACGGAAGCTACTTTATCTAACACCGCAGATAGTATTTGTTTAAGCAATTCAATTTTAGTTTAACACTTTCACTGTCATACGAGTTAGTTTTCCTGTCTGTGGATTACGTTTTAGAATTTATGTGATATACACAAGGTTAGATTATCCTTAAGTCATTTTTCGAATTCTGGTTTCCATCTCATTTAGTCGTTTAAATAGTCGAAGATAACATTCTTAAGAAGTCACAGATGCAATTTGATTAGGCATTTTGAATTAATATAGCCGCTTCTCCTGTGTAGTACCACTATAGTACTGCTCCAGGTCTCCAGGCTAACGTTTAAACACTCTCACTATACATTGCACTTTGCTACTCACCTACAAAACTGTCTAATACGTGATATTGTTATATATTAAGAAACTTAAAATTTTATTAATTAAATTATATTTTCAAAGCCTTTCAATATTTGTTCAAAATTATGGTACGCAATTTAAATAAGATGGAATATCCTCATCTTCTAATCATCAGAACATTATAAATTCATAAAATCCTCTAACTGCTTTTCTAATATAATTTTATTTTAAGAATCTGTTAATTTTAAAATTAACAACACTACCACATGTTTCCATTGAAAAATCAATCACAAGTAAGCTGCCAATTCGAAATCCATGGTCGAAAATTAATTTTTTAAATTAGGTTTGGCATAATATATACGTCTTTATATATTTAAGTATTATAACGAGGCTATTACTTGACAGAGATTCCTTCGGAGCATGTCGTAATTAATCTTTCGATATTGAGTTCATTTTCTCTCTACTCGTGCCCTATATTCAGCTATGCACACCGTAACAGACTGTTAATATTATACGTTTCCCGTTTCCTCAATTAACTGATTGCAGTAACGTTTTATGCCAGTTTCCATGACTTATAATAACCCCCAGAGAAAGCAAATTTCGGATGATTGTCTTGCAAAGGTGTGTAGCAGGAGCTCAAAGAATAATTACATTTGATTGCACGAAATATTTCAATTGAGCACTGATGTCAATTGGAAATCGACAATAGAGGGGCCTCCAAGGTGTCACATCACATACATATTTAGATTGGTAATTGGTGACTCTACAGTATCATACAGTTAGTTACCTTTGGAGATGTGTTGTTTGTAATTTACGTCCTGCAACGTTAAGTCATATCGGACGATGAATGGAGTGGGCGAAATTATGCTCAAATGTGAGCTTAGAGTTACCCAACATTCGCCTTTCAGGATAAGGGAAACCCCCGGAAAAACGTTATCAGATAACTCACCCTGAACGAGATTAGAACTCGAGACCTCTTGAACGTGAAGCAGACACGCTACCAGCTACGCTTCCCGAATCGGGCTTTTGGAGATTGTTATAAAAAACACCCAACCAATCGTGTTAGTTTGAGGAAGCTATTGTTGGAAGTTTGTAAATGGACTAATGATTTTCTTCTTGCTATGTTTATTTTCCACTCGATTTCAAACAGTTAGTTTGAAGTACCTACTTTCATTTACTGAATAGGCTTATTGACAACTTAAATGACAAGAACTGCCCGAAAAATTACGTTTTTAGTGTTTTAGCAGCTATATGAACTGAACTCCCTCCCTCCATCTCCCTCTCCCTTTCTCTCTTTCTATATATATATATATTAACTTAAATATATGTTAATAGCGTTACTTCACCATTTCGCTAGAATTCTGCTGTACTTTACAGATAAATATTATAACCAAACACCCGTACACCTTTAAAGGGATCGAGTCTCGCAGTATATAACTGCTGACGTCAGTCCTGGGGACAACACGCAGGGATAGTCCGGATCGTAGCGCGTAGCTTTAGTTTCATCACAAATACTGCTCGCCACGCAGGTAGATCTGTCTTTCAGGGAGCGCAAGGTGCTTGGCATATTGTGTTAATAACATTACTTTCACAACAATGATTAGACAATCTTCATTTTATAAATAAAAGTTTTGGGTATTAACAACCATTAAACAGCTTGAAGAATGTAATTTTTAGCTGTCTCAAAGCAGACGAGGAGGTGTCTGCAAAAATTAACCATATAGAGAATGCACCACCTACCAAACGAACAAAAAATAAATAGGTGCAGCATTCAACACAAAAATACTGGATTTCAGTGCTGCGTAATATAAGCAATAAACTAAGTCTGGGAAAAACATGAAAACTACTTGTACTACTCATAAGCATCAATAACGTCGTGTGATATTAAACGAACTTTCTCCCAATATTTTTATATTGTGTCAGCGAAAAGCGCAGAAAATTCACATTCGACAACTTACGAATGAACATGGTTGTTCACTGTAATTCACGAATCGAAGGCAATGAGAAGGATGACATATTGTAACGTAGCTTACCGTTTGTATCCGTAACAGACAGTAGACACACAGCGCTTCGGTATACTTGTTGACATGGACGTTTGTTGATGTCGCGCCTGACCTTGTATAGTACCTGTGTGCGTACATTGATTGCTAAGGTGTACGAGATCCGATGTCTCATTATAACGCTTATTAAGTTTTCAGTAGAATGCTAGACCTTTGCCTTCTCAAGAGTACCTGTAGCTCCACAAACTGGTGTTACTGTTTCGTATGGCAGCTTCTATGAGCTCAAGTCATTTGATTTTCTTCTTATCAAATATATACAACATTTCGGCCACTATATTAGTTATGAATAGGCTTTTCTGACGTCTAAGGAAATGTTGAGAAACGTTCAGATTAACGTAAATACCTACTGCTTTTGTGGGTCCACTTAGAAGTTAATAAACGTCTTGTAATTTTTAAACAAGACTTAAGTATTTTTGTAACATTGATTTAATTAACGTAATAATCATACGTTTATTAATAAATAAACTCACTGAATGAAAGTGGACCAGTGTATGTAGAGGGCATGAATTTAATACTTTACCATTTTGCAAGATGTTATATATACTTTGTCAGATAATGAGCCATGAATTTTGAATATTTAGTTCTGATAGGAATAGAACTTTTACATCCCCTTAAATGTAATATCCGCATAAAATGTATATAAACAAGAAATTTTATTATGTAAACAGTGTAATTGAAGTCGAAGCCATAGATAAATAAAAGGACAAAAACACAGAATCATAAATTAATTGTGAGATAATTTAGACACACATTATATCGTAAGAGTACAGAGGGAAATAGTTTTATTTGCAATTCAAAACTCAGTAGAACACATCCTCCAGCACCTTTTATGACGCCATATAGTATATTGTACCAGTGGAACTTAGGTAGCTATAAACTAACCTTTTGGAGCAGTCAAGATATAAATGCTTAAGCAAAGGTTTAAAAGGAAAATAAGAAAGAGCAGAAGTGTTGAAATAACTGGATATTAATTATTCTTTCATAGCAGCCGTGTGTAAGGATAGGTTTGGAAACATAGAGTCAGCATGAAAAATTCAATGCTATATCCGGGATTTGAGTTGGACAGGGACAGAGCTGTAATGTAAACGATAGATGCCATATCTTCCATCTAGGGGGTATGCAAATCCTTCAGTGCCTCAGCGGGACATGTCCATGTTGCTTGTAACTGAACATGATTCAACAAACCTGTGAAAGGGCACGTAACTAATGGTCAATCTCCTTGTAAACATTTAACAATTCGCCAGGTCACGCAAGGTTTACCAACAAAATTAATTAGTTTGGATTACACTGGCCACAGAAACTCTGTCACACCATTTTACAGAGTGATATAAAATCACAAATACCTGTTACATGTTTCACCTGTAACTCACGCTGAGATCACTGTACGGTGTTGTCATATAAGGCAACTTGGTTTAAATATATGGAGTGTAGAAGGTACTCATAAACCATTTTAACCAAATTCTATCTGTGGACCTGACACAGGAAGTTCTTCTTGGTAATATATAACCAGTGAACCGAGTAAACGTTTATGTATGACATCTGAAGATAACATAGAACAGTAATTTAAAGTTATCAATAAAAAACTTAAGAATCCATAAACATTGAAAGTTAAGAAAGGAATATTATAAAGTTGATAAATGTACATAACTTTGAAAACATTTACTTCCTCAATATAAATTAACTTTCTGTGGATCCTTCAGGTAATATGTAAATGTAAATTCATTTTATGTTTCATATATAAATGTTGGAAACGTTACAGGGTTTTTCAAAAACAACGGAACTAATAAAATGTGGGCTGTTAAAAATCACTGGAACGGAAACACACGTTTAGAAATCTACTTAATACACAAAAACCCGCTCGTGTGTGTACGTGGGTCGTATGGGACTCTCTAAGAATGGCATACCTATAAAACGAAAAGTTGAATAAGTACCAAATATCTGACATCAGTGGATTTGCATAGTTTCTGAGAACTAATTTTATTTATTGTATTGTCATTTAATATCAAAGTTAAGCTAGGCTACCTGAAACAGAAGATTTAATTGCAGTAAAAATCTGTTCATAGTGTTTTTGCTGCTAATTTTGAAGTGCTCTACCACTCTTCAATATTGTATTTCACCCATAAATTTTGCCTACCTAAGTAGCGAAGATGTTAGCGTGTCTGCCTCACGTTCAAGAGGACCCGACTTTGAATCTCGATTAGGGTGAGTTACCTGTATAATATTTTTCCGGGGTTTTCGCTTACCTTAAAGACGAATGCCTGGTAACTCTAGGCTCTATAGACCCCGGGCTCATTTGAGCATCATTTCACCCATTGCATTATCGTCCGATATGACTTAATGATTGAGGACGTAAATTATAACAAAAAAAACTGGAATTTTAACGGAAATAGAAATATGGGCACTTCCTTAACCAAAACCAAACATTTTTGGAAAAGTGTTGGCGTGGATCTGTCTGTCAGCGGCTTAGTAAAAAAACGAAAGGTGAATGCATTTCTGAATATAGTGACTTATCTTCCGGTGTGACTTAACGTTGGAGGACGTAAATTACAACAAAAACCATAATTTCGGTACCGGAATTTTAACGGAAGTAAGTATTGGCACTTCCTTAACCCAAAATAAACATATTTGGAAAAATATTAGTGTGGATCTGTCTGTCAGCGGCTTAATAAAAACGAAAGATGAATAAAATTCAAAATATGGTATTTAAAATTCTGTATTTTCATGCATCACACACAGAGATTTTCAAAAGCACCAGTTACTTAAATGGAAGAAATGCGTTAGTTCTTACTTTCAGAACAAAAGCTAAAGGTATTGTATTAAAATGTCATACGTTGAGATTTATGCAATATTTTGAATTTTCTTCGAAAAATCTACGAACTCCGGTATGACTATTAAGGAACTGGTATACCGTATGAGGCAGGAAAAATTTCGCAAAAGTGCAGATTACATTAAAACACACAATGTACGTCAATACATATGTTTGGCATTCAAATATATGTCGTCTTATGTTGTTTAGGGTAATCAAAATATTTTTGTGTAGTACGCCAATTTAGTAACAATGATCATTTCGCTATCGCAGTGATAAGTATTTTAAAAGTGACATCACTATTGATGTTAGCCAGCGGTTGCAAGCTTTTACGGTTCAAGTCTTAAAACAGTTCCTAGCGTAATTAAAATAACATGTCCTAACCATTTTTAAGAGCTGCTATCATGAGCGAGGAAGATAAAAGCTTATCAAGAATAAATAAACTAGAGAATTCCCAGTGAAAACACTGTTGTAGATCATATTTCAAATGAAAGAAGTTAGTCCACAGATGTTTTTCTGAGGTATGTCATGTACTATCCTTTGGTTACAAGAAATAATTATTAATTCGTATTTCCACTCAATAAATTAGTCTTAAATAGAGTGGAATACCGGTGGCTCTCCGCATTTTATTGGCACAGATAAATGCTCGAAGTTAATGGTCATTTAATTGTATTCCACGTATTAGACTGGCAACAAACACATTAAAGCCAATAACGTAAAGTACGCCAGCACCACAACCCTCAGAGACATGTTCAATTTCAGCGAATAAAAACATGAGAAATACTTTACATTTAAGATTCCTTAAAGAAAAGCAAATAAAACAAATTAACTTCCTTTAACATAATCGTAAAAACCGATGATAACATCAATTCTCGCGCACAGAATTATTTTAAAACATAATAAATGGGTTATTCATATAATGCAGTACATTCCGGGCTGCGGGCACGCGTATGACACGCGTATACTCACACTATATTACACTGGTGGGATCTCGGTTTAAAACTCTCGCGTTCCTTACTCATAAGTGATAGTAACAATGAATACTAATATTTTTTACACGATGGCTTAAATTGATGTCTAGCTGCATTTACATATTCATGGCATTCTTTGTCAATACAATATTGATTAGCTGCAATTATACTGGGGTTTCAGCTTTAAAATGTGTCAGCTCTAGGAACAAATGTATTTGAAATACTCATTTGATATACAGAAATATTGCACATTTTTGAAGAGTTATTGGAAGCTGCACCATCTTTTCAATTTTGTTTCTTCCATTAGAGCATTTCTTTTGTGCTTCTGAAGTTCAGCGATTCCCTTTTTCTAAACCCAATAACCAGACATCTATTTCTCTACCTGAGAGTTTCTCTGGTTCTTTTTAATTGTTTTCACAGCTGTTTACATGACTCAGTGTTTGCTCATGCATGGTTCATAAAAGCACATTGTTAAAGCGTGAACATTTAATAGATATTTGAATTAAATAACAAAACAATCTAATGTTGTTAGACTTTGATATCATGAAATAAATCATTCAATATTGATATGTAAACCCGCAACCCACGGCGTAAGAGCTCAACAGCGGGTCTGAGCCTACCAACCCAGTTGCCGACCTCTCGCCCACATACGCAAGGTAGAGGGTGTTTTGTTTTTGTAATTCACGTCCTCCGACGTTAGGTCATATCGGACGATGAATGAAATGGGTGAAATGCTGCTCAAATGAGTCCAGGATTCATGGATTAGAGATACCCGATATTTGACTTTTAGGATAAGGGAGAACCCCGGAAAAACCTTATCCAGATAACTCACCCCAACCGAGATTCGAACTCGGGACCTGTTGAAGGTGACACACACGCTACCATCTACGCTACCGAGGTGGGCAGGTAGAGGGTGTGGGATCTTACAGCCGATACAGAGAGATGTGGTCAGCATCACGGCACCCCCAGCCGGAAAGTTGGCTTTCTAGTCCAGGGTTCGCTACCTAGCATAGCTCCTCAGTTTCCACACGATGTTGAATGGGAATCGGTCCTATACTTGGGACTTAATAGCCGCAAGCGCCATCGGTTAGATCGATCCCGGGCACTTTCTATGGCAGGTAACAAAAGCATAACGCTCTAGACCACTACGCCACGCGCAGGATTCTACTGACAGGCACAGTGAACAAATTATCTGTACATCTCAAACTTAAGGTAGCAACTGACACAATATGTACACTCACAGCTGGTAAATGTAGGCTTGAGCCCGTCTTTGCCCGCTAGTGCTTCAGCGGAGAAATACCATATTCACTAGAGTGAAAGCATGGACGCACTCCATGGCCCGACTGTAAATGGAACGTATAGTACTTAGGCTTTCTCAATTCCTCATCACTTGAAATATTTAAAGGATACCCTGTAGTGTGCTCTCGGCAAATCCAGAGTGCGACTAAGATATTCCACTAGGCTCTCAGCTGTAAGAGATCAAACAGACTAATTTGGGGGATCATCAGGCAAAGACTAGCGCATGAGTGTCCATAATTTATGCTTCAAAGCGAGAGTTCTTTACGCATGTTATGAGTGTGTGGCAAAGATCGAGAGCTCCAGTAACCCTACAAGAAATCCTTATGAAATAATTTTTAATTTAATTTGGCGGAAATAAAAAAAAAACTTCACAAAAGTAAACTAGAAAAATAGCCAGTCCTAAATGCAAATACATGGAATTAAAAAGATTAGCTCTGAAGTGTGTTTTGAATAATTAAGTCAACTCTTTTATTACATTTTAACGAACGTTCTCTGTGTACCTTTCGTCTCTCTTTGTAAACGCCAAAATTAAACAAGCCTTAAAACTCTAGAGTAAACCTGAAGCAGAAAAACGAAAAACAAGCTCCAGAGACATAAAGAAAAGAAAAGTAACTCTTGTTTACAAACGTTTCTGCGTGTGGAGCTTAGCATTGGGACTTCCACTCCACGTTGTTTTTCACTTAGTTTTCGCCTAATTATGTTTTAATAATGTGCTAAGGTTAAGTTGAACTGCTGGATAACTTTGATGATTTATCACGATGTGGAATTATTAATGTGTTTGATCAATCACAGAAGCACCGTATATGCTCACGAGTAGCTTGTGTGTGCACTCAAGGATATAGAGAGATATTGTGATGTTTGAACACAGGAATGGATCAAATTCCCTTTTCTTATCTTTTGTGTTTGGGATTGGGATTTCATTACGGAGGCGATTCGGTACGTAGTCCACCATGCTGTGCCCATACTTGGGGGCACCTTCGGGAGGAAGGATGAGGCGAAGGAGACAGAGGAAGGACGACCCAAGGAGTCATGATAGTATAGAGGGCAGGGCCCCTATAGTTTACTTGGATAGAGACTTCGCCCGACAGGCCAGGACAACGAACTCGCTTCCACACAGCGGGACGGTAACGAGCCCAGTATCCGAGTCCCAAAGGTCCCTGGCTGGTTCCGAAATTGTACCAGCAGAAGAACTGAGACCAGCAACCGACCTACCGGAGGTGGAAGTAGTTTTGCTTGGAGTATATAATCCCGCCATGCACCGCCGAGACACTCGTCGACACTTCTACCCTGAAAGAGACCACCAGATGAGAGATGATATGAAATGATATTGGAGATGAAACGGAGGGACAGGAAAATAGGGGGATGTAATTAACCTACCCAGCATTCGCCTAGCGACCCGAGAAGCCCCCTGAAGGAACCCATGGGTCAGGTATGTCGGCCACGGGAATCGAACCCGGGCCTCCCGAATGCGGGCCACAGACGAAACCGCCTGAGCCATCCCCTATATCATTTGCCTGCTTATTGAAACACTTTATATCACTGAATACTAGTTAAATAAAACCAGAGAAAAATTGTATCAACTCCCCTTTTTAGAGATTTTAAGAAAATTGAGGTATCAAATAACTATTTTCCTGTGCAAGTAAAGAAAATGCCACACTTGTATTTTGGTATAAGATTGTTTCGAAAAGAGAATAAAACAACTTTATTAAATTGCTAGACATGGATTTCTATGATTATTTTTATGTCTAGTTTTGCAATGCTTCAAAGTATTCGGAAAACAGACGTCTTTTGTTTAAATGAATGAATATCGTTGACTTATTTTGATTTTGAAGTTTAACGAAACTCACTATCTAAATATTGCTGAATTATAAAATGTTAAAATAAATCCATGACTTTATTGAGGAAATGACCACATTTACTTAAACATTTATACTAAGATTGATTATTAAGTGGTAAATATATAGATGCATTTGAAGATAGAAATAATAGTATCCTGTGTACTCAAAATGCACTCAACACTGTAGTCAATCTGTGGTTTGAATATAAAACCAAGAAAATGTGTAGTTGCGTTTTGGTTATAGGAAATATATGAACACTATACAACCCCTCATAACAAGCTATGGATTATTTTTAGTATTTGAGTCTTTAAACACATAGATGCTTTGGTAAATGCATCTACCGTTTCGAAACAGTAATTATGAGGGTCAAGAAAATGCTGGAAATGTGGCAAGAGCTACTCACCAGTTACTACGAGTTACTCACCAGAAATGAAGAGGTTAATAGCGAAGAGGGAAATAGGAACGAGGAAAGGGAAGGTCAGGAACAGGATGAGAAAGCAGAACAGCCTGATATAGTAGAAATCAGGAAGACAATCAAAACATTAAAGAACAATAAAACTGCAGCAGAAAACGGAATAGAGTCGGAATTACTAAAATATGGAGGAGAAGAACTGGAGAAGACTGTTTCTGAATTAGTCAATGAAATATGGACAAGGAAGAAATGCCTAATGACTGGAACGTAAGAATATTCTGTCCAACACATAAAAAAGGAGACAAGGAAGAGTGTGGAAATTACCTTCGGATTGTACTGCTAGATGGAACTTACAACGTTTTTGGCGAGACACTTGCCATACGTCTAGAGCTATGGTTAGAAAAGATACATGGAGATTACCAAACAGGATTTAGGAAACAACGCTCTACATTAGACCACATTTTTATACGGCGACAAATACTGGAAAGGTTTTATGAATATAACAGACAGCTTCATCAGCTGTATGTAGATTTTAAACAAGCGTACGATAGCCTGGATAGAACTAAAAGTTTATCAGATAATGAGAGAGTTCGGAATACCACCGAAACTGGTCAGATTGACATGAATGACTATGGAACTGACAAGATGCAGGGTTAGAATGGAACAAGATTTATCAGGTATGTTTATACTGAAGAGGGGGTTGAGACAAGGAGATGTGTTATCCACACTGATGTTTTATTTAGCACTGGAAAAAGTAATCCGACCATTAGCCACATAACCTGGAGGAACCATACTTTCCAGATCAGTACAAATAGTGGCATATGCTGACGATGTGACAATTCTCGCAAGGAATATAAGAACTCTTGAGGAAAGTTATGTAGTGTTGGAAGAGAAAGTACAAGATCTAGGATTGGTAGTGAACGTTAGTAAAACCAAATATATGAAGATGCGAGGTGATGGTGATGCAATAAGAAGAGAACCTACAGTTAAATTACATGAGAAAGAATATCAAAGATTTGAAACATTTAAATACCTGGGATCTATAGTAATAGTAGACAATAAAACAGCGCAAGTTCACGAAAAAATAGGAAGTGGTAACAGATGTTTCTATGCCTTGCAGAATATTTTTAAATCAATGAACGTCAGTAGGAATACTAAAATTAAAATGTATACAACAGTACTTAGACCAATAATAACGTATAGTTCAGAAATTTGGGTATTGACAATCAGAGAAGAACAGCGGTTTTTACGGTCGGAAAGGAAGAATTTGGGAAATATATTTGGAGTGAAATGGAACTTGGACGGATGGACAATGCGGACTAACTTGGAGTTACAATGCCTGTTTGGACAACTAAATATAGTAGTGAAAATTAAACAAGGAAGAATGAGGTGGATTGGCCATGTGCAGAGAATGCCGGAAACCAGTGTAGTTAAGAAGATGTTCATATGAAAGCTGGATGGCAGAAGGAGAAGAGGAAGACATAGGACAAGATGGGTAGATCTTTAGAAGATAGCTTGAGAAAGTTGGGGATTAAAGGCTGGAGAAAGAAAGTATAGGGCCGAGTAGACTGGAGGAGGGTGGTTAGGGAGGCCAAGGTCCTACATAATCTGTAGTACAAAGTATTAGCATCACCATCACCATCACCAATTATGAGGGTCGGCTGATAAATCCTGGGCCTCACATTTAAAATAAGTTACTTTTTCCCTTTATTTCTCAACATAATCTCCAGAAAGCCTAATACATTTGCTATATGGTGTTCAAATTCAAATAAACCATCTCTGCAGTGCGATGTATCGTGGTCCTCAAAATAGCTATTTATCTCATCAGTGACCTCGTTGGTGTGAAATCTTCCTCCTCCTGAAATGTTCGAGGTTCCGGAGCCGGTGGTATTCACCGGCTGCTAGATCTGGCGAATAGGGTGGATGCTCAAGCAATTGGAACTTTAATTTGCACATTTTTCCCACTGCAAAGACCGAACGATGGGCAGTAGCATTGTCGTGAGGAAACAAGATTATTTTCTTTGCCAAAGGAGGTCCTTTTCTTTTCACCTCATCACTCCTAAGAGTAAGCTTGCTTAAGAATGACCAGTGATACTTTTATCCTTTTCCAAGTAATCAATTAAAGTAATTCCCTGTGTATCTCAGAAGACACTCGCATAACCTTGTTAGCTGACAAAAATGACTTTGCCTTTTATGGAGTTGATTCATCCTGCGCAGTCTACTGCTTTAACTGTGATTTTCCTCCATTGTAATAAGCCGTCTCAGAAATTTACTGGGATTTTTACGGTAGAGTACCAACTTCTTAACAGAAACAATTTTTCCTTGCAACTTTTGATCAGGTGTCAACAAAAGCGGCACCCATCTTGCATAGACCTTATGAAAGCCCAAAGCATTTCTTAAAATATTGCTTGCACGTTATTTTGATGTGTTTTCAGCTACTGATATCTCAAACAACTTTCATCTGCGATCAGTACTAAACAATGTAATTTTTTTCAATGATCTTTGGAGTTGTGGCTTCCACAGGACGTCCAGAGCGAGGCTCATCACTAGTGTTCGTACGTCCCATTTTAAACCCTGCAACCCAGCTCTTAATCATTGGATATGAAGGGGCAGAGACTTTCAAAGTAACGTCCATTTCCTACTTGATTGTTTTAGACGTCAAGCCTTTGAAATGGAAGTATTTAATCGTGGCTCGTTTTTTCCAAATCCTCCATTTCCGTGAAACCTCTTTACTTGTTGCAAATGCTGTCATTCAAAAACTAAACAAGCTATTGACCTGTAACTATGGATACAAGCTAGTCTAGAGTTAAATCCAATAAACTCCACCAGTATCCTCATCTCTACGTGAGGTGCAGGACTTATTAGCTGAACCTCGTGTCATAGCAAGTCTCTTATTTAACATCGTGCATTCTAGTGCATAAAACTGCTGTTTGACATTTGTAAATTAATATAAATATATGTAAACTTTATTCTATTCAATTTTAATCCATAATCAACACAAAGGTGTAAAAGTAATGCTAACTCTTCCAAAGTACTGTAGTTAATCTATGAGTATGTTTTTATATTTTTCTTATAATCTGTATTTAATGTAAATTGTTTCTCTAATTAATGTAATTAATGTAAAATTTTATTTTTGATCGTTAAGGTGTGTATTTAATGCAATTTTTATAGATTTTTATAATTGTGCTATATTGTTAAGATGGTCGCGATATGACCTAAGAATTTGAAGCGACCTTAAATAAGTATAATTGAAAAACCGCTGTTTTAAGCATTGGGATAGTAGTATAATGACAAAATAGAATATATGACATATCACTCATACATTTCAAAATAAAGGCTTGAGTTCTCAAAAGTGCAGTGCATTATATAGGTACAATGCTTGATTTAATTTCGTTCAAATGTACATCATTTATCCATTTAAATTTATTTAACCAGTTTCTCAGGGTTGTATTCATAGTTGCTGCTTATTGCTAGGAAGTGCTTAAGCAGCGATTTTAAATTCACAGACGTTACTATTTTGGGCGAACAAGGAAACACTTATTCATAAAAGGAAGCTCCGACCTCCACTTGTATGCAGGAGTGCCGATGCCATCTGGCATCAATTGCCTACAATGGAGGTTAACGATGATAACGATTTCGTGCAGCACAGGGAGTTTCATAAAGAAGTTAAACTGCTCAGTGCTAGGTCGAATTTGGGTAATTTATAAAATACGATTGAAAGATATGGTAATTAGGAGTTTAAGAAACCACATCGCTTCACAGAAGCCATCGCTGTAAGTAATCTAAGGAACAACATTACCTTAACTAACCGAGGTAATAACGTTAGACACGCTCATCTGAGAAGATGGTGAATCTTAGTGCTATAACACTATCTATATGATGTTTTCTTTTCAAACGTTTCCCTATTTACGATATTCAAAATCCTTTGGTGTCTGGCAAACAAGATTCCACTGCATGTATTCAGAATCATTTCACAACGTCCTAAGACATTAGCTACTTCCTCCTATTCTTATAATTGTAATGGTCAACTTAACCCTTCGTTAGTCGCGCATGTATCTGTGAAATACATGGCCAAAGTTTGTTTAATTATTATGGCAATAAATATAGGTAAGGGCTTGCCGAGCCAGGACATCTTCCATCATACCTTTGTTGTACTTTCCTGTAAGTTTTAACCATTTCTTCCTAGTGCTAAGTTTGCAAATGAGGCAAATGTCATCCCGTGTGTGCTGTTGTATCTGTCAGATACATCGCGCCAACTCGCGTTACCCATTGTCGCCGCTATCGGATCCAACCACGTCATTGCTAGGGAATGCTGATGTAAATGGTTTTGTTGTTTCAAAGTAAATTAGAGTGCCTTTTTATTGCTAGGAATTATAAGTTTGAAAATGAGTCGAGTATATGATTTGGAAAATCCTGAGAATTTGGAGGAGGTACAACGCCATATATTCGAGATTTTGCACAGCTGATTGAGGATAATTTTGTAGAAACTGATTCCGAATACGAAGACAACTGAAACACGATCTGTAGCATCGATACAGATCATTATGAAGAGGAAAGCAATAAAGTGCTAGAAAATGATAAAAATTACTATTTTGGTGGGTACAAAAGACACAAGATGGTAACGATGAAGATATTCATGATGGTGGTAATTATAATGACGACAATCATAATAATCGTAGTACTACTATTTATATAATAATATTAATAATAGTAATCATAGTAATACTACTAGTAATAGTAGTAATAATAGTAAAAATAGTAATCATAATGTGCCTAGATTTGTGGGGAATGCCAAAACTATGAAAATTGAATTTGACTGATGGAAACTTTTCGTCAGTGATGATATTCTGCATGATTGTGCAACACTCACGAATAGATGATTTAAAAGTGAAATATGAACGTTAGAGTAATTGAAGAGACACAGGCATAAAAGAAATGAAATCCTTCATTGCGTTTTGATACCTTGCTGGTGTGGTCCGCGGAGGACGACAAAATATTCACGACTTCTGGACAACATATGACCTTGGTGTCAATCTTTGCAGGATGGCTATGTCCGATAAATGCTTCCGATAAGGTGCATTCGCTTTAAAACTAATGAAAACAGATACTAAAACACAACGTCATATGTATACAGCGGATACATCGCGAAAGTTGAAGCGCCCAGTGGAAGGTTAAGAAGTCACACATCTTCACAGTTATTTAGAAAATAATGTTAGTTTGTTATAACGTTCAACAGAGGTTTACATACTTTGTGTCTAAATCCATTACTGAAGCCAAAGTTAGTGGTTATTTGGTTGTTCTGCTTGCTGCCATATAGTGTAATATTTGTATTTTGTGGTTCAAAGTACTTGGAATGGTAATACTTTCAGCTTCTGTTTGCCTCGACATTCCTCGTTGATTCTTAGCACCCTGAATAGTAACATATGAACCTTATGAGCAAGGTGGTCACATTTAGTGGTTCTTTACTTCAACCAGCAGCTAATGAATACGTCTTCCTCATTAATCCGAGTACTTCCACAATCACAGAATCCTATATTAAATTCTTCAAAGTACTCCAGGTATTATATTCTAGTACACGTCCTGGCTAAGCTGAACTCTTACCACTATTTCCTTGTTTCCACTTTATTTGTCGATAAATGACAGTCCAAAGGAGGTTTTCTTCCGGTTCAACTATGTCATTCTGTCTCTCCACCTTCATAACAATTCTGAGTTCTATCATGCACTGACTCATTTCCCCTCTGCAGCAGTTTACTAAATTCCTCTTCATTAGTCTCTCACTATGGATATACCATAACTGATGGTCATCATCTTCAGTTGTGTCCTAAGTGACTACTTAAACCTTTCCTCTGGCAGCTTCACCATAAGAGTGCTCTAGTAATTCAGTAATTATTGCTTCGTTTCTTGAAAACCTCTTGCATTTCTGTCATTTACTATTGTTTCTGAAAGGAGAAGAATGATATTCCTCATTCGCAGAGAGTGAGGCCACAATTAAAGTAAGGGAACTGATTCTACTTCAGCCACTCCAAAAATAAATGTGAATGTTGGTTTACATCTTTGAATCTCTTTTCACTTCTCAGCCACCCACTGCTGCTCCTAGTAATAAAGAAATTAAAACTTTGTTTCGCTCTTACTATTCTGTACCCGTAATGCTGAAATACAACTCTCTGTAAAGCTCCATGTTTCTTGCATCACCTAGTTTCCGAAGTTTCCGAGGATGATGAAATTCCTAGCAAAGCTTTAAAATCTCATGTGTTCTTGATTTTCTTTCATCTATTTGTATTCCTCTTCTGCATTTACGCCGATGTTACTCCTCCTGTAGAACATGCCGATGTAATTTTACAAATGTTCCTCAAATTATCTACAATCAGGGATTCCAAAATGAATAAACAGAGAACTCACTTGTTATCAGCGACCTTTGTAACACTTGTTCTTTAATTTGGCTTTTGACCTTAGCAATTAGGGATTCATAAGTGGTTATTCCAGCTACGGATCATATTTCTCGTACTTTCGAGAGTAAACAAATTATAGCAACTTTTATTGACTTCAATCACGCCTTTGACAGAGTATTGGATTTAGAATTTCTTCCTAATCGAATCAAATTAGTCTCCTAAATTATCTGTTTACAAGTGGTATTTCTTTCTATTTTTAGTCAACTTAAAACACAAGTTTGTGCATTTGTGCAAGTTAAATGGGCATTATACCATTCTCAGAAATTAAAGATATATGAACACTGGCCAATGCTCAAGCGGAGCGCTGTTGCCAAGCGTAGTGCGTCTACCGCAGAATATCTGTCCATAAAAGGACGTTTTACCCGCCAGCTATCTTTCCCACAGTTGAACAACACTTAAATATTCTTAAAACATTAAAATCTTACTTTTAGACACGTCACAACAGTGGAACGCCAAGCACCGTTTCCAATCCTGTAGCTCGATTTCCAGTTTTGAGGGTGTTTCCCGGAGATTGAAATATATGCACACTCTCTTCTAAGGCTGAAGCTGTTTCACTACAAATTCGTGACACTCTGTATATCCTACCTACATCATAAGCTTCCACAGTTAATTGCTGTTTTTTAAAAATCTACAGTTACCCTATATTCCAGACTAGGGAACTTTCGTAAATCTTGTTCATATTAAATATAATTTTCCTGGTCTAAGAATGAATCACTTAACGTTTGTTGATTGCAAAATCACTTGTCCCAGTTTCGAGGGACATGTTAGCGCACTCAGATCGCAAACACTGGAGAAAAGTTATGTGTATAACAATTTAATGTAGTATCAACAATGATTCAGCTCGAGTTCGACACACAACTTAACGACGCCATTCAATTTGACAAAATAACACACCTCTACTCTGTAAACGACCTAAACATTGTCAGTCTGTTTCAAACTAAGCGACTTTTGTTTTCATAGCAGGTGTACTATTTATTTATGCTTGAGATATTGTGAGGAAAGAATGGCGTTGTTTTCAGGCTTATCTCTGTTGAATGGATGGATGTTGGGTAACCATAATCACGTGTAGGTGAAACGTGCATGACTCGTGTTCTAAGTACCGTTGAGACAGGATTTTGTACGGCCGTGTTCAGAAAATAAAATTCGTTGTTATTATGACATTGGCATTTGTATATTTCAAATATTTATGCGTAGATAGATAGACATATAGCCTTTATTTCCGTAAACTTTACAGTATAGCAAGCCACATTATAAAAGTCATTTATGGAATATAATGGGTTTGCCACCAATGTATGGCGTATAGTCCTTTTAAAACTTAAAATAGGGGGCTCTCTTAGTCTTTTTGGTAAAAAAAACTGTATAATTTAATTTAAACGGCTATAAAACTATTCTGACTTTTAGTGTGCCTAAATTTATTTATATATAAATTCAAACAGTTACGTGTTGAGTAATTATGTATATTAGAGCAAAGTATAAAGCTATTAAGATTTTCTTTAACATATAAAAGACAATTCAGCACATACATCGATGGCAACGTCAAAATACCTAAATGAATAGAAAGTGGTTTACAATGTTCTTTTGAATGAACTCCACAAATTAATCTAAGGACCTTTATTACAACAGTATACCATAATAAGCATGCAAATAAATATGAGCATAGTAAACCTTCTTCAGAACGTCCTTGTTAACACTGTTCCTTAAAATTCTCAACATGAAAATTCCTGTTGTGATTTTTTGATATGTAATTGATATGTGCTGACCAGCCAAGTTATGAAACGATATAAAGACCTGAAAATTTTATAGGAACCAGAACCACCAGTGTTAAATTTATACTGAATGTCAGTGGTACATTTAACCATAACCATGCGAAGTTGAAACGTGCATCACTCGTGTTCTAAGTATCGTAGAGACAGGTTATTTCTACTGTCATGATCAGAAAGTAAAATTATTTATTATTGTAGGTCTGTCATCTATCATTTTTAAATCTTTATCTGAGTATAATTAATTATAATGTTCTCAGCTCAGTTCGCGTGACATGCGTGTACTTCATTCGGCAGCTCTGGTAGGAAGGGAAAGCTTAGGATTGGCTGGAGTCTGCAGTACAACCCGGCTCTTGTTTTTTGTTTTTTGTTTTTGTTGTTGTTGTAATTTACGTCCTCCAACATTAAGTCATATCAGACGATGAATGAGATGGGTGAAATGATGCTCAAATGTGTCGGGGGTCCATGGAGCTTAGAGTTACCCGACTTTCGTATTTCAGCATAAGGGAAATCCCTGAAAAAAACCTTATCCAGGTAGCTCACCCTGACCGAGATTCGAAATCGGGACCTCTTGAACGTGAGGCAGGTATACCACTATCTACGCTAACGAGGTGGGCACAACCCGCCTCCATATTACTTTGACTTTTGCGAAAATTATAGGTTATTATTTAATGCATTCTACATAGTCCCTGCCCACCTCGGTAGCGTAGACGGTAGTATGTCTTCCTCACGTTCAAGAGGTCCCAAGTTCGAATCTCGGTCAGGGTGAGTTACCTGGATACGGGTTTTTCCGGGGGTTTCCCTTACCTTAAATGGCCAATGTCGGGTAACTCAAAGCTCCATGGACTCTGGGCTCATTTGAGCATCATTTCACCCATTCCATTCATCGTCCGATATGACTAACCGTTGGAGGACGTAAATTACCCAAAAAAATCCACAAAGTCTCTCTATTCAATATTATAAAGATATGTTCTTAATGTACTAATCTGAAGTAATAAAGAAAAACAAATGAAATATATGTATAAAAATAATTCTAATACGTTTCAAGTTACTGCTGGAATTTCTACTTAAATCCAGCTGCTACACAAGCTGGTTGCCCATTTCTGTGCACTCTGCTGCAATTTTAATCCTTCTCAAGCTAAACATGATTTTAGATAATTTACTTAATGAATTACCGGATCACAATTTCTTTAAATGTACCAACACAATCTTTATTCATTCGGTTTTCAAAATTGTTTAATTCCTTCCTAAATATTCCTCAAGTTAACATTAAGCTTCATAAAAATTTCTTTGTTTACTTCTTAACAAATAGAGTTATTCATATCCTGTAATAAAACTATATTGCTTATTTGATGTCGAAATTATTCACTCTTTTATATTTTTATCATAAATGTGTATTTAATTCCTCTGTCTTTAGCCTTTATTATTAATATTTAAACGCCCACTTGTCACTTCAGCCTTAAATTATCACAACCTGACCTTACATGGAGTTGGATTTCTACGCGGTCAGGTCTGACCTAGGGGCTTTTAGATCAGAGATAGGCATGCTTCAGGAGAGGTTGGGGTTTTGCTGGTAAATTCTCTATAAAGTTAAATTGCACTAGTGTACTGAAACTACGTTTAACTTAGAACAAGGTTTACTTACATTAAATGAATAGGTACAAAGATTCATTAGGGTCGCAGTGCTTGAAGAGAGCGGACATGCGTCCTTCTGTGCCACACGCTCCTTCCAGAAGAGGACAAGATCCACTCACTCTCATACGCTAGAGGGAGAAGCCATAGGTGGAGTCACAACTACTACGCTAAACAAAACAGTCATCAATGTGACAATATTTCTTATTCACTTCACTTACAATTTCATTTTGCTTTAAGTTAAGGTATATTAACTTTCACTGTCTCACTGTATTTGGCATTTTATCCTATCTAACTTACTTCTATTTAACACTTCCCATATGTGTCATTACACTATTATCTTTTACTGATTCTCTCCTTCCTATTCCCTCTTTCCATCCTCCCTCGAATCCTTTTCTTACTATCCCACTGTTAGCAGTTTATCAAGCTTCATTTAAGTCTTTAAATTCTTGGCTGGGTACGTGGCGTATTGCGCTTAATCCGCAAAAATTTGAAACTATTCTTTGCCGACCAGTAGGTGCAGCTCCTGTTTTGATTAACGATCAAGTCATACCATGGACGTATCCGATGAAACCGTCAAGTACGAGGGCTGTTCAATAAAGTATGATCACAATTTTTTTGACAACGTACCTTTACTCACCCTCATAATTTTGATGGCCCTTCTCAAAATAGTCTACCCTAAATGCGATGCACTTGTCCCAGCGTTTCTGGCAGTCTTCAAAGACATGCTAGAAACCATTTTTGAGAGATTCTTCAAAATTGCCTCCGCAGCCGTCATCACTCCTTCTGATGATGGATAATGCCTCCCACGAAGGCATTTCTTCAAGTTAGGGAATAGAAAAAGGTCATATGGGTCTAAATACGGACTATATGGAGGGTGAAGGATGCACTTCATGTTGATTTTTACAAGATATTCAGCAACAACATTGGCAATATGCGGCCGCGCATTATCGTGGTGCAGCATCCAGCCTGCTTCACGGAAATGTGGTACCCAATAAAATGTTCAGTATTTCAGAAAGTCATCTTTAGGTAATTCGTTGATCCTCTCTCACAATGGCAGCAGCAGTGTTGATGTTTTCTTCTGTAAGAGCAGTAACTGGAGCACCTGGTTCACCTTCCTTTGAAATTGATTGTCTCCCCTCTTAAAACATTCTAACCCACATTCGAGCTGTGCTGGAGGGAAGAACAGACTCTCTATAGGCCTCCTGTAACATTGTATAGGCCTCAACTGAAGATTTGTTTAGAGTAAAGCAGAATTTCAAAGCCGCATATTGTTCCTCGCGTGTTACCTCCATTTCAGCGGTAGGCGATACTTAACATGTCTGAACTTTCCTGGTTCTCACAGGCGGGAACCAGGAGTACCAACAATGAAACTATTACGGCGTGTTTGTTTCACATTAAGCTAACAGAATACATTAAGTTTGAATTTTAGTGCGAAAAATTATGGCCGTAAAAAATTATGATCATTCTTTATTGAACAGCCCTCGTATTTGAAACCCCATACCTCTCTTATGTACTGTCTACCAACGCAGATAAGGTCCCTGAAAGAAATGCGACCCCTTACAATAGGTTAAGTACAGCGAATGTGTGTGATAGGAACGCATGCTACACAAAGAGTAGAACCGTTAAAAAACATGCGCCCTATTCACACCTTACACTAAAACCGAGAAAATTCAGTCACAAAAGTAGAAGACATCAGAATATTTTTGAATGGTCTGTCACTGAACTGGCATGGGGTGTCATAGATCTATCCAGGGAGGGTGTGGGAACCTTCTCCAAACCCCCTGAGTCTCAGGCCCCGGAGACCTTCTCTCCTGTGGAATACTGTAGTGTTTTGGCTCCAAGTAAAGTAATAGCCCTGTAGTCCAAACACTGCAAGTACTGACTTATCACTACCAGAAGACAAGCAGGGCCTGAAGAGGGATAGGGCTTGAACTATTTACCTGCTCTGGTAGTCGATCTGTTTACTACGAAATGAGTGTATGAGATTACATATGAGTTACCCATGCCGATTTAATGCTCGTTTCAGTAACTGCCGTGACAGTTATTATGCATCGCTGAGTTATGTGACAACACTCTGTACTTTAGATTAACCTATACACATTGCAGGGAGAGGAGCTATATTCATAGAAAAATTATAATTCTGTGGAGGACCCTAAATTGAAAGGAAAAATCATCCTTATCATATACGGAAGGCGAGCATAAACATCTCGCCGCCAGCAAAAGTGATTACGTTGCACATTCCTCTGTTTTGCCTTCTTGTTCTTGGTGGACATTACTGAGTATTACAGTTGACACATCTTGGTCTGTTTGTTGCATGCAATTACATCCTGAGATTACTCACCAATGATCAGTTCATTAACACACCCTCGGAACTTATTTCATAACTTCCCGAACGTCTCTTGAATAGCGATTTGCTCACCCAATTGGGGCCAGCTCTGTGGTGTGGTTAACTCAATTCTATAGTAGGTTCCAAGTTCTCATGTTGGTCAGGATGAGTAACCTGGATAACGTCTTTTACTGGCGTTTCCCTTTTACTGAAAAATAAATTTCGGGTAACACAAAGTTCTATGGGCCCTGGGCTCGTTTGAGCATTCATCGTTCTACATAACTTACGTTGGGATAAATTAAAAGGAAAGAAAACTTAAGAAAGCTTTTTTGACTTGAAAGCTGTCAACTCAAGAACATATGCTGTCACTAGATGAATTGCCAAAGGAAGCTTGATATCTCTATGATGTACAACTTCGTTTTTATGTTTAATTATTTATGCTCCCGAAACATCTGCTGGAGTCTGAACTGCTTCTTTGTTGTTTTACTAATTTGACCGTTATTATTGTGACTTGGTGGGTTCGTAGAATTAAAAGGCCAAGTTGCAGAAATTAAACATCTCCTTTACTTCCGTAGAGATACACTGTTCAATTCTCACGTAACAACATTACATCACATATACACAGTCTTCCAAGGTGAATGACAGTAACAAACCGTGGCAGCTGATTACATTAGCTCTCGTTACAATAACACTTCCAGCTGACTCTCGTTCACAACATTGTTTCACAACTAACTCACTGTTTTACAACTAACTCTTCGCGAGCCGTCACGTCCTTAAATACCTATTTTGTAAATTGGAGATATTTTTGGACCAAACAGGAATCGAATGTTCTATCACCTTCCAGAAACGTAACCCTATCGGTGCCGGGAGGTCTTTTATCTCGCGCTATCATTATTTCTTCCGGCATACTCCTTATCTCCAGGCTTTTTGTGTACACAAGCCGCGCTATCGCGATTGGGTTCGCGGCAGTATTCACTGTTTGGGTATTTGTATAATGTTCTCATAATTCTGTATAGCATTGTATGCAGATGAGATTTCTGCTAAATCGAATCAAAGAAAACTGAGAAATGGAGAAAATCATACGCAGCTCTCAGAAAAATTTCTCACTGTCCAGTGATATTTTGATATATGAAATAGCTGAGCATATGGCCTCACTTTTCAACCAAGATTTAATAGCTCATCCCTTTAAACAGCGACTGATACGCAAGTGTGCCACCGTTAAATTAGGATCACGGGATCTCGCTCTCATCATTTTTAATGGGGCTGCCTAACGTACTTTCATCAGCTCCATCGTCTCTTCCCTACCCTCATATGTCACGTGGTTTACCTCTTGAGACCTTAACGCATCTATAAGCCTTAAGAAGTGTGTAGCTCTGCATATTCGATCTCAAAGCCGAGCAATTATCCCTGCATTAGCCGTGGGCATTATGCGGTACACGTCGCGAGTGTGAATTCAGTAATCCAGGGAGAACTAGAGCTTCTATCTGCTGCAGTATCCAACATCTGTTGTTAACCAGTAACTTAACTGAATCCAGTTATACTTTTATGTTAGTAATTTTAGATAAAAGTGGTTACATATTTATGGTAAGTATACAGAAAGAGATTAACAAAAAGTATAAGCACTGGGGTCAACAACTACATACCTCTGCATTTCAAAGGTGAATAGTTCGCTTAAACTTCCCAAGCAGGTGATTACACTCACACATACAAGCAAGAGAGAGAGAGAGAGAGAGAGAGAGAGAGAGAGAGAGAGAGAGAGAGAGAGAGAGAGAGAGAGAGAGAGAGAGAGAGAGAGAGACAGAGAGCACCTATATTCCATCATGAACGTGTACTATTCAAAATGCCCTTAACAATCTATGCAGAATGTGTATGTTTTAATACGATGCCTTGTTCTCTTAAGGGGGAGCAGCTTATAGCTATGTATGGTCCAGAAGTAATAAATAAATATTTTACAACGTGAATATTAATAAAAAGCGAATACATAATTTAAAATACATCGGTGAGGTAAAATATTTTTAATCTCGCAAAAGAGAGGCACATTATTTTGAATTTAATTTAAGTTAATTTATGTGAATTTATCATTCCTTCACACTAGCCGTGTATAGCTTAAGAGTTTTAAACAATAAAAGTTAAATGATGAAGCCTGGGACTCAAGTACTTAAAATAGTAAGTCGCCACAAACGATGTATCCTGAATACGAGAGTCCCTAGTGGTTTACCGGGAAAATATGCGAGTCAAATGGAGAATTTAATGTCATGACGGCACGTTGGCCATGGTAGCTCAATAAGTAAGAGCGACTGGACGGAAACCAAGATACCCCTGGTTCAGATCCCGGACATGACATTGAATTTTTCAGTTTGACTCTACCTATCCAAAACATTATTTTGAATTTATATTTTGTTTCCTTAAACTGATACCGAAATTAAGGGATGCAATGCATAAAGAATCGTAATGGATTTCAAAGGAATGTATATTTGTGTGGAACGCGTGCAGGTGCAGTTGAGTCGAATAGCAATCGTGTTGAATAGTTGTTTCAACAAAAGAAACGTAAGAAACTTTGTTGTTAGCAGGGTTCTAAAGGGTAAGCACTCGACTCTGTTTGAAAAGGTATTCTTCGGACCCTTAATAATGGCATGACCGAGACTAATAATCACAATGGACAAAATAGTTACAAAGGGAATCTTTGTGTGAAAAGAGGGCTTCCAGAAGTGAAAGTTACACACACCCATGCGAAGCTGTGCCCAGTAAGGAGAGACAGTTCGTGGCTGGCAAGCCATTAAGAAAGTCATCACTTCTGTCTTGGTCGGAGGCACACCAGAAGCGATGAGAGAAGATATTTGTTGCTTCATATGTACGTGAAGAACGGATTAAGTTTTATCGAGTAGTAAGCATTTAACATAGAGTAACTCTAAACAGTGATATTGGTAACCTTTGGTCAGTAACTTCGAGTTTGGTGTTATGATAAAAAAGCAGTCATTAAATCAGTTTGAAACGGGCATTCCAGTGTCATTAGAACCAATCCTTACTCATACATTACCACGCATACCCTGAGATAAACCTCATTGCTCAACCCCGAGCTACCCATTTTATTCATTACAAACTGTAGCGTCAACGTGGAACTGTGAGCCACACATTATATTTGCTTCAAAACAAACCCCTGTGCCTTTACTTCAATTTGTTTGTTTCAGGAGTAGGCATATTTTCCATACCATAAAATGAAATATGATGTACTTACATGTTTCTTTTGTCCACAGAAAATATATGTATTGCTTTTGTGGAAGTATTTTTAAAACCATAATTATTTAAAGCATATCTGTTATGAGATATATTATTTGGTCAGGCATAATGAATTAAGTTTGAAAGATATCGGCAGCGCAATCAGCCGAACGCTGAACTGGTCTTTAGCAATGATAGAAAGACAAGAAACGAAGGTAAAGCTGTAATACAACTGTTATTCAAATAATTTTTATTATAAAATTATAATTTTAGAAAGGATATATTTAATATATAAGCTGAGGCTTTCACGGCCGGCGTCTTGAAGATAAATGTTGTGTTCCTGGTGAAATGTTGGTTCAGTCAAGAAATTCTAGACCACGGCCCATATACACGGAACACAATATTTATCTTCGATATATTTAGTATTTTAGAACATTTTTATTTTACTTACTTGTTTAATTATAATATTGTTTCTAAACCCACATTGCTAAAGGCCGGAGAATGTGTCCTCGCATCTAAGTTAGCTGGACACAAAATATGAATGACGTCAGATGTACAGCACCGCCATCAAAAGTGCAAACTTCGAAAACAACTCAGCGAAGTACTCTGCTAATTGCCTTGCAAATGTATGCAGGCGCAAGGTCAAGGTGTAGTATAAGACGACTCTTTTGTTTCCTCCCGCAGTGAGGTGGCTGTCGTGGTCAGGCAGTTGTTTACATGTGCAAGCGATAACAGTGCAATCCCTGCACAGTATACGTATAGAAAACGCACACGCCTACGGACTTTACTCATCACAAAGCTATAGCGTGCTTTCTTAATTACTTACAAATGACCATTAACTATCTCATTTTTTTCCCAGATTGAGTTGTGAGATTTCATTGTGGAAACTTATGGAAAATAAAACGAAACATATTTCGGTATTATTTATAATGGGGTCTGTTCACTGCGTCAAAAAGATGGGCTATTACTGATATCTGCTATCGTCTGTACATAACGCTGGAGTTGTCTATCGAGCTAATGGACTGCAAGATGTACTGCTCTGTAGGGGCCATTTTATAAGTTAGTATATAATCGAAGTAGATACTACATTTCACACATATTTCACTTATAATACTTTATTATTTAATGGTGGTTGGGGATATCATTGTTTGCTATTTCAAAGTCTAGGTTTCTAATCCCGGTAGCAATTGATATCGAAGAGTTATAGAAGAACGTATCTGGTTTACAGTAAGTTCCGATCTACAAACTGTTTTACTTCACTATAATTTGGAAAACTGTTTATAATGGTTATAATCAGATTTTTTGATTGCTGTTGAAATAGCTTTATGCACTTTGAATTTAGAATTTCGTTCTTTGAATTGGAATCGTATGCGTTGAATATACTTTTTACAAACTTGCTTAGAATTTACACGTATAATATACAAAAGTAACCAACAAGGGAATATAAAATGTTCACATTATACTGAGCGTGCTTCTAGTAATATTGCGCTCCGATTGTACTTAAGCATAAATGGGTAGTTTATAACCAATAGTATTTAACCAGAAGTACACATTAACAGAAATAACCATCTTGATTCGTGAATATGCTGGGTGTTGTGGTCTGCACAGTTGAAATTTAACAGTTGAAAATTCTGTTGAGTATATTTAGTTGGTGATATTGCCAATTTGGCAGAGATTCCAGTTGTTGATAATGATCAGTAATGCGACTTCAATGCCGCGAGCGTGATTGGATCCCATAAACCGTAGGCACAAGGCAGGTCAACATCCTGTCCTGGATTAATTATGGACGTGTCATGTGCTGGCATTAGACGGCAGTTAATTACGTTCACTTATGCGCTGACTGTTTGTGACGCTCCACATCACTGGAATTAAATATCCAAATATTAATACCTCTGCTATTCTGAACTGTTTCTTCATACACATTCGCACTATCCAGCTATGGCGATCTCCAGTTTGCTAAAATCAGCGAGATAACCTTGTTTGCAATAATTACATTTTGAAGTGTTTCATTAATGAATCAAACAAAAATAGTTTTTTTTTCAAGGATAACTCTTTCAACACCAATCTAACTTTCCTCATCATGATTCTAAGTCAGCTTAGTCACTTTCTATCTCCCCATTTCTGTAGTTCGTGACCACACAACATTTCAGATTATTAATTCAAACAATTTACCTCCAGTTTCACAGCGTCATAATGTTTCACAAAGGAAACTCCCCACAGAAAGATTCATAATAGGCCTTTATTCTCTGTGGTTCTTCAAGAAATGACAGAAAATGTTTGTATTCGTATTAAAATATTCCTTGCATTGATACATTCTCTTTGACCTGTCAACAGCACATAATACCTCAATTCCCAAATTGCCTGAAGTGCAAAATCAAAGTGTTTTTCTTGTTAAATTTTACAGTAAAGACAATTTTGCATTTTTTTTTTTTTTTTTTGGTTTGAAGCCATTATTTTAGGATGAGTATGATGCGATGCTAGTGGATGCAGATTAATTTCTCTCCTTTTGTGACAATCTTGAAGAAATCTAAAAGTTTCTCCTGCAACTCTGGATAAGTAGGCGCATCTGTAATTGTTGAGCGATGAGATATTTTTATTTCCCAGGTTTGCGGTAACGGAGCTGATAAAGATAGTATTACTATCTTTAAAGAATGAATAATACTGTTATTGTTCAAAGGGGGAAATTGAATTCCTCAGAAACAATTTTAAATTCTTTGAAACAATTACAAATATTAATGTAGTGTTTTTAGAAACAGCGGTAGACGCCACAATGAACTATTTCTTTTCTACCGCACAGGCTACTTAAGCATCTTTGATGCTTACATAAATTTATTTCTGCCCACACTCGGATAGACAACTATACATCTTACCCTTAATATTATCATAGGCAGCAGAAAAAGATCCTTTTAAAACATTTAACAACCCACCATGATCCGTTGCCATTGTTACACCATTACCCACTTTACATTACTTCTTTATTTTATTATAATTGCTAATAACTTTGACTATTCCTAACAACATGAAGTATAAAAATAAATTCTACAGGTTTAACTTTATACCGTACCTCTGTTCCGTAGCAGATTGTTTCGTCCTTTGTTTGAAGTGGTGTATCATTAACAGGTCTTAGGCATTTGGTCCTCCATTATCCATAAAACAACTTTGGTTTTGATCAAATTATCCAAGTTAAGTTGAAAAGGTGCTCAATACTTCTCATGCCATTCTCTCCCTCTTCCTATTCTCTCATCTTGCCCCTTCCCATTAACATTTTGTCTTTGCGGAGAGGAGTTATGTACCAGCTGAGAAGTTTCGTAAACCAAGAATTGCAACTGGAATGGAAATAATTCTTAACAGTGTTGTGGACTGCCTAGCTCCTACGGCTATATGTAAAAACACGTGGGCGTAATTTGCTTCTTATGAATGGGTTATAGCCTTCTAGAATTGTTATTTGAACTTCTAATTACTTGCGTTTTAAGATATCAGAAATTGTAATGACCGTTTTAAAAATATTAAGAGATTTTTTTTAAATAAATTGAAATTTTGTGATCTACCAGCCTGTATAACGAGAATGGGATATTGTAACGTTCACGGTTGCGCCAACTAGCAGGAGTGGAATTACAATTTTCCGTTGAACATTACTAGATTGCGGGGGTAGCTCAGGAGGGGGATGTTCCTACCATTGTCTGGGTTACCAGGCAGGGTTGGCTTAAGTTAAAATTGGACATGTAGTTCTGATTAAATAGTGTTTATTCTACAATCTATCCAAAAACCAAAAGAAATTATCTATACGAGGACCACTGTGGCTTTTACCTGACCTAAGCTTCCTGCTCCTTGCTTTTTGACGTTCATTCTTGAAGATTATAAGACTATAAACGTGGCCGTCAGAGAATCGGGCGACGCAGATTCCGGTAGCACGTGCGAGACTACTCCCGCCTGGGTCAACACCCTGGGGTTTAAATGCCGAAACTCTGCCGAAGCAGTGACTGACTTACTCCTTCGTCAGCTATGTCAGCAAGGCTTTCGACCTCCGCCTGACAGCCCAGCATCACTTGCAAACCTACGCGACCGGATGTCGCGTGTACCGATATTATTCCATCTTCGAAGTATACAATTTTTACCAATTTTGCCTTTTTCAAAAGTGTATCAAAATATTAACGTCACAATATTGTAACGATCTAACCAAGGATGGTAATGAATAATTATCATATGGCCAGATCTTACACGAGGGGATAACTCATTGGGTAGGATTCACATGCTTTGTGGGAAGGTTGGGGTTTTCTATAAGGTTCAATTAGATAAGAACTTACCAAAAACTACAATTTAGGCCAGAAAAGGTTTACTACAATAAAGAAAGATACATGGGTGGCCACAGTGGCCAGTTACCTGCCTTCACCCCCTGCGGACACACACATCCGTTCAGGCCTATGGTTGTTACAAAAGAGGCGGAGAGACTTGCTTGTACAAGCTTCACTATCCAGAGAAAGGTGGGGGGGGGAGAGGACGTCAGATTAAATGACGTCACACACTCTACTAATCAACAGATCTAATGTGATATTTGAGTTAAACGGTCACTTGCGACAATATCCCAGCTATCTTGTGGCAGTTTTCAGCAAATCCAATCCTGGCACATTTGGGAGGCTCCTAATTTCCTTTACACATCTCAAAATACATTTGCCATTTTTCTTCAAGATTTTCTTCTTCACTTCTTCATCGTTAGTCAATGTATCGGATACCTCATGGCATTTTTGGACAACCGCATAACGTTTTTCCGTCTACCTCATATTAATCGAGAATACCTTAGAAATCATTTATAGCATAAGTATTGCCATATTGCACATAAATGAAAATGAAGTAGGAGTATATGAAGGTCAGCTGAAAATTTCGGGGCCTCATATAGAGATGATAGGCCAGATTGAGGAATAGCATCATATAGTGCAACTCTAGACTAGCTTGAATCCATAGCTAGGTCATTAGCTTGTTAGTTTTTGAATCAGAGAATTTTAAACAAGACAAGTGCAGAGTTTTCACGAAAATGGACGATATTGGAAAACGCACCGAGATTAAATACTTCCAATTGAGAGGCTTAAGGCCTTAAGAAATCAAGGAAAAAATGGACAGTACTTGAAAGTCTCTGCTCTTGCATATACAATGATTAAAAGGTTGGTTGCTGAGGTTAACATCGGACGTACGGGCACTAGTGATGAGCCTCGCGTTTGACGCCCTGCGGAAGTCACAATTCCAGAGATAATTGAAAACAAAAATTCATCGTTTAGTACTGGAAGACCACAGATTAAAGTTGTTTGAGATAGCAGAGGCTGTAAACATATCAAAAGAACGTGCTGGTAATATTTCAAATAATGTTTTAGGCTTTCACAAGGTCTGTGCAACATGGGTGCAGTGTTTCACAGTCAAAATAGTGGATTGCGACAGGTGAACTAACTCCGAAAAGATCAAAAACAATTTGTCAGCTCACAAGGTTATGGCGACTGTTTTCTGGGATGCACAAGGAATTACTTTGATTTATTACTTGTAAAGGGTAAGCGTATCACTGGTGACTACTATCCAAACTTACTGCAACTTTTGAGTGATGAGGTGAAAAGAAAAGTTCCTCATTTAGCAAATAAAAAAAATCTTGTTTCTTTACGACAATTCTCGGGCCCATCGTTCAGTCATTGCAATGGGAAAATGTGTGAATTAACCATCGAATTGCTTGAAAATCGACCCTATTTGTCACATCTAGCACCCAGTGACAACCATCTGTTCCCAAACCGCTTAAAATTTCTTATAGGACGAGGATTTCACAGCAACGAGGAGTTCATCGATGTGGTAAACAGATATTTTGAGAGCCACAATAAATCGCACTACAGAGATTGTTTAATTAAATTAGAACACATATATGACAAATGCAATTAGCCTTTCTGGAGATTCTATTGAGAAATAAAGAAAAAAATAGTTTTTTTCTTAGTGTGAGGCCCAGTCTTGTCAGCTTACCCTCATACAGTAGGCCCAAGCTTTAGCGAAATCGTTTAAGAGCTAGTAGCTGTGTTACTAATATGATATGCCACACCTTTTATATGACTGAAGCTTTAAAAAGCAATAAGTACTACATATTTGCGGATGATATTGGAATTTGAAAATTCACAAATTAGCAAGGAATCTTTCAGAATTGCTTATTTCCACAAAGTAAATGCATTTGGTATGAACGTTGTCCTGAACGACATCTACATTATTTGTAAGATTTCCATCTCCTGCGGGTTTACTAGTTATGCAAAGGTCATCCAGAATGAAGAGAACAAACATAAAGAAGGATATTTCCAGAAAATTGAAGATTTGGATTTCGTTTCTTATGAAATTATCTTAAACATATTTGACTTTGTGGGTTCGTAAAATTAAAAGTCCAATCTGCCGAAATTTTAAATGTTCTTTATTTGCGCAGAAATATACTCCGTAGCAGCAAAATTACATCACATATCACACACAATCTTCCAAGGTCAATGACAATAACAAACAGCGTTCAGTTTACAACAACACTCTCAGCTGTTTTCTGCTTACCTCTCGCGACCCACCCACTCACGTTTCACAACTAACTCACCACTTCCTTAAATACCTCATTCATAATTCGAGACTGTTCTGTGCAATCACTAGATGTTTCTGGAATAAACAAGGCATCTAATGACGCAATCCGAATATTCTATCACATTCCAGAAGTGTGAAACCCTATCTCGGCCGGTAAGTCACTTATCACAAGCGCTATGTTCATCTGCTTATGCAAGCTCGTTATCTACGTGAAACCTATCCGTCTGTTGTCTATTTGTGCCGAAACTTTAATGCCCGTTGCCGCGACAATATCTTAATTCAAATAGTAAAATGCATATTTGAAAGATACAATTTTTTCTAATATTTCTATGTAAAGTTTTGTTTGGAGTAGAACTATTGTCTTTAAATTATTCCAAATACCATAATTGGAAGATACAAACTAAAATATCAAATTTGCTATTTAACCATGTTTGGATTCACATGCTGATACGCCTGTTTTTCTTTTTCTAAAAATAATTTTCTTTTAGATTCCAAGGTCTCCCAAACGTGTATTTACAGTAAAATCTAGATACCCATCCAAATTTCGGTGGAATTCAATTCATTTTGTACTTATTACAGCATATTAGGAGGTTTTAAAAGGAAATATCTCGACTTCAGGCACTGCCTTTTGTGATCCGGGTTATTTTGTACGCTCAGATGGAAATGTGCGCTAAAATTGACTATTGGATGTAAAATAAAAGGAATAAAAAGTAAAGAGTCGCTTGTAAGTAAGGTAAAACATTCAATATCGCTTTAAATGAGTTTCCATGTTTTCTATTAAACGAACAAGGATAGAAGTACATCATCCTATGCTCAGAAAAGAGACGTGCTTCTACAGTTTTTTTACCGCTAGGGACATTGCGTAGTTTTTAATCAGGAAATTATTTTACCTTTGTTATTCTTTCCTTATCTAAACAGCAGTTCCATTTCATACGTCATTTTATGAAATTAATTCCAGGTGTAAATGAACGGCAACAGTTATTGCACAGCGCCACCAAGAGCTTGGCTATATTTGAATAGTTTAGAACATTATTGCTTTCGCAGTTGAAGCCAACTTTTCAGCGTGCAAATATTCAGTTTCTACAAAAATTATTATGAAAGCCCTTATTATAATAATATTGGGCGATGAAGCCATTACGTACATTAATTTTAACGAAAACCGAGCGAGATACTACGTGTAACCCTAATTCGCGAGTTCGAGGTTCCGATTACATCATGATTCTTTCGGGCTTTCCCTGGTTTGCTGGAAAGCTTAGTTACATTCCCCAAAATTCCACTTCATAAAATTCCTCAATTCTAATTCCACTTCATATACTTTGTAGTTCCAGTGCTGTAGATCTTAACGGGAATGTCATCATTGCATAACAGGGAGAAAGGATACTCTTTGTAAGGTTGTGCAAGCCTGCAGGGTAGGGCAGCTGAAACAGGAGAGTTTCAATCTGAAAGAATATAGGGACCTTGTCCATTTCGTCCTTGTCCGACCACTCTCAGTCTCCTCCTTTTATCACAGAAACGCACAATTAGTGGCATAAGCGCAAGAGATGTATCCCTTTCTGCTATTATGTCATGCATCAATGGTCAGGAAATCTGAAAGTGAAAAAAGTATGTACTGTCGTGAATGCGGCGACACACACAAAATGTTGGGCACGAAGAGATGAGGGACAGATAGTGCCGGGCGGAGAGAAAGAGCTCACCTAAGCAGATAACCATAGCGTGGAGATAAAAGGCATGCCCAAACAGATAAAGTTAGATAAAAAGGAAAATTCTAGTGACATCTTGATTGTCTTACAGAACATTCGATTTCTTGTTTGTTACAGAATATTCCAGAAATATCTAGTAATATGAGTAGTGAAATACATAAGGAAGCCACGATTCGCCAAGGGACAGTCGTAAACAGAGTTGTAACAAGAGTTGCAGCTGTAAACAGAGTGTAATCAGAATTGATAACGCTGTTTGTTTGTGGTCAACGACCTTGGAAGACTGTAATTGTGTATGTTACGTAATTCTGCTACTGTAAGGGTTGACCAAAGTGTGCTTCTACGAAAATAAAGAACATTTCGAATATCTCCACCTTGGACTTTTAATTCTACGATTCCACAGAGTCACAGTATAATTAATTACAATTTTTCAAAAAACTATCTAAACCAACCATTAAGCTACTGTTTAACATTCCAATTTTTAGAACGAAGAAGGCTTTAACTCCATGCAATAAATTAACTAATTATTTAATATTTTCCGATCATATTAATTTATACCAAATACTTAAAAGCAGTTTGAAACTAAATGTATTATGTCCGTTCTGATACATAACATTTACTCGTATTAACCACACGTTTTATTAGAAAGCTATTACGAAAATGAAAATATCAAGCAATCCTTGATATACGTCATATATTCCAACAGTTACAGATTCACACCTTAATATTTCTGTCAACGCCACTGACCATCTGAAAGGACTAATCCGACAAGCCGTGCTGTAAATTGCACCTAGACAACAGGCTGGCAGTAGTGTATGAGAATGCACGGCGGTCATGTACGGTGAGAAAAATATGACCGAACACATATTACACTTTGTCTTAAGGCCTTGGTTTATCTTGCGACTTTGTACCTAATCCCTTTTTTCATCAAAAATATGTTGAAATCTTTCTGACCAACGTTACTCAAGCTTGGGCCTTCTACCTGCTTCCTATTCAATCAAATAAACATTAATTCCAGTCTCGGCAGGTGAGCATCTTACGCTAAAGTTTGTGTGCATTTGAGAATAATTTCTGAAAGCTGTTATTTCCTTTGTGGTTGATAATTTTCAGCTTCAGTTTCAGCAGCGTTTTTGAAGAAAGTGTACAGCTAAGGGAATCAAGGTACTTAGGAACTGATATTGATCCAAAAGGTTTATTACCCGGGATAATTTCTACGAATTACCCTTCAAACTGTTCATTAGATATTCTTATGTGTAGAAAAGCATCTAAAGATTTGTACCACAAATTACCTTGACCACAATCTCATTTTCGTCATGTCCCTTTCAAAATGCAATCAAAAGAGAAGCTCTGAAAAGGCTCCTCATAACTATTCAACAATCCTTACCCACTGTACCATAAACTATATCAATTGAAATTTCGGCCATGAATCGTAAACTTTTATGTCTGTCCTGAAACAGCCAACTCCATGGATGGATCTGCGTCCGTCGGAAACCATATGCATATGCAGAAGGCAAAATTTAAATTCAGCTTAATTAACCTGCTTGGCTGACATTTTTATTCTGAACATCAGATTCGAGATATTTTGGAACCGAGAGCTTGCTCTATGATGTTCACATATCGTATCTATATACCTAGATACCCTTATTAGTATAATAATCTCTCTGACTAATCAGGTCTTAGCTACTCTCCGTGGCAAATGTTCCAAAATAGAACAAATCTGTCAGAATAAAGCAAACTAATCTTTCCGTTAAACACGTGCTACAATTATAACTATGCATGGATCCTGGAGTCATCGTGTCATTTACTGTGCGATCCATATAAACCTGAACTAATTATAGGACAGACATGCAAGTTTGGGAGAATATAAAACACACTTGGGAGATTGCATTGCATTATTTACATCTCAGAGAAAATGTTGTAAGTGTCCTCCACCAGCATCTATACATGTTTGCACTCGTCTCTCCATATTCTCTGAAGTTTTACGGAGAGTCTCCTTGCCAAATGTTACTTATTTCTGTTCGAATGGATTCCTTGAGAACATCAATTTTCCGTGGCCTATTCTTGTACACTGTATGTTTAGATGCTCCCACAAGAAAAAAATACCGTGAGGTTAGGTCAGGGGATCTGGGGGCCACGGACCTTTTGAGATTATTCGATTATCAAAGAAACTGGTTAAAATCCATGGTTTCATTAGATGTATGACACGTTGCTTCATCTTGCTGGAAATAGCATTCTCTCAATTCAGTATCATCTCCGTAAAACTCCAGGGAATATGGTGAGACGAGTGTAAACTTGTATAGATGCCAGTGGAGGACATTTCCAACATTTTCTCTGAGATGTAAATAGTGTAATGTAATCTCCCAATTGTGTAGTTTATTCTCCCAAAGTGGCACGTGTTACCTATTATTGGTTCAAAAGTTACGCCCTATTGAAATGGTTCAGATTTATATGGATCACACTGTATTTTCTCAACGATGAGCTTGTTATAATAAACACGTTAACAATAGTGTATGACGATAAAAGCACTGAGCGTAATCGTCACCAGCATCAAACATTTAAACAATGCAGCACGTATTTTCCTCAGTGTATGGATAACAAAAGTTGCAATAATTTTTAAACTAAAAATTCTCTAAATTATACAATAACCGATAGTTATGAAATTGTTTCTCTAGAGTTGTTGATGTCTCACTTGACCTTCTATAGTACCTGTGCGCGTACAGTGACTGCTAAGGTGTACTGGATCTAATGTCTGCACTTGAGATTTCCTTTTTACCGATTTACGGCACTTCTGTTTTGGTGTTTTAAAATATTGAATTATAAATGATATTCCAGAATCACGAACTTGCGTATATTTTTATAAACTTCGGACAGGAAATCTCCAGTTTGGCTTGGGCTTTGATGTCAATAATGCCAAAGCTAGGGCATAGTTAAGAGATATGTTTTTTCATTTATGTACTTAAACGCTTTGTGAATTTATATTTCAGAAGCTCTGGAATCATATTAACTACATGTACGACGCGAATTGGGTTAAGGCGTACGACAAGACTGCTGCATGCTCTGTCACCATTCACATAGCACATCTTGGACAGATTGCTATTAGTAGTATGAGTGGCATGTGGTTAGCATGCCAGTTTCTCTAACTGGCTGCTTAGACCACATGGAAACCCAGTATTTCTTTATATTACATTTAACACCCAAAATTTCTCAATAGATTCCTAAGTACATAACTACTCAGGACGTATATCGCAGATACTTAAAGCAGAATGAGAAGCCCCTTGATCGTACCTGGAATCAAAGCCTGGTTCCCTAGCATCGCAGGTAGAAGTAACTCATTGTAGCATTAAGGTTTTTTTTTTTTTTTTTTTTTTTTTTTTGGTATTTACATCCTCCAACATTAAGTCATATCGGACGATGAATGGAATGGGCGAAATGATGCTCAAATGAGCCCTGGGTCCACAGAGCTTAGAGTTACCCGACATCTGTCTTTCAGGATAAGGGAAAAAACCCGGAATAAACCTTATCCAGGTAACTCACCCTGACCGAGACTCGAACTCAGGACCTCTTGAACGTGAGGCAGACATACCACCACCACGCTACCGAGGCAGGCTTGTAGCATTCAGGGTTACCAGTTTTAACATATTGTGTACCATAGAAACAAGAGTAGTACAACTAATTTAATGTCACAGAACGAGCTGTATTATCTTTTGTCCATTGTATCAGGAGACACAAGAGTAACACTCATTTTTTAAACTGTAAATGAATAAATTGCACTCTCTTTCAGCTCCTCTGTTAACACTTTCTGTCTCTAGCTATCTTGTTTGTTTGTAACTTTCTGTTTAGTTACACTGCTTCTTTACAAATCAGTTTAACGTCTCTGTGTTAAATTTAATTTTTGTCTCTATTCTTGTTCCATATAGATACGCTTTACGTTTTTCATGATCTGCAGTAAATGTACCACGAAGTTCTTTCATCACGATCCCATATGTAAAATGACCTCCCTTTGTTTGTTTGCTTTTATTACGCTAGATCATATTATCGGTTAAAACAAATACAAAACGCCTACATAATGCTGGAACCAGAAATGGAAAAAATGTGAACCAAAATGCGTTTAAAGTGTACCTTATTGAACTGAAAACAGAGCATTAATAATTTTGATGAAAATATTAATTCAGTCTCATATTGAGGATACTATTGATTTGTGGGTTTCACATTATAAACTACGAAACTGCTATATTCGTTCGGTATCGTTTTGAAATAACCTGTTTATTAGGTTCTTAAGCTAAAGTGTTAATTTATACCGCTATAATATAACAATGTATATAAAGTAATCACAAAGAAGTGTCGCTAGATGAGTATGTAATTTCCATAGAATGACATGATAAATAAATGCAGTCTAACAAAGCAATAGTTGTAACAACCACAAGACCGAGTTTTCCTTATAAAGGAATGAATATTACTTCAATTATATACAGCCTCTTAAATCTTTGTATCTCATTCCTATTTCAAATACATACAGCTATTCTTCCTTTCTTAAAGAACTCTTCTTAATGAACCTCAATTGCACCTGGTTATTATTGCATTATACACGAGCTTCCAAATCTCCCTTTTATTAACACCCTTGTAATTAATTATACTAATTTTCCTGATAGGCGTCCTTACAAAAGTAGTTTTATAATTTCAAAACGCCTCTCTTGTATTTTTCCTTAGTTGTTCCTAATAATTCACCAAATTCCTAATTTATTCTGTACTGCTAGCTTTCCTAATTCTCATTTTAATTATTTCTCTTGCCAATTTCAACCATAAAACTGGTATCCAGTTTCCCCTCTTTACAGTCCAAACTAAAATGAAGATAACTTTCCATTAGCTCACATAATGGGCACCTTTGTGGATCCACACCCCATTCCACTCCCCTTAAGTTCTAAAGGAAACGTCCCATATCTAAATCATGCCCACCTTCCCTTTCGAGTTTATTAAACACTTCAGTATATTTTTCCTGCCTTAGTCTTCTTTGATTTGTCTGTACGTGCCCCGTAGCTCAGTCGGTAGAACACTTGCCTGCTGTGAAACGGGCCTGGGTTCGATTCCCGGATGGATGTTGCGATTTTTCTCCAACCAAGATGATTTCCCATCTTCCCCAGAGTCTGGAACTATGAATGAGAGTGTGAATGTGAGCGGATCTAATGGTTAACCACAAAGTATAAGCAACCTAACGTAGGTATACGAGTTAACACCATCGATATATTTTCAAAGGAGAATGGCCGCCGATATGACCACTACAGTCAAAGATGGCGTATAAATTGAACAAAACAGAGTTCTCTTGTGCCTAATACTGCTAAATATTTCTTGTATATTAATATGCTCAATTATCTCTCTGATCACTTTCCAAATTAGGGGAGAGAGGGACGAAAACTGGTTAGTCCTCAGGGCTTCTACTTGAGCTTTTTACTCTCTGCTACACTTGCAACGCTATTTTATGTACAGAGTGCGGGATTCGATTCTCCGATACGCGTCACACTGGCCTTGTTGAGAGACTGCCTTCATCGTTGAAAAGCACCTTTGCAAGGAAATCCGGACGTTTATCAATAGGTTGTGAGCACCTCCATCCCATGGGCATATTGTGACTCAGCGCTCGTTATCGCTTTAAGTGCAGCTGGGGATGGTGTTGCTGGAGTGTAGTATTCACTAAACCAATGCCTGACTAGTGCGTCAACCCCTGCATAATTTCCTTGCGTGATGAACATTTTTCGTGATCCACGACACAAACCCTTGTGCGTTATCATGATACCTAAAGTACTGGGGGTTAATATGCATCATTTTATTAAGAAATAAGACGAAGATGGATGAAAAAATACAATAAATAGATTCGTAGGTTTAAACTCAATGCATAATATCATAAACATGACTTCTAGTCACTTAAATCTTTGTCTCGAGGACATTACTCAACTCCTTATCTTAACTTATATACTTAGGATTCCGTAAATTCAGTCAGCCAGAGAACCATTAGCTTAAAAGTCAGACACAGAAAATTTAGAGTCAGGCTGTTGCCAAGGTATACAGAGAAAATATGAAAATTACGAATATAATGCAATTTTCGTAATGCTAACACATAGTAACAATCAGGTTTCATATGAGAATTAGCAGTTGTAGGGGTTGACTGTATGCATATGAATGTTTTTAGTAGAAATGCTGGACCTTTACTAAAATTTGGGTCTTCTCCTTTGTATATTTACTGTCTTAGAGAGAAGTCGAGCGCTTAAAGCCCGTGTTTCAGTTGTGAAGATTTAGCAGTAAATTCAGTTTATATTATTCCACTAATGTTAACATGTCTGTGCATATTATTATGATTATTATTATTATTATTATTATTATTATTATTATTATTATTATTATTATTATTATTATTATTATTATTATTATTATTATTATTATTATTATTATTATTATTATTATTATTATTATTATTATTATTATTATTATTATTATTATTATTATTATTATTATTATTATTATTATTATTATTATTATTATTATTATTATTATTATTATTATTATTATTATTTTCCTCTTCTTTTTTATACCTTTTTCGTCAATGCCGACGTTAGGAGTCACTTGGGTTCTCTCAGAACGAGGGAGTCGAAGCATCTGACCTAAGATGAAATCATGGTTGAGGGATCAGCCCAACGTCTGAGATGAATGATTGATGGAGCAATTGGTGGAATAATGGTGGGGGAAACCGGAGTACCCAGGGGAAATCCACCCTAGTACCATGTTGTCCACCACAAATCCCACTACGCGGTCGCATGGGATCGAACCCGGGACGCTTAGGTGAGAGCTAAGCAAATTAACCACTGAGCCATGGCGCGGCCTTATTATTTATTTAATTACTTACTTGTTTACTTGTCTACTGTTCTACTGATCTACGTGTCTACGTGTCTACTTGTCTACTTGTTTACTTATTTTCATATTTAATTGTTTACTTACCTATTTATTTATCATCATTATTACTTCTGCCAGAAGACCTATTGGTTTTCTTGAAAACATTAAGTAAATAAAATTCAGTTACAGAAAGCAGTAGCAAACAGATAAAATATTCAAAAGCAACTTCAATATGGGTGCTAATTGGACTGGAAATCAATATCTTCGTGCCTCTCTCTGGTGAAATCGAAGTGGTGATATGCAGACATTTAAATAAAGTGTATTTGTCCGAAACCAACTACCCTAATAATTTGAGAGAAATGTCCTGTTGTAGTCCACCAAGAATGCTTCTTTAACTGATGCTTCTGAATGAGTCATGGTGCACAAATGCACAGGAGTTAATTTCCAAATGATAGCATCATCTGAATTTTGCTGCAGGCTGCAGTATCCTACCCTGAGTCAGCAAATGTCAGCAGAGAACGCAGCACAGACACATAAAGAAGAACGTCGGCATAGTGTATAAAGGTTTGTGTAAATTTAAGCAGCCTGAAGTAATGCTAGTAGGATGAGAAACTCTGTATGTGCCACTGGGAATACCCTTTGACTTTTATATGGGGAAATGTGTTCTTTTTTGACGCATTTTTTGAGCTCCGGTTCATTATGTTTATAAACGAACCATTTCTCCATTTCCGGATATTTTTTTCTGAATTCTGGTCTATGAGATTCATAATATAATTCCTAGTAGAGCATTTATTTTAAACAAATGAGATATTTCATTTGTTTAATTTCTCCCACACATTTCACATATTTGGGCATATATGTATCAGGTGAGTCAACTACCCCAATGTCTGCAGATTTATGCAATCTGAAATTAACTGCTGTGGTATCGATGCTAATTATTAAACATAGATATATTTGGTTGCACGCTTAGGGAAAGGATTATGGAAAATTAATTCACTGGTCAGCAGGCAGTTGACAACCGCAAAGTAGGGGAGAGTTGGGTAATGGTGCTCGCTTAAGAATTGTTCAGCAACCTTAAGTATAATTATAGATTTATAAAAAATTGCACGTTACATGAATAAGCTTTAGAAACGAACACAAATCAAGACTTTTATTTAAACAGGAAGTTATGAAAATAAACAAATATAAAATGTTGGCTCGAGCGGTATTGCCCGCCATGTGCGGTTCATGGTCCTCAAAACTGAATAAACCAATTTAATTTTTCTTTATGCAAAAACTGCATTTATAATTATCAGGTGTGTCAGCTCCACTGCATTCCGCATGTGCTCATTCAGAGCAGGAGACACATCGTAACCATAGTTCGTTATTTTCTCCAAATTCTCCAAAATAAAACATATATCTTTTGACACAGGTCCCAAATCGTTAAGTTTAACCTGGAAACTAAATCTTTGTCCTCCTTCAAACTGAACACTCTTTGATGCCCAACTGATTGTTCGTCGATGTGCATGAACACAATCCTTGAGTGTAAAGTAAGGCAATCTGTAAAGTCCCGCTGCTCCTCTCATACATCGCCATTTAATACGCTCGTAACAGTTCGAGCAATGTCGTCCTCGTTCAGTTTCGTTCCAGCTTCTTTTCTTTATATGTGAGTGCCATCTGTATAAGAAATAATTACGTTAAAGGAGTACCAAAAACCTATTCTGTAACTTGGCGGAATAGCCCCAAATGTTGAACATTGGAAATTGCGCATCATGTGAGAGCTCTGATAAAAGAAACGCGCTATCTGCTATGCATGGACGTAACCCAAACTATAACCTATACTGATACTGATTTTCAGTCGAAAATATCTTTATCTGCAGATACTAGACCCTAAGTTACAAATGGTATTTGTTATTCAAGTCAAAAAGTGCAACATAAGTTACTTACCTTGTAACCTTTTTCTGTTATTACTGTTTAAACAGTAGACTAGAACTTCAAGCAAATTCATAGAAACGTCGCACAAACAGCAAGCTTGACAATGAACTGACAGAGAGGTCATCGCTGCTCATGATTGTAGGGCAGTAAACCAATTTGCTTATTTTGGACAGAAAAGCCACGTGGGTGGGAAAGTCCACCCTACCCTACTGGTATGCCTGGAAAAATGGGTGAAGAACACCACACGAAACTGACAGAAGGAAAGCTGTCTTTCGTTTTACGAGGGCTGTTCAATAAAAAATGATCACAATTTTTTTTCGAAAACGTACCTTTACTCATCCTCATAATTTTGATAGTCCGTCTCAAAATAGTCTCCCCTGAATGCGATGCATTTGTCCCAACGTTTCTGCCAGTCTTCAAAGACATACTGGATACCATTTTTGGAGAGATCCTTCATAGTGGCCTCCGCAGCATTCACAGATGAATAATGCCTCCCACGAAGGCGTTTCTTCTAGTTAGGGAATAGAAAAAGTCACATGGGGCTAAATACGGACTATAGGGAGGGTGAGGGATTGATTTTTGCAAGATATACAGCAACAACATTGGTAATATGCTGCCGCGCATTATCATGGTGCAGCATCCAGTCTGCTTCATGGAAATGTTGTCTTTTGCGCCTGATATGGACATCAATGCAGTATTGTGCTGTTACTAATGTGTGTGCAGGTACAACATGCTGGTAAACCATTTCTTGAATATCAAAGAATGAGATGGCCATAACTTACCCAGCAGAAGCAACCACTTTTGCTTTTTTGGGGGTTGGTGATGAAGGAGACTTCCACACTAAGGTTTGCTGTTTGCTCTCAGGATCAAAATGATGTAGGCAAGTTTCATCAGCAGTGATTACGTTTGAAAGAAACTCCGGATCTTCCTCTAACATCAACTTTAACTGTTGGTTACCTACATTGCAGCGGTAGGCGATACTGAAAATGTCTGAACTTGCCTGGTTCTCACAGGCGGGAACCAGGAGTACCAACAATGAAACTTCTACGGCGTGTTTGTTTCACATTAAGCTAACAGAACATATTAAAATTGAACTTTAGTACGAGAAATTATGACCGTAAAAAATTATGATCATTCTTTATTGAACAGGCCTCCTACTATAAGTATCATTTACTATGTCATACCAATCAACACTTTGTAGTTGTCTTTTGTACATATACTTCCAGAAAACCCATGAATAAAGGCTGCTGTTTAGGGTACTGAATGTAAAGGTGTACCTTGTGTCTACCATCGCGTCATGCCATATACCTACTTACTTACTCAAGTATGCACATAACAGCAGAGCTACTTCAGTTTGTTCGATCTCACCTGTAATGTTAATGTATCCCAAACTGATCACATGCTCCACGGCCAAACCCCCGACATCGTGCATACACATTTAACGTAGTTTTTAATTAGATGTCTAAATCAATAGAAACGAATATATTATGAAATGCCCAAGGGCTCCAACCTTATTTAATATTCCACTGTGTTTTCGAAACCTCTTTATTTGTCTTTTAAGCGAACAGATATATAATTTATTTATTTTTATATAAATTATGTTTGCCTAAGGTGCTTTATGACAGAATGCAAAATCATTTATTAGTTATATATTGAAAATAGAGCTTCAGGAGGTGTCTAACCCAAATATTAGCAACCCGTTGTGACGTGAATGCTTCCCACATTTATTAATATTTGTCTGTAAACAATCAGAAAATGTATATATTCATGTTTCCGAGCGATATGTCTGTGCACTAATGCGTGCGTCTCACATTCAAGAAATCACTGGCAGTCGCCCATTCTGAACATAGATGTTTCTGTGGTTTTTGCCCTTTCTGATAGGCAACTCATGGAGTGGTGCCTTCTACCTCCGATATACTCTCTCTCTCATCCCCCCTCCCATTTTCACTTTTTAATATTATAGACGGACTCGAAGGCTGAGGTTTAACCAACGACGAGTAAAAGGGGCAGAACCTTGCGTGCTTACACACTTCGGCTCCGTCAGAGGGTGACCGTTCAAGCCTCCAATACCGAGTCGTACCTTCACCAGTTTCCGCTGGAGGGGAGCATTTGAACTGCTCTGCGGCAGCTTGGGCAGGTCGCCCTGAGTGTTTCCTAGTCGGGGAGTCAACATTATAAACCTAAAGGCACTCTGTTACTTGCATTCTCCGTTCCTGTAGCCCATATATGTTCTGCAGGCTTCTTCATTTAATTTTTTCCTCTTTAGGGAGTATACACAAAAAGTCGAATGCTAGGTGTCACCTTCGGTACCTAATATACCTGAACCTACCCGTGTTAGCAGTGGTTAAGAATTGTTTATTCAAAAGTACTTAATGTCCATCAGTAATCTTTCATGATAACTTTAGCCCAAATAGTCCTACCTAGTGAGCATATATACAGGAATTTATTTAGGCCCCTTTGCCACATTTATGTTGAACTGGCTCAAGACTACCCAGGATTTTCTCCGCGAAATAAACATTTTCTGGTTGTTAAATTCTAAATTCCATACCATAAATGTACTTGAACGTGTATACTGAACTAATTAACATACGAAATTGAACGCATTTTTAGTATCAAACTAATTTTGTCGCAATCGTTTATTTATTTGTGATACTTACTACACCATTGTTTTAAAAATCGGTTTACTATAATAGCTCACGTAACACAAAATACTGCTACGTCCGTTGTTTTTGCAGTGCAATCTATCAAATCTCGGCTTATTTAAGGACGTATAGGATGTAGAAACCTCGATGTTCATGGGACATAGCCTCATCTCTTGTTAGGTTGTCTTCACTCCATAACAGGATAATCTACTTCTTCCAACTTATTAATCCAAATAATATTGATATGCTGTTGATAACATAGTTAAATTTCCCATAGCTGATGTATTTTATAACTGAAGGCGTTCCTGGCTTCCGTTGAGTTTATTTACCGTTAATTATTTATACATTTTATTTTCGAAGCTTGAGTACGAAAATGGTAGCGCAGTGGTCGACTAGTTAGACTGTTGGCCTGTCACCAACATGGCTGGGATTCTATATTCGATCCCAGTGCGTATACTAGGTGAGTCTTCTGCCCCTAATTATTGTGATCTGTGCAACTCACAATTTATAGTCTAATGTGAAAACATTGACCCTTTTAGCATAAAAGCCGTTATTGCAGCTCTGTCGTTTTTTTCCGTACTCTACTCACCCATCATTAATACTTACAGCCCTGAATGAGAACCAAGTAGTTACTAAAAGCTTAAATAAACTGTTTTTAATGCATCTAATACTAACAAGGTTATACACGACTGCTTTGCCCGCCTCGGTGGCGTGGTGGTAGCATGTCTGCCTCACGTTCAAGAGGTCCCGAGTTCGAATCTCGGTCAGGGTGAGTTACCTGGATAAAGTTTCTTCCGGGGTTTTCCCTTATCCTTACAGACAAATGTCGGGTAGCTCTAAGCTTCTTGGACCCTGGGCTCATTTGAGCATCTTTTCACCCATTCCATTCATCGTCCGATATGACTTACCGTTGGAGGACGTAAGTTACACACATAAAAAAAACGAATGCTTTCCTAAAGGGCACCAGAGAGTACGTGACAGCTGGTGGAGTGGGTTAGCTTGCTGGAGTAGCGGTGATACAAAAGCTAGGTTCGAAACATTACATAGTTCCGTTTTTTTCTTCCCTTTCTCCTAATCTTTATTTCCTGTATTTTAGTTACTAATTTGTTTATTGTTGCTATTGGTTCACTTGTGAGACAAAGACAAAAGAATTACAATCCGATAATAAGGGACCTATAGGGATTTGCTCGCCATATAAGTTGGACTGAGGTCATTCTAACGTCAGGTAGTTGAGGCCCTTGTCTTTTAAAGGGTAACCACGGACTATCTTTATCTTTATCTTTTATTAAGGATCACATTTAACTTTATCACACTTATAATCTGTACCGTATATTGTTGTAAACCATGATCCGTAGTTGCTTTCATTTTTAGCAGAATGCCGACGACATTAAATTTAATTGTTTTTGTTTCATGCTTATATCTTATGTTTCACTTTGCATTTTAGAAATATTTGAAACTTCGTTGAATGGGTCAAGCACAATACCCACCACAATAAAATATCTACTACGAACTACACATTTATAACTATCTGCCAGCGAAAAACATGACTATTTTTGTATTTTGTTAACACTTATAATGTTTTAAACATTTGTTATTTGTCTTTTAATATCAAATTATAGGCCCAAAGAGATAAAACAAAGGGTAATAAAATTTTTGAGTTAATTACGAAGGGTTTTAACTCACGTCAATCGTGCATAATAGTGAAGAAACTTGTATGATACCACTAAGCCAACGGTACATCGCTAGGAAATGTTTCTATATGAATTAAATAACCGCGGACCTAAGACTCACCTCGAATCTTTACACGCATTTTACAACTTTATACAGCCCTTTGAGCTCGTTTTGGTAGATTTAACACAAATAAAAAACTGCATCTCCCATTTTAAATACTGCCGTAATTTGTGACAGAAGTGAAAATTATCTATCTAATTTTCAGCATTTTTGACATGGCTGTACAATAAAAACCACATGTTGGCTGAAGATTTAAATCCAATTGGTCACTGTGTAAATATGCCATTTTGTGTTCCAATGTTATTATCAATTCTTGCATGTGATTGGTTGAACATTCAGGGCCGTATTTAAAGGTGTGTGTGTGAATGTACGCTAATGAATAAAAGTTTGTAAACTCCTCTAAAATTATTATTGCAGCTTCCTCTTTTGGGTATGATGTTTTTGGAATCGACATACATAGAGATTGCTTTCTGTTCCATACAACACTTATGCAGTGAGTAGTCTACCATTTCTCTACAAACTACCCTGCAATTCTTCCATTAGGAGGCATTTAAGAAATACATAAGTCACATATGTCGCTTAGCACGTTGCATAAATTCAAAAATAAACAGGGGCAGGTGACTCACCTGGCGTATTTTATTTTCGAAAAATGCGTGCGAATATGATGGCGCAGTGGTCGACTCGTTAGATCGCTGGTCTGTCACCAACACGCCTGGGATTCGAAATTCGATCCCAGTGCACATATATGGAATTTGTGGTGGAAGAATCCGACGCCTGGGCGGACTTTTTCGTAGTTCACTGCCATTCCCAACAGTCATCACACCAACTACTTCGTAATTATATTTCATATCCTCCACTTCAGCATTTCTTTATGTATAATTCTTCACTTTATTACTAGGTATCAGACTGATTGCCGATTCTGGATAAATCTCAGATCCAGAGTCCGTCTGATTCGACCGACTTTTGACTCAAGGTGCTGATTGGTAAGCCCTGGAGGTGTAAATCCTCTATAAGTGGGCGATAATTGTAGGAGGAAGATGAAGAATAAATAAAGATTAACAAGGGGAAGTAAAGCAGTGAGCGAATTTTTGTTTGTTTGTAATTTACGTCTTCTAACTTTTTAAGTCATATCGGATGATGAATGAAATGGGTGAAATGATGCTGAAATGGGCCCAGGGTCCATGAAGCTTAGAGTTACCGGACATCCGTCTTTTAGGATAAGGGAAAACCCTGGAAAATACCGTATCCACTTAACTCACCCTGACCGAGATTCGAACTCGGGACCTTTTGAACGTGAGGCAGACATGCCACCATCTACGCTACCGAGGCGGGCAGTGAGCGAATGGCATTTATTAAATTCACTTGTACTCAGCTCTGTGGTAACCCTATAGGCATTTCCTTACGAAAAAAACAACTAAATAAAACACACTTAAGTTAGAACGAGGACAGGAAACAAATAGGCAGAGAGAAAGGCGGAAGTAAAAGGACGTTGTTTACCCAAGACTTACATCAAGTTAACTTCTAGCATTGTGTATCGGTATTGCCGCGGAGATTTCTCTTCCTCTTGGGAACTCTGCGTGTAGCGCCAATACGGAAGTGTTGTTTCAGATCTGTTTTGATGTTCCTCACAACAATTTATACTTGTTACGTTTCTTCAAATTCCCCTTGAGAAAATCAAACATTCCCGATTTTGGCAGACTATGAATTTTATGTTTCATATTTATATACTCCCTGTTTTAAACTTTGTTGTAAGTGTAGTGGGTTTAAAACCTGAACACATGTTATTTATCTCCTTTGCCTTCCTCAATTTTTTGGAACACTATTCTAAATAACCTTGAAGCAGTTCATATTGTGACTTTGTGGGTTCGGAAAATTAAAAGTCAGATTTGCCAAAATTCTAAATGCTCTTTATTTCCGTAGAAACACACTGTGTAGCAACAGAATTACATCACATATCACAATCTACAACAGCAAGGTCGATGACAATAACAAACAGCTTACTGAATTCTACTGTTTACAACACTCGTGTTACCTGTCCTTACAACTGTTTGCTACTCACTCCCCCATTTCACACAACTCATCACTTCCTTAAATACCTCATTCATAATTCGAGACTGTTCTGTACAATCACTAGGTGTTTCTGCAATAAACAAGGCATCTAATGGCGTAATCCAAATATTCTATCGCCTTTCAGAAGCGTAACTTAATCTATGCCGGCAAGTCCTTTATCTCAGCTATCTTTATTTGCCGGCTCTTTGTGTACACTAGCCGCGCTATCGTATATAACGGCTGCGCGACAATATTTATGCCTTGTTATTGTTATTATGTATAAATCTCGTTTTTAATAACAACTGCTGAAAATCTCTCTGGTGTGGTCAGTGACCGTCGAAAACATCATTTTGGTTATTAGTTATAAATTAATATTGACTGACAGATACCTATACCAACATTTTCTTTCCATATTGTCACCGATTGCATTGTTTCGTTGGAGCCGCCGCAGAGCGAGAGCTACGCGTGGGCAGGAAAGAACGGGACAGATAGTGGCAAGCAGAATTGGACGCTTGCCGAGAGAGCCGAAGAGACAGGGTGATGTCTGGATAGTTCCATCTTTCTCTCGCTTCGTCGCGATTGTTATCGAACGATCGACTGCATTCTAGAACGATGACTGGAGGTATAGAAACCCCACAATGCGAATCAGTTGTTAGTTGAGTTGTAAGTTGTGTAGTTGTGTGTAATGGTTATTACGACAGTGGACATTTGAAGTGTACCGCAGTGTTTACGTGTGATTAAGCAATGAAACGACCTTGAAGACTTTGTTGTATATGTTACGTCTTTTTACTGCCATAAGGGGTGTGAAAAGTTACTGTTTACTTCAATAAAGAACATTTTAAGTTTCCGCAAACAAGACTTTTGATTCTACCAACCTACGAAGTCACAATTTTCAAAATTTACTGTTAACCCTTAAATGCATGGTTTAGCAGATATGCGACATTAGGCTCTATTCATCCTGAGTAAGTTATAGTCTGGTTTTTGGTTATAACAATGTTGTACTGACCTTTATCGGTTACACAAAAAAGTTTTGAGCCTTTTGAAATGTAAATATATTTTCTTTACAATTACATTTTAGTGTTTTTAGAATGAAAAGGCATAATACAAGCAACAACATTGGCAATATGCGGCCGCGCATTATTGTGGTGCAGCATCCAGCCTGCTTCATGGAAATGTGGTCTTTAGCGCCTGATATAGACTTGCAGTGTTTTCAGGACATACCTGTAGTGTTGTTCAGTTACTGATGTGTGTGCAGGTACAACATGCTGAAAAGCCATTTCATGAATATCAAAGAATGAGATGACCATAACTATCCCAGCAGAAGCAACCAGATTTGCTTTTTGGGGCTTGGTGATGAAGGAGATTTCTGCAATGATCTTTGCTATTTGCTCTCAGGATGAAAATGATGTAGCCAAGTTTCATCAGCAGTCATCACGTTTGAAAGAAACTCCGGATCTTCCTCTAACATCAACTTTAACTGCATGTTACCGTCATTGTAGCGGTAGAAGATACTGAACATCTCTGAACTTAACTGGTTCTCACAAGTGGGAACCAGGAGTACGAACAATGAAACTACTACGACGTGTTTGTTTCACAAAACGCTAACAGAATATAATAAGATTGAATTTTAGTGCATAAAATTATGACCGTAAAAATATGATCATTTTTATTGAACAGGCCTCATATAATAACCCGAGTATCGGAAGTCGTCTACTTGTTCTATATTAAAATGTTCTATAACAATTTTGGATCTAATACTCCCTTAACCTTTAAGTGCCATCAGTTTACATTTATTTGGAGATATAGTCATAAAATCATTTAAAATTTTGTTTTGCTCTTGTATTGCCTTCTGAAAATTGTTTTCTGAGTTAGAGGTGATAGTCTGGTCATCTACGAATCTAAGGGATCTTACCAAATTCTTTACGTTAAGATTTGTGGTGTATATTCCTATCCTACTAATCCATTGTCTCATAATTTCGTCCATATAAATATTAAAATGTGGCGGCGACATGCTGCATCTTTGTCTTAAGCCTATATTTATTTTCTCTCTTTTGTGGTGTTGTGCTCCATGTATTTGTATATATGTGTTCTTATATTTTTGATAGTTTATATTAGCTGTTGTAGAATACCTCTTTTCCCATAGCCTTCCATAGTATTCTTCTCTTAATCCTTAATATAATCTATACATAAAAGATGCATTTCTCTGTTGTATTCAATATGCTTTTCTATCACTTGCTGTAGTATAAATATATCGTCTATTCAAGAGCTTTCTACTCTGAAGACACTTGTTTCTTCTAATAATATTATTACATAAGTTCACGTTGTTAAAGCAGCTTCGATTCCACTTATTAAGGTTTAACTTCAATTTGATCTCATGACCGTCGTTGTGTATTGCTGGGAATAAAATATAAGAAGCTTATATTTTTGCTCACATTTCCTGTTAAATGCAGAAAGTCATCGGCTTTTGTTCTACAAGTACTTTATCTGGAATGTTTCTACATTCATGCGTTCTCAAAGTAGTGTTTGTAAGTTTCTTTTCAGTATTTTGCTATTTTCTGAATTGAAGACAATAATCCTTTACATCCCACGTCCATTAGAAATAATACGTATTATCATAAATTTGATCGATTGGTTTTTGAGATTAATTTATTTACAATCCCCTCTTACATAGCACACACCAGCACTCATATATGTTCCGTTGAGACTATGGAAAACTTTAAAACATGATGGATACATTTAAAATAAAAAAAACGGGCTTGCAAGCCCTTATGATTAGGTGTAAATAACCATGTTTTTAATTTAAAATAAGACCTGAAGCTTTCCTAGCGAAAGTATCCTCAAGGTGTTCTCGGGAAGCAAGCCAGGAGAAAAGACGATTGGAAATCGACGTTTCGGGAGTGTGCATCTCTCCCAACATCAGGATATTTATTAAATGTGATAACCACAAATTAAACTCTGGATATAACACAAATGTAAACAAAGACAAAACACTATCAAAATTCGCATTACTGAACAAAAGACTGTTTACAGTAACTTAAATGCCGGGTCAGTAGATGGCGTGAGAATAGAAAATTAATTTTGTCAAAGAAACGTAACTACTTAACTTGATTATCAAGCTGTATTGGTCTGTTCTTCTTAAGACTACGGATTTCAATTTTTAAGACCGGTTTTCAACAGAAGCTGAACTGAAATCCAGCATCACAATTTAACATGCTGGATTTCAGTTTGGCGGTTCAGCTCCTTATGGACACCGGCCTTAAAATGGAAATCCGTCGAATTGAGAAGCACAGATCAATACAGCTTGATAATCAAGTTATGTAGTTATGTTTCTTTGACACAATTGATTTTATTTACTCACGCCATCTCCTGACCTGACGTTTAATTTACTGAAAACAGTAATGCGAAATTTTATAGTGTTTTATCTTTGTTTATAGTTGTGTTATATCCAGTGATTCATTTGTGGTTATAACATTTTGTAAGTATCCTGATGATGAGAGAGATGCACACTCCCGAAACGTCGATTTCTAATCGTCTTTTCACCTGGCTTGCTTCCCGAGAACACCTTGAGCATGTTTTTAATTTGTGTATTTTTTAAACTTTAAGTGTCACCACGTTTACCTGAGCAGTTACTAAGGGTTTCGGATAATCAGTATCCTAATAGATCTCTAGGAGGAGACGATCCTGCTGACTTTGTTCCAAACTAAATGAGTTATTGTATACCATGCAAGCAATGTAGGTAGACATATAGGGGCATCTGAAAACATCCCAACAATGAATGTGTTCATATAAAAGATCTGGTTTTTAAGGATCTCATATACTATTCTAGCCCCGAAACGCACAACTATGATTGCAGTTGAGGACGTTTCTCAGGCAGAATGGTTGAACACAAAAGGGCAGGTTCATAAAACCTTGTGTACCATGATTTATATATTCACCAGGCTGAATAGGTTAACGCAAAAGTTGTTGTCTATGGAACATTTTGTACATCACTCAATCACCAAGGACAAGAACTCTAACTGTATGTGAAGAACACCAAAACTTGCGAAACTGTGTTTTAGGAATGCTGTGAATTGTCAATTCATGCAACTACATTCGTGGACGCTATGTAGAAAGTATATAAATTAATCTAGAGAGCAAACTATGCATTTAGGTTTGGCAGAAAAAATATCAATTCTTCCGGACTGTATTTTTGATTTACATTAGAATAAACAATAGTAATTAGCGTGATAGGTTTTTGCTTTGTGTCATTCTAAATGCAACCGCCTTTGCTATATATAAAATAAATATCATATGAAGCTGATGCTGGCATATTTATTAAGATGTTTTACATTTTAATAACTCAAATAATTCTTGTTAACTTTAATGAAAAGGGGTCAAACTTCATAGAACATACAATACGGTTTTAATTTTCAGTCATTTAAACTTAAAATAAGTGGAATATGTGTAAGCATTGGTGTTTGCTCTCTCAGAATTTCATAATGTGCACCATGAAATGTAATAAATTGGTCTAAGCATAATTATATGGATATTATTATTCTATAATGATATCACAGTCCAAAATCGAGCCTTAACCCCCTATATCTTCCTCCTTCTTCCTTCCCTGTCACCAGATATTCTCCACGTTGGCGCACCAATAAATTTCCTGGCATCAGCTGTCGCTTCATTTATCCATCTGTCCTTAGGCCTTCCTTTTAGCCTTAAACCGTGTAGTATCCCTTCCATGACACTTTTCGTTGTCCTATAACCCTCTAATCTGTAAACATGTCCAGCCCATAACAGCATTTCAGCTTAATATACATGGCCAGATATACTTAAATGTCTCCTCAATATCTAATTATCCAAACGATATCTAACACAGCTCCAAAGATCCTCGTCAAAGGAATCGCTTCAAATACGATATGATCCAAGTTTCACCTCCATGTGTTATTCTACTCCTAATATTGATTTGGTAGATTTAATTTTCGTTTCCTGGCGCACGTGATTGAGATTTCATATTAGCTCTGATAGCAAAATATACTTTATTAGCCGTTGTGATCCTAATTCGTACCTCTATTCCATCTTCATTATCAATCATCCCAAAACCTTACCTCTTCGAAATTTCTGGTCACCTATTTAGACTGCTTATTAGATTTCCTCCGTTCTATTTTTGTACCATATATTTAATTTTCTTCATGTTTTCTTGGAGTTAAATTCTGGTTGCTACTTATTCCAGTTCATCATATTTATTTAATATTTATAATACTTGATCTGCCCATGATGTTCAGATTGTCTGCATATCCCACAATTTGGACCTTACTAGGCTATTTTGAAGGTGAACACTTACATTAGGACAACGCAAAATATTTTATATGGATATTAGAACTTAAATAATTTATATATAACTGATGTTTAGAGAAATAAAAGGTTTAAACTTTTTTATTATTTTCTCCAGGAAGTCTTAATAAAGCGCACAACTGGTAGTTGGACGTTAAAGAATACTACTGGAGTAACAATGTCTGTAATTGAGAAGCAAATGAATAAGGACCCTTAAAGTATTCTTAGCTTAGAGCGCGTCTTATGAGACATCATTTTAAGGAGAGATATATAACTAAATTAAGTAAAAGTCAATAAACAATTATCTTAACATATTACAGATGGCTTCACCAAATTTCAAATGCGTATGTGGTACAGTCTACTCCATACATTGCATAAATTATATGTATGGTTGATAGGTGTATTTAAAAATGAACTTTTCACCCTGTGCTTATCATTTCATTAGAAATGTATGTATTTCATTCATTTTTGCAGGAAGTTTTAATAGAATGACTCTAATCATATTTTCTTCAACCTAAAAACAAAATGAAGCTCAAAGTTTAATTATAGTCTTTGTAAAAATGTTATAATTTATGAAGAAACATATTTCTGTTAAAATGAATAATCCATCTAACAATAATAATTTCTATTTATTTGATATGTTCATTTCTTGAGGGTATAACTATGACTGTGACAGGTTTTAGAGGAGGACATAGCACCTAGAATTATGAAACTTTAGTATTTCTTGACAGCGTTGAGGCATATTGGCCTTCAGGTGACCAGCGCTGCCATCGTTCCTTATCAGGTCTTACCTGGTCGATTAGAAGAGTGAAATATTAGTAAGTTGACGTACAGTAACCTACGAAACACAAATAGAGCGATAGGAAGCTGCGCGTGTCTATTAGATATGTTTTCTCGTCTGCCGGTATATGACACATTGCTGTACAGAAGACATGATTATATTTAAACAGAATATACATAAACTGGACTCGCAGTGTATGAGCGATAAGCTGACGCGATGCGTCTTCTTGCTTTGCCATGTAGTACCAATACCACTAAGAGTACCAGTGTCCTCGAGGAGGGAGGGATGAGGTAAGACGTTAATAAGGATGGCCGGTTTGGGGCGATACGACAGCAACGGACAGGAGTCCCTCACTGTAGGGATTGAAACTTCTGTCAGATGTCTTCCCCCACCTGGGCAATTTGCTTAGTGAAGGAACTCCCGAAAACTCATTGACTAGAAAAGTAAGCCACAGGAACTAAACCAACTACCTCCCAAATATGGGTCACTGACTCAGCCAACTAGGTCAGTTTTATTGATATCAAATATGTTATATACTTATAATTGTATACATTTCAAAAATAGACATGCATTTTAGGACCTTCTTCGGCTATTTTTTCTAACTTTCGTAAAAGTGTTGAGCATTTTAGGAAACCGGCTTTAAATATTTCATAAGATTTGCCTAAAATTTATAGAAATTATCAGATTTATTAATGAGGAGCCTTAAACAGTTTCATATAATATTCAAATATTAATCCGCAAATAGAACTGAGAATGGGTGCTGAACCACATTCGAGAATGTGTGTTTTACTTTAAGAATAACTCTACAAGAAGTACTACTTGTTCCAAAATACTTTCCATAACTTCATATAAAGGAATGTTTAACTTTTAATTTTAACTCTGGTTAGTTAGAAGTTTTTCCTCGCGCTGCAAAGATTCTTGCATCTAAATTCACAGCACGGAGCTGAATAAACCACGAAGGTGCACAGTTTTAGCTTGGTTCAGGATGAGATGATGAATGAGCTCGGGAACCAAATGTTTCACGGCATTTGTCTTCAACTAATGTGGAAAAGCCAGAAAGAAGAGGGGAAAAAAGACGGATATTAAGTCCAAGGAGAATAAAAATACTCTGGTACAGCATAAATTTAGCTCATCAGGAAAGAATGCTAATGTCGTTAGCACCAAAGCACAGAGCTGTGACATCACTATGTCGAGTTGTTTGTTTTTATACGCTGCTATCCCAAGCCCTCTATAATTGCATTTTCATGAGTACGGTGGATGGTGGAAGCTTCATTTTATCAATCTCTTCCGTTGTCCCTTTTGTGTTTTTTTTTTCGTATACTAGTCATGCAACTTTCACGGTCTTGTTTCATGTTAAGTATTTTTGGTTCACACGAGCAAGACAAGTTGTTGGGCATTTAGAAACAAAAAATAATTTTGCAAGTTTATGACTGTGCAGAGAGTACTTAACATATACAAAGGCAGTACACAATATTAAGGGTATAAGTGGTTTCGTAATATAGGACATATAATATTGTACAGTAATATTACAGCAATATTTAGTTAATTTGCAGACTTAAATTAATAAGAGTAATATTATACAAATATAACAATTTGTAACAAAAATTTCACCTAACCTAAGAAAATTGTGGCAATTCTTCTTTCTAATTGAAATCGATTTCACCCCTGAATGAGGAGAAGTTTAATAAAACATATAAACATATTACTAATACAGCTTTAATTAATGGTTTTAATAAAAACTATATAAAAAGATTGAAAAATATAAATATCAAAACCTATGATATTTCTACCCTTAACAAATAAAATACGATTATAATTTTAAAAAAGTTACTTACCCTCCTTGGTTTAATAAACAATTTCAAAAAGTTTTTAAAGAGTTTGGTATAACTTTGGTTCCTCAAAACAAATATAGTATTAAAAATTTACTGCATATCTCTAAAATATGAAATTCCTAATAATAAACAATGTGGTGTTTATCAGTTTCATTGTTTAGATTATGATCGGGTTTACATTGGTAGTACGAAACGTAATTTGGAAACCAGAACGAAAGAACATTTTCGTAACATTAAGTATAAACAAACTGATAAATCGGCCGTAGCAGATCATTTTTGGTCGTTTAACCATGAAATAAAGTTAAATTATTAAAACAATTAAATATCCCGATAGGTTTAATGATTTGGGAAAACATATTTAAAAAATAAACATTGCGTAATGAATTTTGAAATACCAGCAGCTGATTCTGTTCTTAAGTTTGCTTCGCTTTCAGATTTTGGTAATACTGAAAAAAACATAATAACATAGTAACTTCCTTAACGACGAATTTGTTTTCTCCTGTGATTTTCTTTGACTGAAGATGCGGACAAGAGTTCGTAAAATCGATTTCAATTAGAAAGAAGAATTAACATAATTTTCTTAAGTTAAGTGAAGTTTTTGTTACAAATTCTTATAATTGTATAATATTCATTGCTTCACTGTAGTTAGCTTCATTTTCTACGTAATAATAAGAGTAGTATTGCTTGTCTGACAAATGAATGCAGTTGTTTGGATAGGTCACTGGTGTAATGTGACTGTTTAGACAGGCCAATGGTGTAGTACAGTTTGACCATGAAAACATTGTACGTAACATGACGCATAGCTTTTTTCTTACGGAATCGATATCCCATGCCTTTATGTACCGTCCAGAATGTGTGCTTACCTTCAAAAAGGATATTTTGAAAAACATTTATAAGTTTACATTTATAAGTTTTCGCTGTTCGTATAGTTCGAGAAAAGTTCTGCGCACAAAAAGTTCTTGAAATTCATTTACTTCGAAACATTTTGGATGTGGGTAATGTTTACCAAGTGTTCAAAGTTTTCTGCCAATGGGCTTTGAATGTTGAATTTCTTTCACTATTTTGGGAACAGTTCGTTGGCGTTTCCCCACTGCCGTTGCTGTCCTTGTTGTATAATTATTTAACGGGATATTTAAACTTCTACGAATCTCTTCTTTATAAAACTGTAACATATTCAATATTCGTTTTCTATTTTGTGAGTGAATGACTTAACGTGGCGGTGTTTGCATATTGTCACCGATCGCATTGTTGTGTTGGAGCCGCCAGAAAGCCAGAGCTGTGCGCGTGGGCAGAAAGAAAGAGATAGTGGCGCGCAAACTGGGCTGTTGCCGAGAAAGAGAAAGAGACCGACAGAAGTCTGGAAATTTCCGCTTTTCTGATGCCGTCGCAATTGTTCTCGAATGATTTACTGCATTCTACAAACAATGACTGGGAGGTATAAATAGCGACAAAGTGTGAGAAGTAGTCAGTCAGTTAGTTGTGTAGTTGAGTTGAGTTGTATTGTGGTTATTGCAACAGTAGACATTTGAATTGTGCCACAGTATTTTTTGTTTATTTACGTGCAGCGGAGCATCGAGTCAACCTTGAAAACTGCTGTTTGTCAATGACACGCCTTTTTGTTGCTGCAAGGGTTGTACAAAGCTTCTGTTTACTGCAATAAAGAGTGTTTTAAATTTCTGTACAAAGACGTTTGATTCTACCAACCCACGAAGTCACAATATTAATTTGATTTAAACCTGTCCACTGTAAGAGACTTAATTGCTGCATTTCAGTATTGCCGAACGGTACAGGGAATGGTAACGCAATACTGCTTACTATCTGTTTCTCTATAGGTGAGCTTCCATGTCATCTATCTTCATTCATTCTTCAGACACGTTGTATATTTTCAGGGTGGTGTAGTGCAACAGTAAAATTTGCAAAAGCCGCAAGGTGTTGTAAATGATGAATTACCCCCAGCTTTTGTGTCGATCTTGAAGAATTCTTGTAGCTGTATGCCTCAGCGCTCTGGAGCAATGAGCCTTATCTCTGGCCATAGTATCGGAATGAGAATTATGTTTTGTGCTATTATGGCAGAAAATAACAACTTTTATCTGCTTTAAAAATATTGGAATTTGTTCCGCATAAAAATTAACGTATCTTATCACAATGTTAAACTTTTTAAATTATATACTTTCATAAAATGATTAATACTGCATCGCTGAACTTTAAGTTTCTGCAGACTTGCAGATCAACACAACAGAAAACACATCTTAACACTACGGTGATCTTGTGCGGAATGACCCTAAATTATCTACATATTCTCGAGTCTCTACGCACTATTTACAGCTATAAAAAGAGGGCAATTATTTCACAAAATTTTCAACATAAACTGGCATGAGTACAACTACTTTGCGACTCTAAAGTCAATAGCTATGAATTATTGAGAAGATGTGCTTGAAAATCCATCCTTGTTAGGCAAAAGGAATATTTTATACATGCTGGTACACAAAATAACTTTAAGTAATAATTTTTTAAACTAAAAAAGCAATGTTTTGAAAACATTACGCTCCATATACGTCCTTAATACCCCATTGAGATTGCACGAAGGTAATTTGTGCGACACGTGTTTAGGAGTTACCGGATTTAACAACCAAGCGACGCCTTCCTCGGTAGCGTAGATAGTTGTGATTGTGTATGGCACAAAATGGATAGGACTGCCAGCAGTTATCGTGATTATGATGAGTACCAACTTATGTAATGAATATAGCACAATAAGTTACGTTGTTTTTATTTCCGCGAGTTAATACTCCCAACTATCGGCGAGCAATCGAGTGAGCGCCCCGGCATGGCAACTGCCTCGGGCTTCGATTCTTAAACTAACAGCACTGTATTAGGTAGAAAGAGCCTTGAAGGTTAATAAAGTTTACAATTCACTACTAAGGTTGAGACACCGGTTAGCTGAATCTGTCATTACTTTGCAACTTCATAGTTAATTATTTATCAAGTTGATACTCCTTAACATTTTAAGATTTTTGTAAAATCCCCTAATGTGCCATAGGAATCTCCTAAAATTAAATCAAAGATGAAAGATAATTCGTTTGAACTACTAAAATGGTAATATAGATAACAAGGCTTCCCAATACATGGTATTTTGTGTTGTTGTTTGCTGCCATGTTTTACCTTACATCAGTGATCCTTAACCACTGTTGTGGACAATCTCTGGCATGCAGTTGGTTTGAGTATAGTTAACTTGAATCCATCTACTTAAGAGGACCTGGGCCTTCTATAAGTGGGCCATGACAATTAGTAACAGGTTGTGGTCTTCTTTTTGTAAGAGCAAAAGTCACATTCTGAAGCTGCAGCCAACATATAAAAAATACATGCATTGTTAATGAATAATAATGCATAGATTCTGTTCAATACTTTAAGGACATAAATAATCTTCATAACTGATACCTTCTGGTAATCTACTTATAACTATTGTCCACAAGAAATACAAGAATAAAGCACTGTATAATATAACCATTATACACACCTCTGCAGAAAATAATAAATCATTAAAGTGGGTATGAAATTGGTGAAATCTGTCTCAAATGTCTATAATGCGTGTATGTATTGATGAACTTGTAGATCATATTCAGTTTAGTTACATTTAACGTGTTAGAGTGAAGCTACAAAACCTTATTTTCGATATTTCTGAGCAAAAAGTATGGCACAAAGAAGAACGTTGGGCTACCTCCCAAATATAAAATACAGACAGTAAATATACCCACTATGTATTATTTAATTATACATTATATAAATTTCTTACCCATTCGCCCAAGGTAAATTCGCGCTGCTAATTGAGAGACCGAGCAAAAGACACTTTCTCCTTTTCGTTTCTGAGCATGCAGTTTGCTATTGTTATTACCTATTGAAATGATTCAAGTTGATATGGATCGCATTGTACAAGATTCATAGAAGCCTTCCTGCATGATGGGTGCATAGTATATCTTTTGAAAACCAAATCATAAGTATATTCTGTAACAATCAATTCATTGAATACATTGCACCATTAAATGAAAATCCTGACAATTTAACACTATTGGGTTTAATTTTAAAGAAATGTTAAGAATTCTGTTGGAATATACCGTAAGAATAAATTTACGTTTCTTCAATTCTAGTTTTGGACAGATAAAATGCATGATTTGTACCAAAATTTAAGTAGTTCACAGTATGTTTTAGGGTACGTTAACGGTTAATTTTGAGCTACACCAGAAGCCAATAAAGAAGTCACAGTCTCCTGAAGCCTCAGGGAATGTATAATTGCTTTAAGCATTCCCTTTTTATTTTGGAGTTCACTCCTTTGAAAATTTCAAGTACTTCGTAGCAGCTGTTCGCTTTTGTGGATGAACAGTACACTCGTCATAAACCCTGCTGTACAACCAGATGATGTAAATAATTAATAGTAATTTAGTTCTCATCTATCCTTTTACGTCAACATATGAAAATACAAATTCAAGATTACAATTATAAAATCCATACTGGAGAACGTCATATATTCCTAAATCCTGAAAATCCTGTCATGTGTCCCACCATTGAATAATAATAATTCGGTCCCCATACACCTAACTCTAGGATTTTTTGTATTGGAGACCCTCTACTCCTTTTTACACATTTTGCCATTTCACCTATCTGTAACCTACATCTTATCTCTTAATTGTTCTTAGCCATCTTTCTTTAACTTTCCCTAAATAATTCCCTCTATTTCTGCTGTTCCTTTCTCCTTTTACTGACAAACCTTTACTAATTACTCTTTCGCCCCCAAATCGTCTCATTTACTGAGCCTCCTCTCTCCATATCTTTGTAAATACTTATTTTAAAAGACCGTTTTCCCGATTTTATTCTCTATATTTAATTTCAGACTATTTAGGCGCTGGTCTGTTGTCTTTTACAAAAGAAACACATTCTTCTTAAACAAACTGTTTAGTAATTTCTGTCAACTCCGGCAAATTTTAAAAACAATTTAGAACAAATATGTATATGCAAATACAAGCAGTTTAAATGCCAAATATATGAAGGAGATTGACAAAAAGACGTATGGGAAAAAGCCGGATGAATGGTGACCCAATTTATACTATAATCGGGTTTTTTATTGAATTATTGAAACTTTGTGCAAATAACAGCATATTCGAAATACAACTTCGTCAAACGCAAAACATGGAAATTCCGCTAAAACAAAGCATGAGAGGAATATTCGTGGCAGGCTTTCTCAAATGCTATAAAGTGCTGGAAAAATGATTGAACCCACTCTGCGAGCAGGAAACTGTGTGCTCGAGCCCTGTTCTCACGGATCAATATACCCGAGTAAGTCGTTTGTCTTGATGATCTACATCTGTGTAAACAGCGGACTAGAAATTACATTTTCGGAGGTAAAGTATGTAGTTGGCGCGTAGGAGATCGTGGTTCTGTTCTAGATATCAACATTTGCTTCTCCACCCCCACCCCCCAGAGGTGACTGTGTGAAAATTATACCCCTCTAAACCACGGTGTATGTTTCATATTCTAACAGTAAATTAATATAGACAAATAGAATGCAATGATAGCTGAAATTACTGAACAATAAAACAAATATAATGAGCCAAAGTTCATGTATTACAAAAGATCATAGTAATGTTACATCATTTTCAGAATTTAGAAAGTTTTTGTTGATTTTCTCGAAACTTAGTTGACTGGACTTTTGCACTTGTGAAAGTTAGGACTTCAATTCCTTACTCCTATATCGAGATAGAAATTTCTAGAAATGATTTCGTTACACATTTCCTTATAGATACAAAGCAAACTGGGCAATAAAGTAGTCTTAGGTGCTAGTAAAATATCTACTAGCTGGTTGCTATGTGCTGACCTTGAAATTTGGTTCTATTTGCATGACCAGGAATTAAAACAGGAATGCAACTGCCCATTTCAGAAAAAAAGTTATGTTTAAGAAAATGAACACAAGAAGTATCTAAGAAAGGAATGACTTTACAAAAAGTATTTAAGGGGATCTACAGTTTTATGTAATAGGTCTTTGTGTGCCTTATATACTTCACCATTTACATAAAAGGCATCCTAAAATGATGAGAACTTGTGAGGCTATTCCTAGAAAATTCAATATATACATTTTGGGGATTAAAGCTGCCATTAATATATGGTCATTTAAACAAATATTGGGCGCTGATTTAGAGAAACCCTGAATGTTCTAAAAGTTTCTATGTAAAAGGTGGTTTGTAGTGGGGAATTTTCTTGAAAATTCCCTATTCACATCCCTTGAAAACACTGAACCTATCTACAAAGTTTGGCAACTAGCCGACTTTTCTTATTTCTCTATTCAGATAGACCAACATACAGACAGATATAAAGTTTTTTTCTATTTCAGAATTCAGGAAGTCCCATACCGTATATGTTCGGCGAAATCTTGTTATCAAAACTTTCGATGGAATACAGCAGTACCCCGTGTCCGTAATAGAGTCGTCCATAATAGAGAAAATAATTTTATATCTGTGATAGTACAAAACATATGTAACTGGTACACTGACCCTGCTGCCCGCTTCACGCCCAAATATTCGAGGAGATGGTCAACCATCCGAGAACACCAGATGATGTGTTCAGACGATGTGATGAGTTGGCTTTGGATACCCTTAGACCATGGACCATCAGCTCCTCAAATGTATCACGATGCTTGGTGGGCATCAGAGTTACACGTATGTCGAAAAATTCGTAACCACATAGCTGGACTCATGTCCAAACTTACATAGTGTTATGTTTTGACCATCTTTTGGGATTATATGAGTACTTTGCAATATGTAGGTAGAAATTTTGCAAAGCGTGAGGTAGAATACTGAATTTTGGACAATGTCAGGTTTAATATCCCTTACCATACTGAATTTATATCGACCACTTTTACATGAAGGCCTGCAGGAACAATAGTAGATATTCATCTATACTCATATGTCAATTTAAACAGCAAGTTTAGGAAATTAATTAAATTAAAGTAACTGATTGTTTAGCTGGGTGAAAATTACGGTACACAAATTGCATAAAAACTGTATTGGCCCTTGCTGTTTTAAACGTCTCTTTTTGGTTCAGAGTATTTGAATATGCGTGTACACTACAGTAAATTTCTCACCCAAAACCAAACTCTACATGGAATATTTTCATTTAATATTTGCTATATTATAAAAAAGAAAATTCCAGGTATCATCCAAATGGTGTACTACATATAAAGCATACTTTACTTGAGCATCAGATCGTTACATACGTAATGTCAATATTTAATGAACATTTATTCTGTTCACTGCAATAAAGCAGAATTTACATTTGCTATCCACACAAACCATTAAGAAATAGTCACAACAACAATGCCTGGTTGGGATACCATGGCAGTATATTCAGAGTGCAGAGGGTGTGGTAACGTGACCAACCACAGACCTGCTTTAATAAGATATAGTTTAGCTAAAGAGGTGTGACGCAGAACCAAACAACTATTAAGCCCTCTCATTATGGTGCTGCGAACCAACCAGCACATAATTTTCCATTCTTTAACGCCTCGATGTTCCATTAAACTCCAACAAATTAGCCCAAAGCTGATTAACCACAAGTTTCATCCATCACGAGTTGACAATCTTCCACGCTTCATCGAGTTTGCCATCACGATGAGACAGGAGCTAGAGAGAGATTGCAGTGATGGGCCTGGTCGCTTGGTGGTGAATCCCTCAGTCACAATAATGTACCACGAAAAATATTACGCAATAACAGAGTATCCACACTCCTTTATAGCTAATATATACCAGATCAATCAATAAATTTTAACGCATTTATTTTTAATCAAGAAATGGAAGCAATTGAAGTAGATACAACAAGATAGTACATACTTATTAATGTTGCAAAGGAAAACAAATCATTTCAGCAAGCTTTAAAGATAATGTTTTTCCATCGCTTTTAAAATTATTCGACCTAACAGCAGTTATTGGTACATATATTGGTTGATTCCGTTGAACGTGATCACAGAAACTGACTACTGAATACCAAAATCTTCCATTACGTAGCCAAAATGTGTTCAAATTACTGCGTGGTCCATTTCCAACTGATTTCAAAATGCTTATTACTCGTTGCTTGATGTGCAGCCGCTAAATACGGCTAAATCACACAAATTTCCCAAATCTAATGCAAATATCCGTGATGTTACCCTGGCAATGACTTGTTATTCTATAAACAATTATTGTGTTAAATAATGGTACGTTTTCGATATATGTCCTTGCTGAGAAGATAAGACTATGTAACACTAGTTTGCAGGTACTGCTGAATATATGTGAAGCAAAATAGAAGTGTAATATTTGGATAGGTAAAAACAGTGTGAATTGTGACCGAAAGCTTAAATGACTATCTCTAAAGGGTTCGGAAAAACGCTGTCTCGGACTAGGATTCTCTCACTTGACGTTCTGATGGTGAAACCTCTTTTTGGTTCTCAAGATATGGTTTTATGTTAAACTATTACAATTTTTCTTCAAGAGGGAGCTACTCTTATAACATTTTGGAATTTAAAAATGTTATGCTGGAAAAAAGTGGGTAACTTTTGGTGGCTACACACAAGATATTAACAGCAGTTGCACATTATCATTATCATGATCATCATCATCATCATCATTACTATTACTAACTGGAAGTACAAGTATCTCTGTGATTACCTCACACACAGGGATTTGAGGCCGATTCTGAAATAATATTTTCTCATTTAACAAGCCAAAAAATACGACAAAAACCAAATAAAGGCGTTTTCTCAAGCATTTCTGTTTCGAAAATGCATACCTACTCCCCAATTCTTTGAACGAGGGACGTTTTCTGTGGTTCACGTTATATAGAGCATATGCCATGCACATTCATTAAACCTTCAGCCAATGTCGTGATGTTATAGTGATATTACTCTTTTTCAGTAAATAACTTATTTCCTCTAGGTAAGTTAATTTGTTTTTGTTTTTTTTTTGTTTTTACTATTTAAATTTTGAAAGTCAGGCTATTTTTGTAAAACTGTGGTTGGAGGAAATCTTAAGAAATTTTCACTACTGACATCCTAGTGAATTAATTTGGGGAGCTACACAGTAAATTTCTATGCCGAAATAAACCATTTTTATTTACATAAGTATGGCCGTGCCATGGCTGAGTGATTAGACCGCTTGGCTCTCACCTAGGTGGCCCGGGTTCGATCCCAGGCGACCGCAAATTGGGATTTGTGTTGGATAACGTTGCACCGGGTCCTCCGGTTTCCTCCACCATCTTTACACCAATTGTTCCATCAATCATTCATCTCAGACTTCGGGCCGACACCCCAACCCAGATTTCATCTCAGGTCAGAGGTAAAGGGAGGGAAAAATGTAAATAAGTAATAAATCTAACTTGTGTGATTTGAAGTGTGATGAACTAAGTTAATTATTCTCATAATGCTGCTCAACCATTCTGGAGCCAAACGGGGTGTCGCAGGTGGTAGCGCGTGTGATTGATATTTGTGAGTCGTTGGTTCAATCCGTGCCCATTCTAACTTAGGGTTTCCCATAGTTACCCTCTTGTAACTCAGGTTAGTGCTCAAACCACGGTATTGAGGTCCATCCTTGCCTATTTCCGCATTCCCCTTAGGATTGTGGGACCAGGCGACGGTGTTCGACGGTGGCTTGCTCCTTCTAAAGGTTTCATCTCCATTTGGATGATTCAATCAGATATCGCCTCCGCAAGCCCTTAACAGTGATAGAGGCTTGTACAGAGGATGAACGCCCATGCGGCTACAGGCGGCGTTCGAAAACTTTCCTGGTATGTAGTATTGCTATGTCGATGTATGCCGTCTTCGTCATGCGGTCTTGCTGGGCTCCGAGGGAGGGAAGTACTGCTCATGCAGCGATGGACGGGCCCTCCTCGATAGCGTGGTGCTAGCGTGTCTGCCTCACGTTCAAGATGTCCTGAGTTCGAATCTCAGTCAGGGTGAGTTACCTGGATAAGCTTTCTTGCGGGGTTTTCCCTTAAAGGGCGATTGACGCTGTCGAATGTGTTTCTTACTAGAGAAGATAGTTGCCATCAGTGTTCGCGGCTGTCATTCAGCCAGATCCTATAGTCCTTCTAGTCTTTCTCCTCGTCCGCTCCTCCCAAGCAACGCGGTAGAAATATAAAGACTAAAATACCGACGTGAAGCGCTCAGCCTTGGTTGCGACCCCTCCGTGGTACGTACCGGTACCCTTGCCTTTACCAACCATGCAAATTACTCCACTCAAATGTCCTTCCCTTCCTGAAAGTCGCAATTTTACCCCATATTATATTGCTTTATTACGCTGTTTTGGAACTTAAATCTTCATATTAAAAGTTGTCACAATTTTTATCCAAACCTGACACTGTTTCTTCACCAACTAGATTTTGAACACATGCATAAAAATATTACAACTTCAAATTTTTTGTAAAGTAAAATTACAAAATTAAACTTGCACTCTCGTCTTGCATACATTTTTGGTAACGATTTTTAAAAGCCTTTGATACAAATAACAAATGAAGTATAAAATTCTTTTTTAATTAAATTTTGTCAGATTCCGTTCACAATTTATCACAAATGTTTCCATTTATACTATGACACAAATGTTGGTGCTCCTATGCCTACCCAAATTTTTCAAATAAAGAAAAAGGAAGGAAATGTTAACAAAGTGAAGATTTAGTCATTTGTAAAGCATTCCAGTTGACGAGAAAGGCTCATTATATGTGTCGGTTCAGGTTCAAAAAGGGTATAATGAAAACGGGGAAAGGGTATGTATGAAATGGCACAGTAAGGAAAGTTTAAAGTTGGCTAAAGCGTAAGAAAAATTTAATATTAGGTTTTCTTATTTCAATTCTAGAAATGACAACCAAGTGGTTAGAAAGAATGTACGAAGCACTAGTTGAATCCAAAATGTTGTGGAGATCTGGGGTTGGGGGGGGGGGCACAGAGGTAAACAAAACAGTGGACCAAAACTACAGAAGGTTTTCTAAACAGCTACTGAGCATACGAAGATCAGCACCTAGGGAAGTAGCTTTAGTAGAATTAGGAAAGATAAGAAGAAATAGAATAATAATGGAAAGAATAATACAATTTTGGTATAGGTGTCTGGCCAAAGAAGAAGGGGAAATTACAAAATTATGCATGAGACAGCAAAAAAGATTAGAGAACTTGGTGGGCAGAGATAGGAGGAATTATGACAAAAGTAGGAGTGGGAGATATATGGAGATTAGAGGAAAGGAATACAAGCGAAGTTGGTAAATTGGTATAATGTAGAATAGAAGATATAAAAAGACAGGAAATATGGAGAAGTCTAGAAAATATGAAATCATTACAATTTTACAAGCAAATAAAAAGAAATTGGGGACGAGAAGCATATGTAGATTACTGCAATAGACAAGGGAGAGAAGGGTTAGCATGGACTAGAACAGGAAGAATATTTCTAAGAAGGGATAAGAGGGAGGGAAAATGGAATTTGTGAATTGTGTTACGGAAAAGAAAGCATACAACACCATGTAACAGAATGCTAAGGCCGCGCTGTGGCTCAGTGGTTAGACCACTTGGCTCTCACCAAGGTGGCCCGCGTTCGATCCCAGGCGACCGCAAAGTGAGATTTGTGGTGGACAACATGGCGCTTGGGCGGGTTTTCTCCAGGATTTCCTGTTTCCCCCGCCATCTCATTCCACCGGTGCTCCATCTTCATCACATGTATCATCAGTGTCATCGCCTGCGGTGCCGTATGTAGTTAAAGCGGGCGTTAACACTATGTGTTTTCTCAATGTGGAGAACAAAGGTCTGGGAATAAAAATGGGAGAAAGTAGAGAAGAGGATAGTAACTATAAAAATGTTAACGGGCAGGGAGGAAAAGAAAGTAGGAAGTATTGGTGAGTTCTTGCAGAAAGTAAAAGAAAGTGGGCCAGAAATGTAAATAATATAAGAAAGGAAGATGAGGGGGGAAGAATTGGCCTAATTAAGTAACAAGGAGGCATGGAGGTTAAGAGCTACCTGGCAGAGCAGAATACCAGAGTGTCATGTAAGTCGAGGTAGCAACAAGGTAAAGACAAATAAATGTAGCCAAAAGTTGTAAATTGTAAAGTTTTGGAAGATGCACAGTAAATATATCATATTAAAATTACTTGGTTATGCATTGAGTAGAGACACCCTTTTTAACAACATGTAACTCTTACAGTTTAATTCACAGTTTAAACCTGTTTTATTTCTTAGTATTTGTTTATTGACTCTTACGTATATAATAATAAACAATTTAATGATCTAATATTGAATACCTGTGCTACTTTTGGTCACAACTGCTGGTGATGTATAACAGTCCTTTCAAATTAATCGGGAATACCAGCCGATTCTGAAATTAAATGCTGTCTAAAACTGAACTTTGGACGGTGATTTTCCGATACCCTATTGATCGAGCACTTCAATACACTTCAATCAGTCACGGTAATGCAATCGGGTCCAGAGAAACTTGTTAGGTCTAGGAGAAGAGTTACCAGTTTGGTAACCATGAATTCTGTGCACTTGCATTGTGAACAAGTGACCACAAGTGCTTTGTCTGTTGCCGATTAACTAATGGCAAGCGCGCTCGACGTGGATTATATACCTGCAATCAATAATTTTGTGTATCATGAAGAAATTTAGTCATTCATTTTGTTCGTTTCGGGCTAGATTGCTTGTTATAATAAGGATAAGAAGAACGGCTCGCTCTCTTATATGCTGGCAAAAGAATTAATTGCACAATCATGAATAACAGAATAAGTTGTGATCACCAACAAAATACAAACTCATATTTATATTAAATTAATAAAATCAGTTTGTAGAGATTTAAAGTAATATTTCGTTTTAATGTGTAAATTTTGTCATAATTAGTTAGGTTTCTTCACTGAAATTACCTGTATATTGTCGTTGTGGTAAACCATTGGGAGTAAGTAGAGAAACTCCACTTAACGTGATAATGGATCACCTACTTACTAAATACAATAAATCAATCCTGACATAATATTGTTTATATTAATATTTATTTATCAAATTGCTTATGAAAATGACGAATTGTACTTAGGTGAATAGCAAACTAAGTTCTTCTTGTTTAGCCTTCAAGTAAATAGCTAAACCTCTCGCCGTGCTCGCCTCGGTAGCGTAGATGGTAGCGTGTCTGCCTCACGTTCAAGAGGTCCCGAGGTCGAATCTCGGTTAGGGTAAGTTACCTGAGTAAGGCTTTTCCGGGGTTATCCCTTATCCTGAAAGATGAATGTCGGGTAACCCTGAGCTCCAGGGACCCCGGACTAATTTGAGCGGCATTTCGCCCATTTCATTCATCGTCCAATATGACATAACGTTGGAGGACATAAATTACACAAAAATCCTCTTGCCTTGGTTGTTATTTTTTACAGAAGGCAAAGGTGTTTCTATATGTTGTGAATCTGTGGGTTCGTGAAATGAAAAGTTCAATTGCACAAACTCAAAATTGTCTTTATTTCTACCGAGTTACAGTTGGAACACTTGCCGATCACATAGGATTACGTAGCGCACACAATTACAATTCACCAGTTCGTCTGTCACAGGTCCACTCTGCACTCGCAATTACGTACAACTCCTTCGATGCACATACAGTCTTCCAGTCCGTTCACTAGCACGGCGCTCCTCCGGCTACTCGCCAAGAACTGAACTGACTCGCCAACTGCAGCCCCTTTTTATAGGAATATCGCTGTTTCTGGACGTCTCGCGGTTCAGTGACTCACTCCGAAGGATCCAGACGGCAGCATGCGGGGAAAGAAATGGCTAGTGATGTTTATCCAACCATCCCCTCGTTAGCGCTGCATGATAAAAGAGTAGGCGTGGGCTAAATGCCTCCTGTCGCCTACCCGGCTGCTAGCTGGTGGGGCCTTCCTATTATTAGGTGACAATATGGATATTTGACAGAAACGCAGAAAAGTAGAGAGATAAGCATATCATTTTCCATGGGAATTAGTATTATCCACTTCCATAACGACATTAGTGGTTTCTTCTAAAGCTAACTGTCTAGACGTTGGATTTCAATTTAAAGGATGAGGTCTGAGTAAATATGCAGGAATGTGACACTCAAGTCATTGGATAATTTTCATCCATGGTCTTTAATTAATGATATTTTGTGTAAGCACCTTTACCATAAAATCTAAAGTAGCTGAAGCTGCCACCTATGTAATACAGCCTCTTTCATTTCACATTCATATTACCATGAGTGCTTTATTAATGCTTTTTGGGGCGGTTTAAATAAAGTAAACATTCTACAAGACTTACTTAAATGGTATGTCACACTATATCCAGTCAGGTGGTAACTCCAAGAAGCATCTGAATTGCTTTCACAGAGGAGTAGCCACAGTGGTGGGATGTGTAGCCCAAGGTTGATGTCGTTTTTATATATTAGTGATAAAATCAGTTTACAAAAGAAGAAGCATTAGCCAGAAAAGCCAGAAGCAGTTGATTTGGGAAAACCAAGCATAACTGGGGCCAAACAGGGGAGATGTATGGGTTACATTGACAAGTAAGAGATATGCTCTTGTTCTCTTCATTAGGCTCGATGGATCCGTTCAATATTGACTAATTGACAAGTTCGTCCCTGTGGAATGTCATCCTACAGTTTCATTTCGGAACAGGGAATTGAAATATATGGCAATGTGAATGGATTTCAGTCCATATAAATAGCAAGACACTGTATATGAATAGCCTGCAATCCCCTTAGTTCAGCTTATTACTCCCAAGGGACACGGGAAACATACATCTAGACTGCAGGAAAATATATTGCTACTTAGAGGGCTTCCATCATGTTGCTACATATTCCACAACTTGATGGCTTGTTATACTGCAACTTTGTTTTAGCGTACATTTCTTACAGTGGATGTTGAGAAAACATCTAGTAATTGTTACTCGTCCTCTGATATCTGTATTCACAGAAAGAATATTTAATGTGAGAAGGTACTGCCTATCTCAACAATGCTATGTCCATGATCTTTAGGTGCACGTTACTAAGAATGATATGCACATGAAAATTTTCAGACATATTCTTTAAACCTTTATCTTTAATAATACTTGTTGATATTTGAAAATGTTGTGTTGATAATTTGTTATAATTTTTTAGTTTTTGTAAAAGGAAAGCACTGAAATTTCAGAATTTTTTTAAACAAGTATTATGAATCTCAGAGAAAAATCCCTTCTCATTATTATTATTCTTATGAGTCTGTTTAATATACACAGCATAATTCATATGTTTTGCTTGATTACCTTTTTTAAAAAGTGCACCTTAACCTGAAAAACTGGGAAACTGGGAAAAACAGCTTTAAAGTTTATATATTGATTACTGACTTCCCAAATGAGTCAGAACATTCCTGCTGCATAGTCCTGACCCTCTGTGTTCTCACTTGTTCTTTTCAAGTTACTCTTCATTTGTCTTGTCTTCGTGGCCAGTTCTTCAACCATTTTATCTGCTTTCAGAGCTCGCAGCTCATCAATTTCTGTATATGACTACTATCATGATTAGCACATGTGTGAACTAGGCCTACTAACCTCAATATTACATATTGTTTCATTGTCTATTCTATTTATATTTTCCACATTTACTGTTGTATGTGGTTAGTAAAACAATTGCCTGTAAGGTTTCTCTTTCGAAATGTTTTTGGCCTACCCATATCACATATTCACCAATAACTAGTACAATATATTATCAGAACAAATAACTGTTCAGCTACACAGCCAAAGACAAAAGAAATACTGGCATCATTGGAGTTACAGTGGTACCAGCAGAAAGACTAAAATATCCCTTACAAAAAAAGGCTTAGTTCAGAAATATCTGTTCAGTATTACAGAAGTTATGTTCGATTTTCTGAAAGCTTACGAAAAGGGGCGTGGCAAAAACTTAACACTCACTAATATAATTAGCAAGTTAGTTATAAAATATTGCTCCAATGAACTTTTAACTATATATTTGTAATTTAGAGGGATGTAATTATAATAAAATATAACAATAAAGATGTGAACTTTAACTCCAAGTGCAGTACCTTCTCACATTGATATAAGTTATTCTTTCAAAATTTATTTTGGTTAATAAGAATTTCTGTAAATTTCAGAGACCTTCCCTTTATCCGCCCCAGGATTTTGTTTCAGTGAAATAATTTAAATGAATTTTATGTTTTCTAGTGCAGCAAACCTAATTCGAAAACGGTTAATTTTCACAAATAGTTTATGCTTACATAAAAGGCATGGACAGTGTTATTTTCTTCCCTAGAAAGACTACACAATTGCATTTGCTACTGCAACTGACGCTTTTCATGACAGTACTAGCCTGTAATTCCTGAAACTTCCGGTTAAAAGCATGTAAAAATATTTAACAAGACATCGTTTGGAGGGAAAATAAAACCATTAGTCTCGTGTGATGAAACACCACCTGGTTCCTCGAGGCAAAACGTTCACACTCAATAGGTGCATGTCCCATTTTAGTTTTATTCCTCGGATGTTTATTTAACAGCTCATCACTGCACACCCTAGTGGCGGACTGTAGGTATTTAAAACAATTGATTAACTAATGAACCCATGTTTAAGCTTCCTATGCCTTTCTGACTGATTGCTGCTGCAGAGCACTTATAAGTGCAGGTTTGTAGAACTGTTAGTCCTTTGCAGGCGTGAAGCAATATACGAGGGCTGTTCAAAAAAGAATGATCATAACTTTTTGCGGTCATAAATTTTCGCATTAAATTTCAAACTTATTATGTTCTGTTAGCTTTATGTGAAACAAACACGCCCTAGTAGTTTCGAATCCCGACTATGGCACTGAATTTTTCAGTGTAGCTCTACTCATTAAAACGTCTTATTGAAAGCATTTATAAAGAGTTAATAAAATTATACACATAATGAAATAGTTCATCAATAATGTCTACTAATACACAATCTTTTAATGATATAACACTATAGATGATATTTCAGATGTTCAACTATTTGATAGCTTTGTGTAAGACAAATTGATTTGTCCCTAAACGAAGTATATAGCTATCTTGTCTGGTCGTAATTTATAATATATTTTGAAACAGAATTTGGGAATACACTGCTAGAGGAGACATTGATATTACAAAGGGTTAAAAGGGGTAATGAGAAAATTAAACTGAAGGTTAAGGCTAGGCATCTAATAATATTGAGCTCGTTGACTGGAAATGCTCTTTAGTGTGACCACAGTGCTATCAATTAAAGTTAGCTTGAACTTTTGTTTTATCCTTTTCTCAACCTATAGGTTACATTTGTGTATATTTACTTCGGGTTATATAAACTGTTTTTGCCACAGAATTTCTCTCTCATTCGTTTTCAATATCCTTGTTTTAGAAATGTTAGGTTTCAAAAATGAAATTTACCAGTTATTATAAAGTGACTTAATTACTTATATATACTCAAGAAAGACAAATGTCGGGTGACTTTAAGCTCCATGGACCCTGGCCCCATTTGAACACCATTTTACCCATTTCATGCACCGTCCGATATGAATTAAATTTGGAGAACGTAAACTACAAAAAAGGGATACATAATATTCTAAAGTTGTAACAGAAGTGTAACAGATTAGCAAAGGCATATCCTCTTTTAAACAAAAGCAATTTGTATGGAATTCTTCAGCGTTCTGATGCATATATTTACATCTCTTATTGAAGTTCTGTGTTTTCATTGTTCTTGCTACATATAGTATATAAGGAAAGTATTATATTCCACCTAAATGCTGTTGAGATTAATAAGTTTTGCAAACCCCTCCCAAGAACAACAAAACATTAGAAAAAAAGTGTGTGTGTGTGTGTGTGTGTGTGTGTGTGTGTGTGTGTGTGTGTGTGTGTGTGCGTGTCCGTGTCCAAAGAGAAATGAATCTCACAGCCATCACATAGCCACTAGCTCTTAAACAATTGTAATATTACTTAATTCCTACTCTATTCTTCTATTCCCCTTGTACCTACAAATTACCAAATGTTTATATCAATTAACGTGAAGTAGATAGAGAAGTAAGCAGTTTTAAAGATTAGTTTTTACAACAGGAGAGGGATAAGTGAGTTCAAATCATGATACATTTATTCTTCTATCATTGGGCTCTGGGCATAATGTAATAAGCTATTTTAGAATAATTTCGATTGCATTTGTTCACATTATTTTATATACGTATTCTAGTCCTAAAATATTGATGTAAGGCATTACATTGAAATCTAAAATGTATGATATTGATGTACCAGCATTTGATTATTCTACAAGCAATGTTCATATAGGTGTCTGTGTTCTCAGATTCGTTATTTTACCTGGTAACCATTACAAACTCTTTAAATTGATGTTAGATTTCTTACATTCATTCTCTTTGATGTACTTTTCCTTCTCTGTTTTTATCATCTTCCAGTGAACAAATGGATTCAGCAGTACTACGGGGAATATAAATCATAACAGTCAACAGTCTGGAGACAAAGCTTTTTCTCAGATTAGTTTTGCTGTCGTCACCTTTACGGATATCCGTGCTTTCTGCCGTAGTAACTCACATATATTAAAATGTAAACCTCTGTTATCATTACAATCCATTTGCATGTAATTCTAAATGTTCTGGAAGTATTACTTAAAAGGAATGCATATCTTATTCTACTTGATGCATATATATTCAGTTGCCTTATTAGATCTGAAAGCTCCTATATATTTGAATTTCTTTCCAATTGTAATAGACCAAAAGTGCTTTTTCATATTGCAACAAATAAGGACAACAGTTGCTGCGAACCACTTTAATTAATAAATAGGCACATAACGCAGCGCAGTTGCACTGGTGCAAGCAACCGGGACATCATCCCTGCTTCAACAAATATAGAGTCACAACTCACAAATGAACTGTACTAGGCACTGTCCACTTCATTCAATTGAACTCTCGTCACTATATGAGGGCTGTTCAATAGAGATATATAATAATTTTTTACGGTCATAATTTATCACACAAATTCAATCTTATTATATTCTGTTATCTTAATGTGAAACAAACACGCCGTAGTAGTTTAATTGTTGCTACTCCTGGTTCCCGCCTGTGAGAACCATGCAAGTTCAGACATGTTCAGTATCGCCACCGCTGCAATGGAGTTATCACGCGAGGAACAATGTGCGGCAGATCCATGGTTCAAATCCCGGGTATGGCATTGAAGTTTTCATTTGGACGCTAACCTTTCATATCGTGTGTATCATTGTCAGCCATCCTTTTAAAGAAAGCGACTGAAGCACAGTTAGAATTAACTTTAACTCAAATAATTTCTTAACTTATTAAATTCTATAAGGCTGTATTAGAGTTACAGATAATAAGACAGCCACGTAGTGTTCTGGAAGTCCACCAGTAGCTTCAATTAAGTCAAGGTACTCATTTAATAAAACTGAAAGCAATATTAGGCAAGTAAACGATAAACCTGCCTGCAATAACTAGCGAAGGCTTGTGGACCTTATCGGAAATTCTCGGCATTGAAGGCAATGTCTTTGGCTTATTGCCCTAGATACAGAAGGCGGTCAGCGCATCACCGAAACTATTTCAGTGTAGTTAGGACGTTCTCTCCTGGGTTGTTAAATCCACCGATGCGCACTAAATTGGGCTGCACAGCAACGGGCTATTTCAACTCCCAGGGAGACAGCATTGCGGTTTGCTTTGGATTCTAACATCTTATTGTCTGAGAAATCACATGGCACTCTCAACTTCTTACCCGATAACACACAATAGCCTACCTACATTTCTATCACGAAAGGTAGATCACAAACTGTCTCCATTGTTTGAATGCGATCTTGGCATGCAGAACTACGTGCTTCACCGCCTGGCAGTGCCTGCATTGTACATTCAGCGTCACTCAACACTCTACCAATTGACTAATCTAATGATACGTTTCCTCATATTTCACCCAACAAACAACCATGACACAAAAACCTATCATAACAGATATAAAGAACATAAGTTTTTGTATTCTTTATTAAGGGTTTTATTGCTGTCTGAAGAACGGGATTTAAGATTTGGAATTTCTAAGCTAAATTCAAGAGAGTGAAAATAAGAGCCCAAAGTTTGAGTATTTGACATTAAAATTTGCTTTTCAGGAAGCAGACAGATTTCACGTTTTCTGCAAGATTTAACTCGTTACACGAAACTTTATGTTTCTAACGGCCCTATTAGGATTAGGGTTACTACAAAAAAAGGGATTCGAGACACATGCCTGTGGTTAAAATAAGACCTGGAACTTTCCTGGCGATGAATATGTTCAAAATATTCTCGGGAAACAATCCAGCTGAAAATACGATTACAAATTGACCTTTTGGGAGCGTAGATCTCTGTCATCCTCAGTATACTTAAGAAATGTTAGGGTAATGGCGCCATATTTCGGATACCATTTTTATTTTTGGGTATTCTACATGTTATAGTACATCAATAGACACGAAATTCCGTGACAACGTTCTTTATTCATATTAGCTTAGAGTTCCATAGTCAAAAATGTCTTATAAATTAAGTTCACATAAGACATAATAAAAACGGTTAAAGAGCATTTGGATTAGGTTACAAAAGTGATGCCTAATTTCGGATACTTTTGTGGAGTGCGATAAGCCAGCTGAGAGTGTCTTTACATAAAATCTCTGGGACATTTTTTTCCAGCCATACTGCTACTAGAATCAAATTGATATTTTACATTGTTGATCAAAGCTAGCTGGAATGCCATTCGTCTAATGTCCTTCTAAGTCCAAAATAGCGATCATCCACACCACATCATCCATCACATGGTGTTGATCATCCATAACCGTATATTATGCGGCCAGTTCGGTTTCCAGGTTCTCACCAAATGCGTATTCTTTTCCGATTTTTGTAGTCAATAAGCGGTCAATATGTTTCTATTTGTGGTTTAAATGATTCTCTAATATAGAGCGAGGTACGCCATACAATTTGAAAGCTTTTTAAAAATCCCAGGCCTTTATTGCTTCTCTCGTTGCTTCTTGTGGCCACCTCCTTCTGTGCCCTGGTGCCATCTGATGAACAAAAAGTCTTTTAGATCGGTAAAATAATGTTCATTCCTAATTTCGGATATCCAAAATTACGATGCTCTGTGGTACCCGAAATTAAGAATTCCGTCATATTGGATAAATAACAGCCTGGATTAAACAAAATATAAGCAATTTCAAATGCTAATGCAAATAAGAAAACTATCATATACTAACATATTACAGACAGTAATTACGTGATTTAGGACCTTACCTTAAGCTCAAGAAATCGCTCTGAAAAGTTATCTTCAAACACTCTGATCGTGAACAAAACATCTTACGAATGCTACTTCGCGGCAACTAACTGCATAATGGCTAGAGGTTCACTGTGTTTACCTGGTACTTCCTCCTACTTGTTCACATGATTTCCGAGGGAGTGCAGTAGCTCACGGAGTAGAAAATCTACTATCCGAAATTAGGCACCTATCCGAAATATGGTGCCCTTGCCCTATATCCACAAAATATATAACAGGATATAACACAAATATCAACAAAGACAGAACACTACCATTACACGCATCGCTGAACAAATGTCTGTTTTCAGTAAATTAAATGCCAGGTCAGGAGATGGCGTTAGTGTAGAAAATTAACTAGGTCAAAGAAACCTAACTGCTTAACATAATCAAACTGTATAGATCTGTGCTTCTAAGCTGACGGATTTCCATTTTTAAGGCCGGTTTCCAACAGGAGACGAACTGAAGTCCAGCATCAGGATTAAGCGTGCTACTCTCGGAGGAAATGGGCAAAGCATCCTTAACTCTCCGCTCCCAGTAGCTTAATCGTGAGGGTGGATTTCAGTTCAGCTCCTCCTGGAAACTAAAATGGAAATCCATCGGCTTAAGAAGCAACGGTCTATACAGCTAGATCATCAAGTTAAGTAGTAACGTTTCTTTAATCCAATTAATTTTGTATACTCACGCCATGCCCTAACCTGGCATTTAATTTACTGAAAACAGTCTTTTGTTCAGTGATGGGAGATTTGGTAGTATTTTGTCTTTGTTTATATTTGTGTTATATCGACTTACAAATTTTGTTGTTACAGTTCTTAAATACACTGATGATGGGAACAATGTACGATCCCAAAATGTCGATTTCTAATCGTCTTTTCACCTGGCTTGTTTCACGAGAAGATTTTGAACAAGCTTGTGGTTTATAGTACCTAAGCCAAAAGTGGGACATCTTCGGAAGGAGGGATGAAGCGAGAGCAGACAGAGGACAACGGATTCAAGGAGTCACGACAGTGGCAAGGCCAGTGTCCATACTGTTTACCAGTTGGAAACTCCTTGGCATGCCCCCACAACCAGTATCCCACGCGCCGTGTTCCGGTAAGGGCCCACCAGGTCAGCCCAGATAACGGAGACCGTCCTACTGAAGGAGGGTATTTTACCAAGAGCATATCATTCAGCGATGCAGCGCCGAAGTTGTCGATAACACTTCTACCCTGAAAGAGACGACTAGGTGAGAGATGATATGAAATTATAATGGAGATGAAATGGAGGGACAGAAAATTTGGCGCAGGTAATTAGCTTACCCAGCATTCGTCTGGCGACTTGGAAAAAAAACGAAAAAATCCCATGGGCCAGGTAGGTTGGTCACAGGAATCGAAGCCGGGCCTTATGCGAACCACAGATCAAACCACCTTTCATCCCACTCGGTAACAACCCTATGGTGCAATGTCCAACTCTTCATGCTAAATGCTCTCCATTTTAAACCTTTAGGCTTCTCATAACGCTTGAAATATTGTTTAAGATATAATTTTTTGTTACTGCTTCCAAAGTTTGTCACTATGAACATACTCACCGCAATACATACCATCGAAGTCATCTCTGTAATACTATACAACATGATGTTTTCATATTTTGGGTCTGTTTAGAACGGCTAGGGATACAAATGGTGTGTATTCAGTATTCTATACACACAAACACTGAATATTGATATTGCAGGTGTAACAGTTGTGTCGTGGGAAAATTTCACAAATGTTTGCATTGTGGATTTTATTTCAGTAATAAAGAAAGCAAAATATTGCTTTTGTGAAATGAAAGTTTTCTCGGCGTTTCAATAACTCGGTTTGAGTCCCATAAAACCATTATTAAATTGGTTTTGTTTTTACGTGGGGACTTTAGTAAAAATTATATTAAAACATTTTTGTTTGTCACTTCTCATGAACAAATTGCTATAAACATGAATCAGAGAGAAGGGTGCAAAGCTTTTAACAAATAAGATAAGATGACAGGAAGGCAACAAGGAACCGATGGATTAAATGCAGAAAGATATTCGGCAACACCTATCACGATGTGAAGGTGTGCCCATTTCTGTATATGTCTAACCAAAAATAATGGCGGATCTGTTTAAGTATTATTTAATTTCACCCCGTTGTTATATACGGAGCATTTTTATTCCTCCCTTAAAGTGAACTTTAGTCGCAACAGGACATTAAATTATGACAAGAAGAAGTGGAATAATATTGAAAAGAATAATAAAATTTTGGTGTAGGTGTTTGGCTAAAGAATAAGGGAAAATTATGAAATTATGCATGAGACAGCTAAAAAGATTAGAGAACTCAAATAGTTGGTGGGCAGAGGTAGGAAGGATTATGGAAAAAATAGGAATGGGAGATATATGGAGATTAGAGGAAAGGAATGTAAGCGATGTGGGTAAATTGGTAAAATGCAAACAGAAGATATAGAAACACAGGAAATATGGAAAAGTCTAGGAAATGTGAAATCATTGCAATTTTACAGGCAAATGAAAAGAAACTGGGGACGAGAAGCATGTGTAGATTACTGCAATAGGCAAGAGAGAGAAGGGTTAGCATGGATGAGAAGAGCAGGGATAAGAGGGATAAGAGGTAGGGAAAAGGGAATTTGTGAATTGTGTGGGGGAAAAGAAAGCATAGAACTCAATGTAACAGAATGCGAGTAGGTTGCAAAAAGGAGAAAAAAGGTTTGGGAAGAAAACTGGGAGAAAGTAGAGAAGAGGATAGTAGCTTTAAAAATATTAACGGTCAGGGAGGAAAAGAAGGTAAGAAGTATTGGTGAGTTCTTGAAGAAAGTAAAATAAATATGGGCCAGAAACATAAAGAATATAGGAAAGGAAGATGAGCGGGAAGAATGGGACTAATTAAGTAATCAAGGAGGTATGGAGGTTAAGAGCTACCTGGCAGAGCAGAAGACCAGTGTGTCATGTAAACCAAGGTAGCAACAAGGTAAAGACAAATAAATTTAGCCAAAAGTTGTAAATTGTAAAATTTTGGAATATGCACAGTAAATATATCATATCATGTAACCGGATTTCTATCTAGCTACACACTTTATTTGGGCCCCGCGGCGGACACCATATGTAACAAATTTCTATCCATTGTAGATTGTAGTTTGAATCTTGTGTACCACTTTTTCAGCACAATCTTTCCCCATCTGGTGTCAGTTTGTGCGGCTATCAGTTTCATTAAGTCAAGAATTGTATCGTCTGGATTTTAAAGTGGACTATGTCTACTCGTCACAAATATGTGCAAGGTATATAAAGAGTTAATAATAATTACTCAGAAATATCATATGAGCTAATGCAATTGCGATAAATACATAATTTGATTGTATATTCTTCTCCGCGACATTTCATTTTCACAATCATCATGAAAAAAGTATACTGATATTTCTTCACCTAGCAACCGTTCATTTGTTATATTGTCATTACATGGCCCACTAATAATCGGATCAGAAAATAATAATTTCCAACTGGATATTCATATAAAAAGTTCCAACTAAAACTTCTGTTACAGTTACCAATAATTCTATGATCTTACGAGCATAAGGCAGCAGGCCAGAAACTAAAAGCACGTTTTAAGGGAAACAAATTATTGTATGTTAGATGTCCGCCACTTATCCCTTACCGACCACGGAGCCACTTAGGCCGACTGACACCAGGGTACAGACCTACATCTGAGCAAAACTTGGCCCATGTACCCCAGCACCACGAGGTCCTTGAGAAGAAAAGAACACCGGTAAATCCAGGCTGGACCACCCGACCGTTAAAGCAGTGAGCGGTCGGCTCAAAAATCTCTCTATGTTCAATTACCCTCGATATATTTTTTCTTAGCAATGGTTTTAAAATTAGAAAGACACGCTGCTTACAACACATAGTAGCGGTATTCAAATACCCATTCGCTGCAACACCTCTGAGAAAAAATTCAAACCGGAAATAAAATAAAAAACAGAAACCTTTATGCCTGTACGTCAAATGACCCTGGAATTGAATATTTCAATGTGGAATGTTTTGTACATTTTGAATTTCACTAAAAATAGCCTCTTCGACTTAACCCACTGAGGGAGGCGACTTAAAGATAATGTGCGAAGGTCGCATTTGGGAAGTCTTAAGTTCGAGTCCTGGCGAGTGCCTACTACGACTTCAGGATTTTCGTATTTTGAGCGGGTCCTTAGTGGATGCTGGGATAGCTGTACTTCTACAATGACCTTACTGTTCGTTCTTTGCTGCAGCTGTGATTTCATCATTACCACCAGCGTCGTCGTTGTCGTCTCGTCATATCTTGAAAGTCTTCGTCTCGATCTTTGGCACACACACAGACACAAATATACACAAACACGCAACATTCGTGAATCTTTCTATTACATAAAAATTTTATTCAGATGGTCCTCAAACATGTTCCATAAAATCTCGGTATAAAGTATTTTGTGAAATATTACACTTTCCTTTGTACGGGATAAATGTTGAAGAATGCAACCGCTTATTCATGAGATTCATGTCTTTCTTTAACTTCCTTTTTTAGTTTTCTACATGTATACATATTATTCCTGTGGAACTTAATTCTCGTAATTAATGCGTGTTAAGGATACACATCTATGAAAATTGGTCAAAACGTGCAAAGAAAAAAAAAATTCTTTTTTTCCCTAACTTTATAGAGTAATCTGCGTACTTCAATTTCCTATTACTTTAATGCCATGCGGCCCCTTAAAATTGTGACATATGAATATTTCAGTGGGTCACTGTTAAGTGAGCAGAGTGCTTTGTCACCTATTTTAGAGATTTTCTCGCGTTTTTAATTTTAAGCGCATTTCAGAATATAAATTGCATCACACGATGCACTTTCAGACCAGAAGCTTGAAAATTTTGAGCTTGGATAAAAACAGTACTAAAGGAAATTCATGAGATGATGTTATGTCACCAGTGTTTTTGCAATTATATATCAAAGATAATATTTGAGAAGAAATCTCTTTTTAAAATTAAAGAATTTAAAGGTAATCAATGTAATATCAATAGTAATCAATAGAAGTATTAAAAATCAATAAAAGGAGAATCGAATCATTTTTGATCCTTCACCAAGGTTCAGATTAAAATTTTATCTCATAACGTTACTAATAATGTATATAAGAGCATAACTTCAAAGAATTATTTTTCTGTAGCTAAAATTGCATTATGTGGAACAGTTTAATTAAATGATAATAAAACGTTATAAATATATTAGTATCACAAGAACTATTCTGGACAAAGTTCTGAAAATTGGTCTGTGAAGTATAACTCTTTTAGAAGGCAGAATGAGACTGAAAAAGTGAATGCCATAGCTCTATCTTTCAAAAACTTTGTTAAATACAGCCAGTGCGATATAAGAATTAATTTTCTTTAATTCTTTTGCTTCATATATCTACGAACTATTGAAATATGTTACATAAATCGGTGTCAGAACGTTGGTGTATTATATAAATACTTCAGCAGATACTAGTCCCCTTTCTTAGTAGTTGAAATATTTTCGTGAAAAACGTGTTTACTTGCAGAATCTCCTGCAGGAGATCTGGTTCATTTAGAAATGCTACTGCATTTCTAATTTTATCGACGCGGTTGAAGAAGACGACTTGCAAAGGGATAACTAATGAACTTATTAATTAAAATCAGCACATTCGAAGCACATATTGATGTATGATAATTCACAAATTAGGATTAGGGTTTCATTACGAAGGGGTTTCGGTACGTAGGCCACCATGCTGGGCCCATTGTTCCTATGCCTCCAAGTGGTGGCACCCCCGGGAGGAAGGATGAGGCGGAGACAGAGGGTGGCAGACCCAAGGAGCTACGGCAGTACGGAGGGCAGGGTCTCTACAGTTTACATGGATAGAAATTTCCCCGACAGGCCAGGACAACAAGCTCGCTCCCCTACAGCGGGACGGCAATGAGCCCAGCAGCCGAGACCTAATGGTCCCAGGCAGACGTTCCAAGCCCCAAATGTCTCTGGCTAGTGGTCCCAAAATGGTCCCATCAAAGGAGCGGAGACCGCCAACCGACCTACCGGAGGAGGAAGTAGTTTTCCTCAGAGCATATAATCCTGCCATGCCCTGCCGAGACACCCGCCGACACTTCTACTCTGAAATAGACCATCAGATGAGATATGATATGAAATGATAATGGAGATTAAATGGAGGGACAGGAAATTCAGGGGATGTAGTTATCCTACCCAGCATTCGTCTAGTGACCCGGGAAAACCCCCGAAAGAATCCATGGGTCAGTTATGTCGGTCAAGGGAATCGAACCCGGGCCTCCGGAATGCGGGCCACAGACGAAACCACCTGAGCCATCCCGCTCGGTTACTGTGGTATAAGGGTGAACACGAGCATGCATCAGTGGTGTTCAACTGAAGTATCAGTTGTTAATGTGTTAACGAGAATGTAAAAATATTTTTAGAATTATTGTCACAGATACTACCTCACTCAATCTATAATTCGAGAGGGACTTCTCTCCTAAATGAAAATCTCGCTTAATTGGTCAGTGCTTAATTGATCTAAATATAGTTGTACCTTGTATATGATTCGAGAGTTAAAGCATATGGAATAATTATATGATATTAAACATATTTTTAATCATTTAGTTTAACTTTAAGCACGAGAACTTATATGGCATTTATGTAAACACGCTCTAGCAAACCTCTGACATGGTTCCTGGGATCCTCTAAGTGTAGAATCAGCAATTACTGTAGAGGTATTACAAGACAGTTCCCTCGTTATTATCTCAGGTGGGTGGTTGCTCATACTCACATGGAAACACACATAATTTAATATGTAATTAGAATAACTCAAGCATCATTTCTCATTTGACACAGATCTCTTGGGGATGCGTAACAGCACTGCGACACTACTATGTGTATTAATGTTCACTACATATGCCATATCTTATGTGCATGACATTCGGGTAATATTACATTTCTCTCGGGAGGAGATGTAACCAGCCCTTCTGTTGAGGTTTCATCCATTGAGATGGTTTTTGGAAGAAAGTTGTAGTAATAACAGACATACACGTGGTCGGTATTTACTTTTGAGCAGGCTGTGGTCTCTGATCCACGCAAACACAACTGATGTATGGAAGTTTGAGTGCTCTAAAGCTATTGAAAACATGATCATTATAAATAAATTGATGCGGTTTATTGCTCTGTAATGCACTTTGAACAATAGAGGGCTGTGACATTTACCTTCTCATAATCCACTCTGGATATATGGCAATTCAAATTGAAATAGCAGGCAGCGTTAGCATACCTCTGAAAGTTTTCACAATATTGCAGCATGTATCATTAGAGGCTCACAGAATTCATCACTTGAAATAATTAGTATATTGACAGCTAAAACGCATTTTTTTGTTCTGACATTTGATGCGAGTTCTTTCCACATCAATTGCTTATACACTGGAAAACGTTGCCGCACGCATTGACCGCAAGTTTGATGCAGCTTATTCTTGCGTTGTAAATTTTGAAGCAGCATGGCCTGTCCTCAGGGTAGAGCAAGAGTTTCGTCAAAACGTATGCATGGATATGTATGGGAGTAAGGATGATTCTAATGACACTGGAATGCAAGTTTCAGATTGGTTTAACAACTGCTTCTTTTTATCATCTCATCAATCGCGAAGTTGTTGACCAAGGGTTACCAATATATCACTGTTCGGAGTTACCGTATATAAAATACATATTACGCGCTAACACTTAATTCGTTATTTACGTAGGAACCGATGGATAATTCTCCTCGGTTCTGTTCTGCCTTCCCCGAAGACCGAACCTGTTGTGCCTTTATTGATGGACCGCGAGCCCAGTTCTGTGTCTTCCTCACTGCAGCTGCGTGTGACTTTCACCTCTCGAAGCCTGTCTTTATTCACACCAAAATTCCTCTTGGGACTATTTAGTCCATTGTGATTTTTAGTCTCGGTCATGCCATTATTAAGGTTCTGAACAATGACTTTTCAAACGGAGTCAACTGTTATCCACTTAGTACGCCTGCTAAAAACCCGCTTCCTCCCATCACTTTATTAAACCACTCACTTCAACTGCATCTGTTCGCGTTTTAACAAATATGCCATATTCCTTTAAAATTCATTACGATTCTTTATTAATTGCATCCCTTAATTTCGGTATCACCTTACATTTTTACACAGCTAATTAGTTTTTTCACTATAATTTAAATATAATCTAGGGAAGTTTTTAACCGGTTCAGCGCAATCGGACAGTCTAGTTATGTTTAGTGGTGTGATTAGTGGAAGTTGCTAACCGATATAAGTAGATCATTCAGCAATTCATATAAAAAATGGATACAACAGTTTGTATATTTACAAGGACAGTGGGACCGCGCCATGGCTCAGTGGTTAGACAGCTTGGCTCTCACCAAGGTGGCCCGGGTTGGATCCCAGGCGACCGCAAAGTGAGATTTTTGGTGGACAATACGGAGCTGGGGTGGGTTTTCTCCGGGATCTGCGGTTTCCCCCGCCATCTCATTCCACCGGTGCTCCATCTTCATCTCATGTATCATCAGTGTCATCGCCTGCGGTGCTGTATGTAGTAAAAGCGGACGTTAAACACTACACATTTCATTGCATTTCATTTTACGAGGACAGATCAAATATAAACGGTAATTTTGACATAACGCTGCCCTTGGTAATAATTTTGAGAAGAGAATTTGTCAGTATGTGGGTGGGGTATCCCGAGATGGTGAATTGCGCGCGCACGTACCGCGGAAAACAGGGCTGCTTCAGTACGCCATGAGTGAATAAGAGGTGCACACGTCTGTTGCGCAACGGATCATCATCATCAGATTTCTTGCAGAGTAAAAAACCAAAGCATCGGAAAATTTGAGAAAGCTCCGCGCACTTTGGGGAGGAAACAATTTTGCACACTGGAATGTATGAGTGGGCTAAATTTTTCGTGGCGGGAAGAGAAGCAATAGAAAATGAACCTCATAGGAGGAAATCGCGTACAAGCATTACCGTAGACAGCATTGTTGTCATTCGTGACATTATCGAAGAGAATCGGCGCATAAGATTATCCGAAATTGTTTTTGCCCCAGGAATAAGTTACGGAAATGTTCAAACAATCATCCGACATTAGCTCCATTGCAGTAAATTGTCTGCCAGATGGGCTCCTCGTCCCTCAACCCGGAACAAAATATCTTACGCCAGGAAGTTTTTCAGAGATACCTGCATCGCTACGAGGAGGAGGGAGAAGATTTCTTGAATCGCATTGTGATTTGTGATGGAAACTGGGTGCATCATTACACCCCAGAGTCAAAGCAAGCAAGCATGGAGTGGCGGCGAGGAGACGAAGCAGGTCCGGCCAAGTTCAAAACACGCCCATCTGATGGAAGGGTTTTCTGAGACTCCGAGGAAGTTTTGCGGGTGGATTTTTTTCACGAACAAAGGAAAATAATTGCAGCCTATTACTGTCACATTTTGGATTAAGCAAAAGCTATATATCGCAACAAGCGACGCCGATATCCGATTCGAAGCGCCATTCTTCTCCATGATAATGCGATGCCACATACGGCCACTTTAACGCGGTAAAAACTGGAGAAAATGCATTAGACACCTCTGGAATACACTCCTCAGAGTTCAGATTTTTGGCCCTGCGACTACCATTTGTTTGGACCATTCAAACAAGATCTAGGACAGCACTTTGACGATGACACAAGTGGAGAAAAGTCCTTGTACAACTGATTCTTCACGCGTCCTTACTTTTTATATAAGGATGACATCAAAAGCTTGCCAATCAAATGGAGAAAATGTATAACGAAGGTGGGACACTATGCAGAACAGTAATCTGTATATTGGCATTTTTGTTTGTTGATAAAAAAATGTTTAAAAATAATTCCAGCATACATTTGATCTACCCTAATATTAACGCAGTATCAGTTTTACGTGTACGTGTGTCTCGTAATTTCAGCGCTGTTTTACTTTTCTTCTGAAAAAGCTAACCTTTGACTGTATAATTACAGTGTTTATCTTACATGCTAGGGTGTAGAAATACGAATGATTTACGGATTACTGAAATACGAGAGTTGTTCAATAAAGAATTATGACAACGTTTTTGACAACGTACCTTTACCCATCCTCATAATTTTGATGGTCCTTCTCAAAATAGTCTCCCCTGAATGCGATGCACTTGTCCCAGCGTTTTTTCCAGTCTTCAAAGACATGCTGAAAACCATTTTGAGAGATTCTTCAAAATCGCCTCCGCAGTCCGCACCACTGCCTCTGATCATGGATAATGACTCCCACTAAGACGTTTCTTCAAGTTAGGGAACAGAAAAAAGTAACATGGGGCTAAATCTGGACTATAGGGAGGGTCAGGGATGCACTTCACATTGATTTTTGCAAGATATTCAGCAACAACTTTGGCAATATGCGGCCACGCATTATCGTGGTGCAGCATCCAGCCTGCTTCACGGAAATGTAGTCTTTTGCGCCTGATATGGACTTGCTATGATTTCAGGACATCCCTGTAGTATTGTCCAGTTATTGATGTGTGTGCAGGTACAACATGCTGATCAACCATTCCATGAATAACAAAGAATGAGATAACTTTCCTAGCATAAGCAAGAACTTTTTGCATTTTGGGGGTTGGTGATGAAGGAGATTTCCACACTGAGCTTTTCTGATTGCTCTCAGGATCAAAATGACGTAGCCAAGTTTCATCAGCTGTCATTACGTTTGATGGAAGCTCCGTATCTTCCTGTATCATCAAATTTAACTGCATGTTACCTCCATTCCAGCGGTAGGCGATATTGAACATGTCTGAACTTTCCTGTTTCTCACAGGCGGGAACCAGGTGTACCAACAATGAAACTAATGCGGCGTATTTGTTTTACATTAAGCTAGTAGAGTATAGTAAGATTGAATTTTAGTGCGCAAAATTATGTCCGTAAAAATATGATTATTCTTTATTGAACAGCCCCCGTAAATTTGTCTTGCTAAGGATTAATTTAACTATGAACAATAAAGAGCGAATAATGCAGCAGTCCAGCTCATTAGGTTAGGCAGTGCTAGGGAATGTAGCTCTAATCCATATACATGTAATTCAATCTAATCTGATCTACTGAGGATTAACTCAGTAATTGACTCAGACTAATTCAGTAATTGTGATTAAAAATGCTCTATTTAAGGAAATACAATCTAAAATTTATAAACGAGCTGCTCATTCTCTAACATAAATTTGCAAACCTTTTATATACCGCTCTGTTGTTGCTACTTTGTTAATTAGACACTTAGCGCACGCACATGTAATTGGCTTCACTGTGACGTTGATAGCTACAGTAAAATACGTAATGCATGAACGAGTGAGCGGATGGATACATGGCCAGACGAAAAAGCTACGATAAATGGAACTGTCGCACCTCTATCGACACAATTTAGTTCATGTAATTTAGGCTCTCCACCAGATCGTCAATTGATTAATTACCCCTTTCACTATGAAACTGTGCATCATACTGGATTTAATTGATTTCGTGATAAGAAATGAAAGCAACAGTGGGAAGCTTACACAATTTAGCTAATTCTCTTTCACTAATAAACGACGAGTGCTGAACATATGTCCTAATCTAAATGCCCATAGAGTTTAATTAAGTTTGTAATGCAATATTCTCTAAATTTTCGAGAGCGCTGAGTAATGATGTAACACCTGCAACCCCAAACCAAACGCAAAAGCCACGCAGAATAGCCAGTAAATTACATAATTACGACACCACTCGCTTAAATGCAAAAATAACACCATCAAGATTTTAGAGTATAAAACTGCATAATGAAGATTCCTAAAATGCTGCAACAGTTGTCTGAAAGCAATAAGTGAAGAACGATGCATAGCTTTATTTATTAGTCACTATTTTATTTCACCGTTACTGGAAGGTTTTGAATTGCATATAGAGCCCCTTCAATAGAGCTCGTCCTTTATACCACATTTTAAATCTAATTATTAAGGAAGAAAACTTCCCTGATAAAAGGAAATTAACCAAGGTAACACCACTGGCCCGCGCAAAGCACATAGACTATCCCTTAAATAATGGCACGACGCTAGTTCAACTCATTCGGCATATCCTGAAGACGGGAACAATGTATGCTCCCGAAACGTCGGTACATCTTCACATCTACACCTGGCTTGAAGCTCGAGAAAAATTGGAATTGGGTAACACCAATTTTCAAATCTAGAGATCCTGAAAATATCAAGAATTATAGACCAATAGCAATTTTATATACTCCAGCTAAAATATTTGAGAGTAGACTTTATAAATATATTTTTGGCATGTTAAAAACAGTATTAGTGTCACTCAGCATGGATTTATGACCAAGATATCCATTTTAACTAATTTATGTATTTTTCTTCATTATGTAACTGGTGCATTAGATTATAGATTGCAATTTGACGTTATTTACACAGATTTTCAAAAAGCTTTCGATGAAGTTGATGATGATAAATTAATAAGTAAATTGCCGCTGTATGGTTTTTCTTATTACATGGTATCCCTAGTGATATTCTATTTAAAGTCGAGATTTCAAGTGCTTAAATATAGAAGTAGCACATCCTATGGTTTTGAAGTTTACACCGGCGTGCCTCAGGGTTCTAATTTAGGTCCACTACTATTTATTTTGTTTATAAATGATATATCATCTGTTGTTACGTGTTCAAATATATTACTTTTGCGGATTATCTAAATACCTTTAGTTCCATAAAATCTTCTCTGATTGCGCAAAACTTTAAAAAGACCCGAATGCATTAAATAAACGGAGCAAAGACAATAATCTTCCTTTTAAGATATCAAAATGCCAAGCTATGGTCTTCTCTAGACTTAAAAATAATATTGTTTTTGATTATAAAATAGATGGACTTAATTTAAAAATTTTAGAAACAACCACTGATTTAGGAGTTTATTTTTAATAAGGAACTATCTTTTAATAAACCCATTGAATTAGTAATCATGTAGCATATAGAATTTTGGGATTCATTATTCGTAACTCAGCCAACTTCAAGGATATTAGACTTTTTGTTACATTACATAATTCATTTTTAAGATCCAGACTCGAATATGCTTCCCTAGTATGGAGTCCTTATACCACCAAATTTATTAAACTTATCGAAGTTATTCAATATAAATTTCTAAGGTATGCGTTATTCAGAACTTTTCATAATATTCCTAAGTTCATATCATATAATTCATTGCTTCATTTATTCGACTTTAGAAGTCTAACACAAAGGAGAAATTGTCAGTTATTGCCTTTCCTTTACAAACTACTTCATAATATGATTGATGACCCTAACCTAAGACAATACGATTTTACGTTCCAAATGTTACACCTATAATAAATGTCCTAATATTTTTCTTCCTCAGAGGGTTAATACTGATTCTTATAAATACTTCCATATTCATAGAATGCAGTCATTATATTATAAATGATATCCCTTAAACATTGACATATTTAGTATGAAAATCAGAAACTTTGCTTTAACCTGTGACTATTTACTACCAAAAGTAGAAAGATTGACTTAATGTACATGTGAACCAATGTTACCAACTTGTTTTTGTTTGTTTCTGTTTTGTTTTCACTTATTCTGTAATTAATTTTGTGTTGATTTTGATACATTTTTCATATTGTAACTTTATAGTGAAATTGTATTTGGGGAAACCTGTAGTCTTCACATTCAATAAATAAATAAAAAAGTCCTCTTCCTAACTTTTACCCTTACACTTTTCATTTTCTACTTTAAGCAATAAAGCCAACGACAGTTCCTGAACAAATACTCAAATTTATAATCCAAGATGTGGAACATTCTGAAAATGTTATACACTATGAAGAGAAACAATGCCAATTTGCGCTAGCAAAGTGAGACATGTATTTAGCATATGGAGATAGACATTGTTTTTCGACAAAGGCACCAATTTTATTTGCACCAATGTGAATGAAATACTGCATCCCTCGAGTGGAAAAGCAAGTACCTACCATGTATTAAAAGGCAGAAGAGAAGGGTAGAAGTAAACTAAATATTTTAAGTCGAACTAGTGATGTATTTGAAGGTTTCCCAACCATACATATATTGTATAAGTATATCAAAATCGACGAATTGCGCAAAATTAAAGCTTAAACAATACTAATGAAATGTATTTTTGCCTAAGGAATTATGCTGCTAGGCGTTAGTGTTTGAATACACTTAGCAACTTCAAGATAACTTGTGTGTGAACTGACATCTTACTGCGGATCATTTGTAAGGAAGATAGTTGGAAAGTTTCTCTTCCTCAAAGAAGTACTGGACTCTTAGGTAACTCATTCACAAATTATTCTTAATTATATGTACGAAGTTCGTACAACATGTATATGAAATTATGAATTATAATTTGGAAGATTTTTCCTACTTAATCATTTACGGGAAAACACTAAACATTTCTAAACAAATCACTGCATTTGATTTGAAGTATGTTCGTTGTTAGTGACGAAATAAATACGTTTGGACTTTTTGGTTGGGTGCTATTTTATCAATATCCCTTTTCGATCTATATTTTCCATTATTAAAATTGATGTATTTAGGAGTAACAAGTACTTAATTAGAGCTGTGCAATTTTTTCACATCATTGAATCTAGAGTTCGGCATATATGTATCACATGCATGTATGTTAAGTCCATACTTTTACGCTCAGATCATCAATCCCTCTGCTTTCTGGTTCATACACTTGTTTTCCCGTAGGGGAGGGGATCCGTCCCCTTCAGCTGCCGTGGTGCGAGAGCTGCGGACCCTTAGCACTCGTGGTACCTCTGACGTTACTAGAGAAACCACATGCCGAACTGCCGAGCCCCTCCCGTAGGGGAGTTGTTCGGATTGGGTTGGACTCGAGGGGGCACTGTGTTCCCGACACCCACGGGGAATTGGATACCTCCGGCCAGGCTACGGCCGCCCGGAGGGGGTAGCGGGTTGCCTCATAATTCCCGGGTACTAGCCTGCAGAGCTAGTAGAAGGTGTGCTAGATCACCAGGCGGCCCCACCGAGGTTTTCGGTAGTCTTCCCTGCGGGGTTGACGCGCGTAAGTGCCGTATCAACTTCCAACCCTTCTTGACGTTGTGCTCAGCATTGGAGGTTTAAGAAATCAGGTATTACCCTATGGAAAGAGCCCCGGAGTATCCATCGCTCCCGGGTAGGAGACCCGTTTCCTTGGTCCTACGGGTCCAGGACTAATGGGAGTAAAATTCTCTGCGCTTAACTAACTGCCATTCTATTGTTTTAGCCTGAATTACCTGTTTCTCACAACACAGGACCGTCATGTTGTTCAACCTTTTTGGTCCGTTTTCGTTGCGTCCGTTAGAATGGTCCAATTCTCGTAGTAGAATACGGCTTCCTCGTACGTTACCTTGGTTATTCCGTTATGTCAATACAATCAGTCGATTCCCTTTATCCAATTCCCTTTCTTCAGCAACATCGACCTGCCAGACGTATTACTCCATGGCCAATTCATTTATCCCCTTCATAGCATTTTGTTGATTCAGTAAGATCGACCTACCCGTCTTATTACTGGATTAAGTACTCGGTTAACGCCTTTATCCCATTGCTTTCAATTAGAAAGACCAATCCGTCTATCGTAATGTATCTGCCACACATAACTGTAGAAATTATTTGGATTTTCCATATTTATCTTCGTGGTAGCCATGGAGGACGTAGCATAACTAAAAATGTATCGATAAAGGGAAGGAATATGTATAATAAAGAAATTACTTACATTTTAATATGTTCTGACAACCAAGTATTAACTTGCCATGAAGTACATGCCACAAGCACACACAATTTTTTCATTTCAGTACCACGGTACTTAGGAAAGAGAGATGTGGTCATCAAACACATTAAATGTTCTCCTCAGCTCCTCCCTTACTTCCTATACTGAATGCGTCTGTAAGCTTCCGGAAGCTGCTATTGCCGCTATGTTTGCGGCGAAGCCCCCCAGTCAAAGATAGACTCCATTAAGGTCTAAATCACATGTTATTGACATATTGTTACTGGACTGCTATCTCTTCTTGCCCTTCCGATAAACAACAATCTGTTGTAAAATAGGACTCAATTTGTTCTTTCTCTTCCCGATTTGAGTCGCTTCAGCACAATCAGTTCTTCGCATGGATTCAACTTTCATATCCTGCATTCATTTTCCCCCTGTTTCGCTGCCTGCAAAACAATTCATAGTTAATATATTGTAGACTGAACTTTACATCTTTTACACCCTATTTAGATGCATATTACACGATAAAGATAGTATAGATAGCACATAAATTATAAAGATGGAAGCTAAAAATTATAACAATAAGCAAAGTAGCATCACATGAAAAATGAACCCGTCTCGGTAGCGCATATGGTAGCGTGTCAGCCTCACGTTCCAGAGGTCCCGATTTCGAATCTCGGTCAGGGTGAGTTTTCTGGATACGGTTTTATCCGGGTTTTTTCCTGATCCTTTAAGACAAATGTCCGGTAGCTCTAAGCTCCATGGACCCTGGACATATTTGAGCATCATTTCACCCATTTCATTCATCGTCTGATATGACTTAACGTTGGAGGACGTAAAATTACAAAATAATAATAATAATAATAATAATAATAATAATAATAATAATAATAATAATAATAATAATAATAATAATAATAATAATAATAATAATAATAATAATAATAATAATAATAATAATAATAATAATAATAATAATAATAATAATAATAATAATAATAATAATAATAATAATAATAATAATAATAATAATAATAATAATAATAATAATAATAATAATAATAATAATAATAATAATAATAATAATAATAATAATAATAATAATATATAAATAAAACAAAAGATTTAATTGTAATATATGATATTTTATAATTTCTAAACAGTACTTGCATACTCACTTTTTTCTACCAGGTGAACCAACCGCACTTTATTCGTTTGCTAGGTAGGCCACCCATCAAACGGCATGTAAATCTTAGTCCAGTTTTGCGCTTACTAAACTGTATTGCCTGATGTTCTTATAAAGAAGAATGCGCAAACTTCGGTTTAAGGGACAAAACGTACTGCTCGCTAACGTTAACCTTAAAAACATACGACTTCGTTACTGAGAGCTAATTCCAGTTACTAAGCGATTTTACAAACTTTTTATTAGAATACACATGGCAAAGTAATTCAGTAAACGCCTCGGAAAAATGCGGTTATCATATGAGTACAACTAACGACGTAAATTTAAAATAAAATGGGGGATTCTTGTACTTCAGGCAGGGGTTGGCTGCCAGAAATTAGCAAAAAATTAGAGACACACTTATCAGTCGTGGACGCGTACAATCAAAACGGAAATATTCTTGAAGAACGGTTTAATTACATTTTTGCTTAAACTACGTCTCGTGCAGTACAACTGAATTAACATACATAAGAGCTTTTGACATTAGTTTAATAATATTAAAACTCCCAGCACGTGATTAAAAGTGTCCTAAATGCTAAATCAAGCAAAAGAACTTGCGATGTGACAAAGGTATAGCTCCGAGCATAATGAACCCAGAACATGTTTTCAGGCAACGTCTCGAAATAGCTCAGTGGGATTATGACCTCTCTTGTGCCCTACCTCTAATGACACAGGTTCGAGTCTCTGCATTGTAATTATTTTTTATGTTCATCAAAACTGGGAAACCGAATTCACAATAATTTTATTATAAAGTTCCTGAGGTCGTGCATTGCACCAGAAGGTCATTAGTTCACGCACTTTACCTCGTTAGAGGAGTCGTGTTCCAGGAATAGAAAAAGGGTCATTCCAGCACTACACAGCATACCAATTTTAAACATTTTTAATAGCACAATAATTCTATGTCTGCAAAATGGTGTGTAACTTTCATGTTAAACTGTGGTAGTGTAATTTCCATGTTTTCTGTGTTCAAATGTTATAAATGATCCTTATTTCAATTGCACCTGCCTATAGGTGAGTTTAAACAGCTATCTACTTGTAGTTGACCAATAAAGAAACATCAACAATGCCATAAAACATAAATAAAACAATTATAGTTAACAAGAAAAACTTTCAGAGAAAAATAGTAGCAAATCTTGAGTATTACACGGTAACCAAAACAGTATACCTACACTGAAGATTCAAACCAACGTCACAGCAGACAGATGACATCGCAGTTTTGCGCTTGTTTCAACTGAGCTATCTGGTAACGTGTGAGATTAACATTCCGTCTAACATATAGTATTCGCTGGTTCCAGTGAATGTTTGCAGACGTGCAGCCGTCAACTATCTAGTTACGAATATACTACAGACCATGCGATAACATCTATATTAGTACTAATTTCATTGAGTGTTTAACATCCAAGTTAAATACCCTCGTAATGGGGTCGATGTTTTCAAGTTGGAGTGTAAAATGTGGATTACATAACACTCGAGAATAAGGGGCAGCTGACTCACCTGGTATATCAAATACACGCTCATGAATATATGTTTATATTGAGCTCTTTGACTCCATAACCCTATTCGTTTATTGAACACATATGTAAATCTATAACATTTCTTAGAAAATATTTAAACAAAATGATATTCTTGTTTTCGGAAATGAACCATAAGCAGTGATAGATGTAAGCCACTGCCTGTGGTAGAAAATATACCAGCAAATGGAAGTTTGTCAGAATAAGGAGATTAGCCCATTAATCGTTTTAAAATGAGAAACAAACCAAGAACGGCAGTCTCTAATCATACATAAAGGATATCTTGAATTCCTTAGAGAAGCCGAAAGATATGAGCTGTTATAGTAAAACGTATTCCAAAGACCATAAACTATTCTCTCAGAGAAGTTTATGGCGGTTGGCAATATCGTATCTAGAGAAAGAAATCCTTACGTCTCTGAAAATATCGTAAAGTTCTTAACTTGCATTCCATGGCAATAACTGACTAAACATATCATGTGTACCTCCAACTGAATTGTGCAGAAGCCGTCTCGAGACGCATCCAGCATCTTGAAAAGTAATAGCAAAATGCCAGAGCGATATTGCAAGCCAAGTGCCCTGCAGCATTACCTTCCGTTTCCTTGGATGTGAATGTAATCAAATATCACATTTATTGTTCTCCTTTATGTAAATCCTGAACACTAATTCGAAGGATAAAGCTTATGCGACTGTGTTAGTTGTCCCTGTGGTGATGTTGGAGGCTCGCATTTCAAAGTTCCGATCTCATTTCCTGTAGGCCGTGCACTATGATCTCGGTTTCTTCGTGGTTGTACCTGAGTGTGGGTAAATAGTGGCTTAATTTATAATCTATCGCGATTTTTCTTCATTAATTTGCCTTTCATCCTCTTTCCTTCATAGTGTTTCTAGCAGGGGCGGATTCTGAGATAGTGCTGCTGTGCCATGGCACCATCTGTATGAAAACGAAAGAAAGAGAAGTGTATAGGAATTGCGCAAAAAGGATTGTTTCTGTGTATCTGCTCCCTCGTGTGAATAGGCGCGTTAAATGCAAGCGCTCTGTCCTGATTGTTTTCCGTGGTTTGGTGCCGATTCCAGAACGGCACCGTCTACGCTCATAAGCACCTGTATTAAGGACTAGGATGTCTGCTTATACACGGCTTCTTATGGGAGCAGGTAGTGCCGAGATTTCTCTGGCGCATAACTTACGTTTTATCCGCTAGAGTGCAGTAGAGCACGGGACTTAAGATATTACCCTCTGTCGCGAAATCGTACACGAACGCTTATCACATTCTCCATGAACTGTATTATCAAACTTTTACTGTGTTCGTTACAACTGTGCGCAACAAGAGTACGGATGTAATAAATATCTATTTGCGTTTCCCTGTACGTTCTGTTTGGTACAGTATATTATAAAATAGGATGGATGATTGATAAGATTACCTAAATCGCTCGAAATTGATGCTCATATTTATATTTTAATAACTCTTATATATTTATTTTTATTTATTCATTTATGGCACCGCCAATACAATGCCTCATCGGCCGCCCCTGGTTTCTAGACATCGCGATGTTTGGCGGTTCCGGACAGATGGTGCGGGTGCTTACTACAAGTCTTAGTTGGACCGATTGTTGATTAGGGTTTAATGATAAACCAGTAAATAAAGGATATCAGTGAACAAATCCAGCTATAATAGCAAAGACGGCTCCTATTGATAAAACATAATGAAAATGACCGTGTAGCTCCAGTAGCTGAATGGTTTTCCGCGCATCTCTGTGAACTGTAACCTTCTGTGATGTGTTTACTTTATTCCTTCTTCTTGAGTAGTGTTAGCTTAAATAGACCTATCGTAGGTCGCAGTGAACGAAGTGTCCCCCTAAGTTGTATATCTCATACCCGATAATCTTCGGAGATAACATTTTAAGAAAGGAAATTAATTTAGTATATAAGCACAATAAGTTATTCGCTGATCAATAGCAAGCTTTACAAATACACTTGGTAAGAGGAGTGTATTGAGTAACGGTATAAATTACACTTATATAGGACTGTTGTTATATTTACTATCGTGTAAAATAACTTAATGCTTTCTTCTTATTCACGTTTGTAACTCTGCTGTGGTCAGCGTCCGGGATTGTATCTCAGGTCCTTCAAATGGCTAGAAAAATTCAACACGTTACCATAGCTATCAATAAATGTTCCTATTAATCTGACAGGAAAAACAGCTGACGAAAATATATGTCCAATAACGTCTCTAATCATAGTCATTAGAACACAAGAGTGAAGGAAAATCATCACGTCTTGGTGTCAGGAACCGATTGTGTCATACTAGGATAACAACAACAGTGATTTTATATATTTGTTATTGTTAATAGTTGGCAGTGTTAGTTTTGTATGAATGATGTTTATATAAGTAAAATGTTATTTCGTATTTTATTTAGATTGATTTTGATCATAAACATTGTTTACTTTATCCAATGTTTTCTTACTTTACATTTTATCTGTAAATTATATTTTATGTGTGAATCTAGTGTTCTTCATTGTAAAAAGTCTGGCATATTTGCCCTGGTTGAAGAAATTATATGCCAAAGTTATATTTAATTAATTTATATATATTCGTTCGTTCGTTCGTTCCTTCGTTCGTTCCTTCGTTCGTTCGTTTATTCATTCATTCATTCATTCATTCATTATTTGTTTTTTTACCCATTTACCCTTGTATGTATGTATTTACGTATGTATTTATGTAGTTATTTATTTATTTATTATTTTACAAAGACAGCGCCAAAAGTAGATACTATAAAGATATGAGTTTTGCAGTTCATGTTCACTACTAACTGTATATTCATCGACATCCTCTCAACTGAATTGAACGTAGTATATTGACCATTAGTGAGCTCCATTCCATAATTGGGGTTATATCGTCCTAATTCTTTTATCAAGAAACGAAATCCTTTGTGTTTGAAAAGCCTAATAGAGAGTGCGGTCGTAAATCCACAAGCAGTGCTGTTACCAGGGATACCTGGCTTTATAATAGACTTGTCGCTGAGGATTAAGTTCATCTTTGATCATTGCAGTGGCGAGCAGTAGGAAACATTCGCCTACTCCAAAATATTTGGACATGTAAGGATAAGATATATTCAGCCATTTGTGCTAAGAAGGTATGCAATTGCCATGACATTTGTTGTATAAGTACTGAGTAATGGATCCTTGGTTGTGTATGAGGCTGGAGTTCATAGGTTCAATTCCCGTCGATGGTCCATTGCGATCTTGAGGTTTACCTGGCTCTTTCTAGGCGAAAAATGAGTAGTTTCTCATGTACCCACACTTTTGTAGTATCACTTTGTTTTCATTGTGATTCCTTCTTATATATCAGGTGTGTTCATAGATTTCTTGGTATCAGTGTCGGTCAGTTGACGCAGATGATTGCTCGAAGTAAAACGTCTCTTTGGACCATAGAGGAGCTGCTAGGTTATACTTCTCGTTCATCACCCTCTCCAGAACACTACAGCGGAAGGACAAGTCATCATACTTGTAACTCCCGAATAATTTCGTATGTCTCTTGGCTTGTCGGCCTGTTGTATTTATCTCAATTCATCCCTTCGTACTGGAGAGATGGTAGCCAAAATAGATCTACGAGGGCGGTATGAAAAGTGTCCAACCTAAACCTGAAGATGGCAGCACTCGTAAATAAAAGCTAGTGAGTTTCGTTGTTCATCTGTTGACAGTTACTCACAAGAGTTTCAATCATTTCTGACGCTCAATTTTATGCAACAGTCGTTTGAGTGAGTAGATGTGAGTGTTTTTATGAAAATGGACAAAACCGAGTATCGAGCTGTCATTAAATATTTGTTTTTGAAAGGCAATATGCCTACGCAAATCAAAGATGAGTTGCATTCTGTGTATGGGAACCCTGCACCACCATTTACTACAGTGTAATTTTGGGCTGCTGAATTTAAATGTGGCCGTAAGAGCTTGGGAGACGATGAACGTTCGGGACGCCCAAAAACTGCAACTACCATCGGAAACATCACCACAGTTCACTAAATGGTGCTAGACGACCACCGAATAAAAGTGAGAGGGATAGCAGAGGCTATGAAAATGTTAAAAGAACGTGTTTGTCACATATTAAATCAACATTTAGACATGGGGAAGTTGTCCGCGTGTTGGGTGCCGCGTTTGCTCACGTTAGACCAAAAACGTGTTCGAACAAACATTTGCTATGCTCTGTTAGTGCAGTTTAGGTGCAATAAATCCGAGTTTTGGCGCCGATTAATTACTGTAGATGAAACTTAGATACACCATTATACGCCCGAAACAAAAATACAGTCCAAACAGTGGACTACAAAGGGGGGACCTGCTCCAAAAAGGGAAAAACTGTATTTTTTCGGCTGGGAAATTGATCGTGCTTGACTTTTGGGATAGTCCTTGAATTATTTTAATCGACTGCCTACAAAAAGGAAAATGCTGTACAGGGGCATGCTGCGCATCATGACTTGAAAAGCTAAAGGTAGAACTTGCGGAAGAATGGCCAAATTTGCAGAAAAAGGCAATCCTGATTCACCAAGACAACCCACCGTCTCACACCTCAGCGGTTGCAATGGCGAAAATCCATGAATTACATTTTGAACTGCTTCTCCATCCACCTTACTCATCAGATCTAGCCCCAAACGACTTCTTTTTGGTCCCTCATCTGATTGCGCTCGGAGGACAGAGATTTTCGTCAAATGAAGAGGCAATCATCTCCGTGAACAATTAAATTCGTAGAGAAAAACGCAGTGTACTATTTGGACGGTTTACAGAGGTGGGAGCATCACTGGAAGAAGTGTGTAGAGTTACAAGGAGTCTATGTTAAAAAATAAAAATAAAGATAAATCTCGGAAAAATATCTTGTATATGTATTAGGTCGGAAACTTTTCAGACGACCTATCTATGTAAATATTAGTATGCCAAGTGCTCCCCTTTTTGTAAAATATATATTATTTATAACATAAACGATGTTCAACGCTACGTATGTTTAGAAATAGGAACCAGCGTGTGTGACATATTGGTACTCATGTCTCTTGGCATAATTTCTATACACGTGAACCCCACGGCTTGGACCACTACTGATGCTGTCCATCTGGTCGTGCAGTAAAATAAGCCTTACCCAGGATGCCTCATTAGCTCCTTTTCGGTTTGTTTATTTCCTCTTTCCTTGGTAGCTATAACCAAGTCATGCTGACATTCTCTCGTGAAAAACATAGGTAGTGTCTACCGATGAAAATGAGATATTAATAAGCATCAGTAAATTGCTTAGAATAATTAGCATTTCAAGCTTCCCAGGACTCCTTTATTGGAGACATTTGATGAGACTAAACTGACACACCAAGAACCACACAAACCGAGTGTACAGTGATTGATATTGTGATTTTGTGGGTTCGTAGAATTTAAAGTCCAAGTTGCAGAAACTCAAAATGCTCTTCATTTCCGTCGAAAGACACTTTAGTCAACCCTTACAGTAGCAGAATTACGAAACATACACAAATAAATCTAGCATCGTCATCGATCACAAACAAAGGAGTTCACTTTAAAAACACAGCTGTACGCACACGATTCTCAAGTTCCATTTCGACTCTCTCTTGGCGAGTCGCGGCTTCCTTTATGTACCTCCACTAATATTTCTAGACTTTTATAAATGTTCTGTAACAAACCAGAAATCGAAATTTCCAGTCAGCTATCCTATTTATCTGTTTCGGCAAGCCTTTATCTCCTCGTTGCACTATCTGTCCCTTATCTCCGCACCGCACTATCTGTCCCTTTGTGTGCGCTGGCCGACAGTCGCAACAATGTGTTTGCGACAGTATATTCTTCTTTTGGTGTTAGGCAATGAAGCACTCATTTGGCAAAATCAATAATGGCAGCATCATGGCAATTCTTTTAAAGAATTTAGGTGTATAGTCTTAAGACAGATATATTTATAATTTAATAGAAATTTGAGTTAAGCAATTCTTAGTTGTATTTTAAAATCACAAGTCACTCACTCGTCAGTGGCGATTGAGCATTCTGTTTCACAGTTCCTTTTGAATAATCACAGAACCCGTAAGTGTTAAACTAATACAACATAAGAAAAGATAGTTTCGAATATATCACTCAATATGAATTACAGCAGTTAAAGAGTGTCCATAAGTAAAACAAACTATTATAGAAGAACTCGTTCAGCAAAGTATGAGTGAACAAATGTATTGACGGCCAATACTTTGTGGATGAACCTCGTTTCCTAATGTATCATTTCATTTAGTTTCAGCGCTATGAACTTAATGTTGATTATTAATGTTTATATATCATAGTTTAATTAAACTCTGAATTATAGAATGAAGTAAAAGATGTAATATTTGAATGTATTAAAAATAATAAAACTACTGTGGATTATTCTGCTGGAATCTTATGTTTGAGATGTTGTTGCCTTCTGTGTGGAGCAGTCAAGCTTTAAGAAGCACTGGTATATTAACTGTCCTCCTTTCTTTCTATTGGAGTTAAGAGCCTTTGTCAAAAATGAATATAACGCAGTGATTCTGTTGGACAAATATACATTGTATCAGCTGTAAACTATAAACCAGACAAGTACACAAATAGGTGGAACGAGACTAAGAAAATTTAATGCCCTAACCGAGATATGAACGATAGATTTTCTGGTTTCCATGCGGTGGTTTTAATCAACTGAGCTACCATGGCAACATGCGAAGTGACATGAAATTCTCCAAGTACAAGCTGTCTTTATATAAGACACCTGAAATTAATTTTTCAACCGACGTATGCTAGTGGCGACTTTCAATGTCGTACGTACTTTAAATTTCAGGATTTATAGTTTAGCCAATTATTAGCTACATCGTAAAACTTCCGAATGGAAGTCCCGGTTAAGAGTTTCTTATACAGCTGATGTTCCTTTTGTGTCCTGCGACACACCTACCCACCGTATTTAAGATGGTTCCTTTTACAGGACAGTGTGGCGCAGTGTCAACAAAACCCGTCATTTTGTCATTTACGGCGCATGAGCAGAAGCAAGGGACAACATAATTGAGGGATTGAGAACCGCTAGATATCCGACGGTCCTGGATCACTGAAATTTAACCTCACAGATCTTAGGACTGCGCTTTGACCTTCGGGGACTTTAATCCCTCGGCTAGCATTTGGCTTAGGGCCATGGACCTTGGGTCACCTTTTGCTGTTGTTGATAGTGAAATGTTGGCAGCTCTGCAGCTGATGTACAAGAATGTGTTTATGCCCTTACCCAAGAATTTTCGTAATAAAGAAAGCTGCTTAAAAAGGCAATGGTTGGATCATAGGCTCTGCATCCTCTGCTTTCATCCACTTTCATAGCAAATCTTAAGTTCTTCTATTAACTATTATTCACATTACAGTTTTCTGTTTTAAGACGGGACCCACATTCGGTAACTTACCTGGTCACTCAATGGTAATTAATTATTTTGTCTCACAATCTATGTGTGGCACAAGGTTGGGGGCAATTCTCCTAAGACAATTAGAGGATAAACCAACCAAACCGAATTAATAATCATTATTTCCTATCCCGACAGTACCACTTTCACTGTAGTCTCACTCCATTATTTAAATTTTGCCATATCGAAGGTCCCTCACTCCTCGGGCTTCGAAGCGACGATTTTTGCTTTCGCTGTTGTGGCTGAGGAGGTGATATTATCTCAGGGTCCGCTTCGAATAGTATATCACAACTGAGCTATGGAGTAGGCGATGTGGTTGGACTGGGAATTGATTTTTCTCAGGGATCTTAAACAGAAAGTCTTGTAATACTTTAGTATCGGCGTCAAGTTTTAATATCGCTTGACGGTACTGCTATGAGTAACACTTTTCCCTACCCTAGACCTCGCCAGACTGCCTTGATTCTACTCCAACACTGCCCTTTTCTAAATTCCTCAGAAACGACAAATTCCTTTCTTTGATTATACAAAAGGGAAGGCCAGTAACCATTATAGCAAACGCTAAGAGGGTAGCAACAACGGAAGTTGTACCGTTAGTTGTCCCGAAACCTAGCAGACAATTTTGTCTACCGATTGTATATATCTTTTGTACATAGGATACCTTCTTACACACACTATTATAAAATCATAGATATTTGCTTTGACTTAACTGTTTATATAATAGTAAACAATTCTTGGGTTAATAACATCTAATAATTTATAAAATAATGGGCAGGCGGAAATATCGCTACAACTTAAACTACAAATTGTGTATGTGAATGTACAGAAATTTAAAGGTACATGCTGGTAATCAGTGCTCCCTTCATGGTAATTGGAAAATTTAATGTGTTCCTTACGGATAGCCTTTCTTTGTGGTTCATAACCTTCCTTCATTTTAATTTGGAGCAGCTGTGTAGTATCGAAGCAATTATATGAGGGAATTCCCTCCTTTTGTTAAGCAGATCCAGCTATGGGAGAGACAGAACGGAATCAGGCTGCGTTTGAAAGGCCTGGTGGTAGGAATTCCAATGTACAGAGGCTGCGTGGGTATTTTACATTACTCTTCACCTACAGTGTAAAGCGTTCCTTTGTCTGTTAGGAGCACTGGGTTCACAAAACCTCCGTTGGATGAACCCTAGGTATTTAACTAGTATGTGGCATATTATTGTCTACCCGAAAGCTTTATTACAAATTCTGGGAACAAAATCTGCTATGAGCTCGATATATTTATCAGAAAGGTTTTAGTGCAGGAAAACCGATTGCATCCCTGACGAAAATAACCTATGAAACATGTATGATAAGAATATAGATGATAATAATGATAATTATGATGATGTTAATAATAATACAAAATAAAAGCAAGAATACAAAATAAAAATACAACTTTTTTCCTTAAGTGCAGAAAAAATACTTTACGTAAGATAATGCTTAACCAGTTCACATTTTCCTGTACAAATTATGCAGCTGTAAGAAACGTGATTTTTAGGCATACCCTGACAAATGTTGAGATAATACTGGTTTAATTGTATTAAAAATTCAACTATTTAATAACATATACTGCTACATCCTTCTTTTCTACAAGCAAGACTGGACATATGGGTTTACCGTGTTTACCTGGGCGAGTGTGCCCGCGCTTCTTATCTCATTGCGGTTCCAACTGCCCGGCGGCGGCCTCCCAATAATCTTGGATTATAGCCCTTTCATCTAAATATGTACAGTTGGCGACTGCTACCTCAACTCAAAATCTGTAATCGTTTACGTTGTACTTTTAAGATATTGTGACCTTGTGGGTTCGTGAAATTAAAAGTGCAATTGCACAAACTAAAAATGTTCTTTATTGCCACCGAATTAGAGTTGGAACACTTTCCGATTATACAGAATTACGTAGCGCACACAATTACAATTCGTCAGTTCGTCTGTTACAGGTCCACCCTACACTCTCAATTACGTACAATTCTCTGATACACGTACACAGTCTACCAGTCCGTTCACTAGCACGGCACTCCTCACGCTGCTCGCCAAGAACTACTTGACTAGCCCACTGCAGGCCTTACATAAGGAGATTGCCGTTTCTGGAAGTCTCGCGGTTCAGTGAATCAACCTGACTGTTCCAGACGGCAGGGGAGGGGAAAGAAATGTCTGGTAATGTTTTTCCAACCATCCCCTCGTTAGCGCTACAAGATAAATGGGTAGGCGTGTACGAATGCTTCCCGTCCCTCACTCAGCCGTCAGTTGGTCGTGCCTTCCGATAGTTGGGTGACAATATTAAAATGTCAGTTTAAATAAACATAACATTAATTTTCAGGATTTGAGATTTTAGAAACGTAGTATTCATCTGTAAAATGGGCACTAAAATTTGTGCAATTTTTTTAAATTTACGTCCTCCAACGTTAAGTCATATCGGACGATGGATGAAATGGGTCCAGGGTCCATAGAGCTTAGTGGTATCCCACATTCATCTTTCAGAATAAGGGAAAAACCTTATCCAAATAACTCATCCAGACAAAGATTCGAACGTGTGGCAGGCACCTACCGTCTACTCTACGGACTCTGTTTATGAATTTTAAAAAATTACTGGTACCTTCTATCACAGACTAATAGATCCGGCAGATGTTCAGTTGTTGCATTCTCCTTGCACTATAAGTAGGGTCTAAGTACAGTTGATACTACTAATTTAGACTGAGTTATACGAAGGAAAGCTGTGTGAAACAATTCAGAATATAAACTTTTATACACCATATTAAGTGAAGGAGTAATCTAGGTGTTCGTGCAAAGTTCGAAGTGCGTACATCTTTTATTGTAACTTTGATGATTCGAATTACTGCTCTGTTGTGCTCATTTCAAACACGAAGTATTATTCACCCATTGCCACTAATTGGACGCCTCTATGGGTGGCAATATGGCGGTCCTCTCCTCTACTTAACCAACAATTAATTTCACCTCTGCTTTGAGACGAGGAGGAACTAGAAAGACCCAGCTAGAGAAATTAGCTCCACTCCCTAAGCTTCACTGCTACAATGCACTGGCGCTCAAACAGTAGTTCAGGAGAGCGAGTTACGTGCAACCTCTCTCCTTTGTCTCTAATGGGGCTTCCCGTGTTAAAATATTGTTGAGATAATGCTACAGAGTGCTACTTCTTATTTATTCATATCCCTCCATATCAGTTTGTGTTAGCTTAGACTGCGTGTATTGACATATGAGGGAGCTAACATCAATTACAGCAAACTCCACTTTTCATGGTTTTCCTACAGAGCTGAAAAAGTTACACTAATTTCCCTAAACCTTTAATGTGATTCTAAAATTTAATTGTTCAATCAAAAGTAGGTTTTCTGATATATTTTTCAAGTAGACACTTAATATTCATTTAAATATGGAGACTTTTGACATTGAAAATATAAATTAGACATTAATGAGTTCAGCACAACAGCTGGAGAAATTATTGAACTAAAAGCTCCACTATTCTGAATTTTAGAGAAAAAAAAAGAGAACTTTAATTAACATTTCAAAATAGGGGATTTTATATCTTCAAAACACTACCTCAATACACATTATCAGATATCGGCGCCCGTAAACATTTAAAGGGATATGAAGTTCACGAGTCTCGCAGTATATAACTCTGACGTCAGTTCCAGGGACAACACGCAGGGATAGTCCGGTTCACAACACGTAGCTTTAGTTTCATTACAACTACTGCTCGCCACGCAGGTAGATCTGCCTTCCAGGGAGTGCAAGGTTGTGTTAATAGCATTACTTTCACAATTATTGGACAATCTCCAGTTTATAAATCAAAAGTTTTGGGTATTATCAACAGCCATCAAGGATCGCCTCGGTAGCGTAGATGGCCGCATGTCTGCCTCACGTTCAGGAGGTCCCGAGTTCGAATCTCGGTCAGGGTGAGTTACCTGGATAAGATTTTTCCCAGGGCTTTTCCTTATCAATAAAGACGAATGTCAGATAGCTCTAAGTTCCATGGACCCTGGACATATTTGAGCATCATTTCACCCATTTCATTCTCCGTGGGATATGAATTAACGTTGGAGGACATAAAATTACAAAAAAGAAAGAAATAAGTAAACAGCCGTCGAAATATAATTTCGATAATGTCTAAAAGCAGTCGAGGAGGTATCTGCAAAAATTAACATTATAGAGAATGCACCACATACCAAACGATCAAAATCTGAAATCTGAAACGAGGTTGCACATAGTTTCTAAGGGCAATGAGTACGACACTGTACAGATCATTATATGCATACACGTGCTTGTAAGACTGAATAAGGTTATTAAAATCCAATAAAGCACAATATAGCATTTATGTGTCCTGTAGCTAAAATAAGAAACTAAAATGTATAGGTTAAGAAAGTAACAACCAAGCCATATAGGGAGTAATATTTTGAAAAAATATTGGATTTTCTCAAACAACACCGATAACGCTTTCTATGTTTTGGAGTTAGAACTAGGTCATTCTATCTCATGCTGTTATTAAAAAGGACTGAAGTTATTGAGACACAAAGAAACCTAGGGCAAATTCAGAAAATTGGATACATAGAGAACCTGTGGTTAAAATATAAGTTATTTTGTAGCAAGCCACTTTTTAGTTGACGTAACCAAAAATAAACAAATTTCACCATATTTTCCAAACTATCAAAGAGACATTGATAATGCCATATTTGCACTATGTACCATATGTGGTATAAATCTCACAAAGATAGCGTTATTAGTTTAAGTTATCAAATTTTTAAGTGGAAAAATTTTTCTTCAAAAAGGGTGCTCTTCTTCTATATTCAGCTTCTATAAAATAATGCATCATATTTTCATTTAAAATACGACAGTTTTGGTATATAATACTTCATCTCTTTAGAGCAGGAATATGGTAGGGAAACTACAGAGGAAGAGATGATTTATATTTAGTTTCCCTTCTAAGTTCTTGGTCTAAAGGGATGAAATATTATATTCTAAAAATGTTATATTTTAAATGAAAACATGATGAATTATTTTACAGAAGCTGAAAATAGAGAGCGTTTTTATAAACATACCTTTGTGTGTGTGCGCGTGTATGAGCAGCATAATTAAAAACAAATAAACGGTGGTTAAATTGCAAAAGTGGTACTTAACTTCAATATCTTCCCTGAATTTAAACGAAGATTTTTATAAAATCCTCTATCCAAATAATTATTAACGGACAATTTTTCGAAGATTTTGATTTTCTTAAATGGCTAACGATGTATATTGTACATGTAACATATTTTGAGATATGTTCATATAAATATTTTCTGACCTATCCTCCATTGAAATTGAAGTAAGATTTGCAGTAAATTGGACGAGAAGAATAAGCGTTTGTAACAGATTGTGCAAAGAGAATAGAGAAATTCTTATGAGTACAGAACGTCATATCTTCAATGGCAAGCGGAGAGCGTACAACCCTGGCTAACTTCCTGCAGTGATAACCGGCGAGCCGAGGTGATACCCACCCGGCTGAGAATTGGGCACACACGAGCGACTCGTGGTCATTTGCTAAGAGGGGAACCGGCTCCAGTGTGTGCTCCGTGTGCCGTACGCCTCACTGTGCGGCATATACTACTCGATTGCCCGCAGTATGCCCGCGTTCGCCAGTCTTTGGGCTTGGGAGCTAACTTGCTCAGTATTTTAGGGGACGACCCAGTGGCCGTTGTTAAGGCACTGCGGTTTGTGTCTGAAATAGGTTTTAATAAACAAGTCTGACTTGTGTTTTATGTTTATTGCTTTAAGAGATTTTAACTTATTAGTCTTTAGATCGTTTTTTAATGTCCTTTTAACATTTGAGTGTTTTTATTGTATTTTACCTTTTTAACTTAATTTTTATAGCTTTTAGGTTTTAGTGTTGACTTCGGGCCCAAAATGACCTTGTTGTCGATGGGCCCTAAAACACCACACACTCACTCACTCACTTCAATGGCAAGCGTGGAATTATGGCCAGTATGTATGAGGGCTGTTCAATAAAGAATGATTACAAATAATTTTACAACGTACCTTTTCTCATCCTCATAAATTTGATGGACCTTCTCAAAATAGTCTCCCCTGAATGCGATGCGCTTGTCCCAGCGTTTCTGCCAGTCTTCAAAGACATGCTAGAGACCATTTTTGAGAGAAACTTCACAATCGCCTCCACAGCCTTTGCCACTCCTTCTGATGATGGATAATGCCTCCCACGAAGGCGTTTCTTAAAGTTTGGGAATAGAAAAAGGTAACATGGGGCCAGATCCGGACTATAGGGAGACTGAGGGATGCACTTCACGTTGGGTTTTGCAAAATATTCAGCAACATTGGCAATATGCGGCCGCGCATTATCGTGGTGCAGCACCCAGCCTGCTTCACGGAAATGTGGTCTTTTGCGCCTGATATGCACTTGCAATGTTCTCATGACATCCCTGTAGTATTATCCAACTACTGATGTGTTTGCGGGTACAACATGCTGATAAACTATTCCATGAATATAAAAGAATGAGATCACCATAACTTTCCCAGCAGAAGCAACCACTTTGGCTTTTTGGAAGTTGGTGATGAAGGAGATTTCCACAATGAGCTTTGCTGTTTGCTCTCAGGATCAAAATGATGTAGCCAAGTTTCATCAGAAGTGATTACGTTTGAAATAAACTCCGGATCTTCCTCTAACATCAACTTTAACTGAATGCAGACGTGCATGCGAATGTCCTTTTGTTCAGGAATCAACAGTCTTGGAACCCATCGCGCACAAACACGTCTCTTGTGTAATGTCTCTGTCACCAACGTGTGGGTGGCATCCAATCATATGTTCAATTTTTCAGAAAGTAATCTTAAGGTAATTTGTCGATCCTCTCTCACACTGGCAGCAGCAGTATTGATGTTTTCTGCCGTAAGAGCAGTTACTGGAGCACCGGGTCCAACTTCCTTTGGAATTGATTGTCTCCCCTCTTTAAACATTTTAAACCACCTTCGATCTGTGCTGTAGGGAAGAACAGGCTCTCCATAGGCCTTCTGTAACATTGTATAGGCCTCGAATGAAGATTTGTTGAGACCGATGCAGAATTTTAAAGCCCTTATTGTTCCCCCTGTGTTACCTGCGTTGCAGCGGGAGGCGATACTGAACATGTCTGAACTTACCTGGTTCACACATGTGGGAACCAGGAGTACCACCAATGAAACTATTACGACGTGTTTGTTTCGCATTGGGCTAACATAATATAATAGGATTGGATTTTAGTGCCATAATTATGACCTTAAAAAAGCTATGATCATTCTTTATTGAACAGCCCTCGTACATCACAGTATCTCGTTTTACAGATAATAATAAAATGTACAGATTAAATAAATTACCCATAAACCTGTCGAAATGTGTTTCTAGCACCTACTTGTGTTGTAAATAAGTGTAGTCAGCAATCGAATGCAGAGATGCATGTTGATGGATAGAAAAATTTAAGATAGAAAAGAAAGAAAACTGTAAGGGGCAATGAATGTGGATCGTAAAGAACATCAACAATTCAAAGAAAGAAAGTTAGAACGTGTAGGTGGTAAATGAGTGTGGATCTAAGAATGCCAACAATACAATGCCAAGGTGCACGCTGAAAGATAGAAAAGTGTAGAGAAAAAGTACGAGTTATTTTATATATAACGGTTTAAATAAGTTAAAAGCACTATTTATGTGTTTATCATTGAAGGTTTTAGTATACTTAGGAAGGATCTAGGAGATCCTTCTGCTGATGAATATCTCTTTCTTCCTATCCCGTCTAGACTTACAGTTTGCTGAAGCACTGGAAGCTTGATACACGGCGAGGAGCTTACAATATCCTACCCAGCAACATATTTACGGCTTTGGAAATATATACACGTTCATTAATTTGGCTAAGGTAATGATTGTGTTAGCAGCGCGTTGTACCAGATCAGATTAACGACCTGTTATTTTATGAAAGGTTTAAGATGATTATTATTAATCATCTGGATAATGAGCACGGATTATGATATTCAGGCCATGTAGCAGAGCTCCATAACCAAAGACACGGCATTAAAACCTCGCTGTGAGCTCACTACATGACAGTAAAATATCACTGACCGCCGAAGCATGAAGCTCACCAATTTACCTTCGCTGGTGTCCCAAGGGAAATGTCATCGGAACTCGAACCCTTAGTTCTTTATTGTAAAAGCTTTGATTTTACATGCATACAGCTAAATTGGTAAATGTTTTATATGGATAGCAGCAGGCAGATATAAAATACGTAATGTGGTGCTTTAAAATTTTATCCTCTGAGATTTAAAGCGAAATTCCGCTAATGTTTGGATACCTTTACTTTCTGTTTCATACATTATGTATTCGGTATAAAAAGAAAAAGCAGTTATCACCGCTTTCACCATCCGTGAAGAACTTGAGGCGTTACTTACGTCCCACCCACCGCACCGCACCCACTCATATCGTCCGTTCTGAGAGGAGGTGGGAGGCGCATCGGTCCGTCCCCTAAAAGGAGAAGTAAGTGAATGCATGTTGCCTTGATATTTAGTAGCACTTACATAACTACACATTGTAAAGCTCACATGCGTGGTTCTAGCCTAATCAGATAAGCTTAATTTTGGTCTAATGAAGTACGATATTGCAGGATCTTTACGACAGTTGAGATGTACTTTATCTCGTGTATGTACCATTCCTCCATGTAGAACCAGTTGATACCCGGGAATAAAGAAGTGTGACGCACAATCTTGAGTGTCAGAGGAACCTTGGGTCTCTAATGCACCACATTATACTGTCGCGAACCCGTTATAGCGATAGCGCGGCTTGTGCACACAAAGGAACTGATAATGCAGCACAGTGTGGAAATAAAAAGCCTGCAAAAACAGATAAAGGTAACTCGGAGATAAAAACTTGCCGGCAGAGATAAAGTTTCACGTCTAGATTTCGTATAGTGACAGAACATTCGATTTGATTGTTTCAGAACAGTCTCGAATTATCAATGAAGTATATGTAAGAGATTGTGACACGCCAGCCTGCAGTTGTAAAGACAGTTGTAAACAAAGGTGGAACGAGAGTTGTAATTGAAACTGGTGTGTTTGGAAAGTGAACTCTTTGTTGTGGTCAACGACCTTGGTAGATTTTAATTGTCTATGTGACGTAATGCTACTACTGTAAGTGTATTCTACGGAAATAATTTCCCGAGAATGTCTTGAGCATGTTTTCAGTAAGATTATATGCTGAATGAGGAGGTATTGGGAACTAAAACAATACATTAGTTTTCTTAATCGTATTGCAATTATGCGTTTAATTGTGTATATAAAGCTCACAACTCAATAAATATACTAAAATTTCACTTTTATTTTTATTTCAGGTAAGATGTCTGAAATAGCGCCCTGTGTGCCAATGCCTCTCTTAATCACCAACTTGAATAAGCCACTTCTGGGTTTCTGGTAAGTATAATTTAAAAAAGTAATTAAAAGAAAGAAGCACATGCAAATGAAATGGTTGGTGAAAGTTAGTGAGAGAAATAATGAGCATGCAAAACATAGGGAGTATTAGCATGTGTTTTTTGAGCTCGCTTTAACGTTTACGTAATTTACATAAATTCATTCAGTACTATATGAATTATCTAGAGGTATGCTTCAATTAATTACAACGTTACAATGAATCTTCAGCGTATTTAGGGATATCTAGTATTCCCGTATCTTTAAAGCTTTTCTTTAGGCTACATTCACAAAATTGAGATTTAAGGTCCAGCATAGTGTTTGAGAAAAAAAGAATTTCAGAGATTATTTAATGTACATTCTTTTCCAGTATGTTTCACAATTACTAAAAGTGATCTAACATAATGACGGCAATGGGAGTGGGTTTTGTTAGGATATGGCAGCTCTCTGCTTTCGGCAGAATGGACTGGCAAATATGAACTGCATTATTTTTGGATTGAAATCTCTATTGACCGCAAGCTCTGGCATTCATTCTCGTATGAAAACCAGTATTGGGAGCTTAACGGAGTAGGATTAACAGCGTGCTCTCAGTAAAATCAGCTCATTTCGGAATTATGTCGCAAACATATGAGTACTGATAGACAAAAACTGCTGAACATATTATTTCATACATTTATAAAATATTTATAGTTCCAATTGTGTACCTTGATATTAAACGTAACCTAAACGTACAGTTAACAAGGTTTCAAATTAAACACATTACAGTTACATCTGTACAGTAACGGTGTTAAGGTACATTACAGAAACATTCATTTCCGAAATCAGACGCACGAGGGCTGATCAACAATCAGGGCTGATCAATTCTTTGTCAGGTCCTTGAGAATCGCCTCACTTTTCTTGAGCACTGCTTCAGATTTCTCAAATTGAATACCCCTAAGCTTCGATTATCACCGGTGATAAGTCATAGCTGCATCATTATGATCCTGAAGGAAAACAAGCCAGCATAATGTGGAAATCGCCAGGATTTCCAAAACCAAAAAAGGCAAAAGTTGTTCCATCTGCAGGGAAAGTGATAGAGATCACATTTTGTTTTGACTGTAATGAAATGATTTACTAGCATGCACTTCCCCCTTAAAATACTGTTACAGCAGCATACTACACGTCAGTATTGGTTGTACTGAGGAAACACAGTACAAAGAAACGACCATAGCTTTCTAGGACTTGGTGGCGACTTCATCGTGACAATGCACGGCTTCACGTCGCAAATCAAGTCATGCAGTTTCTGGCTGCATTCAAAGTTATCTGTGTACCACATCCACCTTTTAGCCCCGATCATGCACACTGTGAATTTTTTTATTCCCATAAATAAAGACAAAGCTTAAGGGTATTCGATTTTAGAACTCTGAAGCAGTGTTCAAGAAAAGTGAGGCGATTCTCAAGGACTTGAAAAAGAATGGTCTGCAGCACTTGTTCAAGGACTGGCAGAGACGCTATAAAAAGTGCATTGCAGTAGGAGGAGACTAATTTGAAAAAGTACATCTAAACATTGAATTGCAGAAATAATCATATATAGAGGATAGACCGATAAAATTCATTTGAGTATTTTTTTAAAGATTTAAACCGATATACATTTTAAAGGATTCTGAGATTAAGTCTTCTAATGTTCAAATTTTCGAGGTTTTGATTAATTATTTATATACAATTAAACATGTACTACAGTTGAACAGAATTATACTACATTTTTCACAGCCAAATACACACATCTTGGCTTTAGGTCCTGCAGGTGAGTTAAATAGATATTCCTTAGGTTACTATATCTGAAATAAAACACAGAAAACAGAGAGGGAAGAAGACAGACCTCAAATTAACTAACAGTCTTATCACAATGGATAATGAAGGTAGCTATCAATGCCTTAAAGTTATCTTTATTGAAGTTTCTTACATTGCTTAGCTACTCGTTTGCCACCTTTAAATATCTGTTCTCCAGGAGCAGGAGTATACATTTTTTATAACGTGACATTAAAATTATTTATGTTCTTGTTTGTCAGAGTGCTCGTTTAGGCATTAGAATGTTTAATGATTTTGAAAATAGTTATAGAATTACTGAGTCAAAAATATTGTACATTTATAAATAATTAGGAAAATTGGAGAAAAAGGTATGGATATTTGCTATGGTAGTCATTCCTTAGATTTAACAGCAGTTGTAATGTAAAAAGCGAAATGAGTAAAAGAAACTAAAATGTAACGAATAGGTGGTATTGCTGTTTTAAAACCGTTCTTACTAGATATAACACCAGAGGCGACGGACACTGAGCATACAGCCCAGGTAATGATACTTTAGAAAGGAAATCTGGAAAGGTGCTGTTCCAGATCCAAGTTCAGGTTTGTTCAAGTTGTTCTCGGGAAGCAAGCCAGGTGAAAGGACGATTAGAAGTCGACGTTTCAGGAGTATGCATCTCTCCCATCATCAGGACATTTATTAAATGTTATAACCACAAATGAATCACTGGATATGACAAATATAAACAAAGACAAGATGCTATCAAAATTCATATTACTGAACAAAAGGCTGTTTTCAGTAAATTAAATGCCAGGTCAGGAGATGGCATGAGTACTTATGGAAAATTAATTGGGTCAAAGAAAAGTAACTACTTAACTTTACTAACAAGCTCCATTGATCCGTACTTCTTAAGTCGACGAATTTCCAGTTTAAGGCCAGTCTCCAAGATGAGCTGAACTGAAACCCAGCATCAGGATTAAGCGAGTTCCTCTCGGAGGAAATTGCCAAAGCCTCCTTAATTCACCGCTCCCCGTAACGGTTGCATTTTGCCAAGATTGTCCTCTCCCGATAGTTGGCTCTGTGGTCATTATCAAAACAATCCTCTGCCAGTCCAGACTTAACAGTTTGCATTAAACGAATAAATTAGTAAATATCCTGATAATGGGAGAGATGCACACTCCCGAAACGTCGATTTCTAATCGTCTTTTCACCTAGCTTGCTTACCGAGAAGAACGTCGCCAGGAAAGCTTCAGGTCTTAAGTTCAGGTTATCTCTCGGGTATTTAACCATTACGCGGATGAAGAAAAACCTGCAATAAACATCAGTCAGGGAGAAAGGTCCTGATGTGCTTTGAGATGCAGACGTCCCAAGAACGTCTTAAGGACTTCGGCCTGTAAGAACTTGAGAATGAGGAATAAGGAAAATATACCATAAAGAAAAGGATACTGTACGTAACACTTAAGTCTTTTTGATCCATGGGCCACTTTTTGGGCTCTTCAGGCAGCTCCAACAGTGGTACGCATCTTTGAATCTAAAACATTTAGTTGCATCCGTAAGTCTCTCTGGTCTGCCTGCAAATTGTAGCATCCTGTGCTTCCATCATTTCAATTCTATATATGTTGCCGTGTGCGAGGTGCTTCCACCATTGTGTAACCTATATCAATGCCAATGAATATCGAACATTAACTTTTAGGAACAAATCTAAGTATGTTATAGCACTTATGGATACCTATGTCTAAATATTTGAAACCCTGAACTCATAACGCTAGATTTTTAAGATTTATGCCACAGATGTACGAGGGCTGTTCAATAAAGAATGATCACTACTTTTTTTGATGAAGTACCTTTACTGATCCTCAAAATTTTGATGGTCCTTCTCAAAATAGCCTCCCCTGAATGCGATACACTTGTCCCAGCGTTTCTGCCATTCTTCAAAGACATGTTGGAAATCATTTTTGAGAAATCCTCCAAAATCGCCTCCACAGCCTTCACCACTGCTTCTGATGATGGATAATGCCTCCCACGAAGGCGTTTCTTCAAGTTAGGGAATAGCAAAAAGTCACATGGGGCTAAATTCGGATTATAGGGAGAGTGAGGGATGCACTTCACGTTGATTTTTGCAAGATATTCAGCAACAACATTGGCAATATGCAGCCGCGCATTATCGAGGTGCATTATCCAGCCTGCTTCATGGAAATGTGGTCTTTTGCGCCTTATATGGACTTGCAATGTTTTCAGGACATCCCTGTAGTATTGTCCAGTTACTGATGTGTGTGCAGGTACAACATGCTGATAAATTATTCCATGAATATCAAAGAATGAGATGACCATAACTTTCCCAACAGCAGCAAACACTTCTGCTTTTTGGGGTTGGTGATGAAGGAGCTTTGCTGTTTCCTCTCAGGATCAAAATGATGTAGCCAAGTTTCGTCAGCAGTGATTACGTTTGAAAGAAACTCCGGATCTTCCTCTAGCATCAACTTTAACTGCATGCACACCTGCATGCGAATGTACTTTTGTTCGGGAATCAACAGCTTTGGAACACATCGCACACAAACACGTCTCATGTGTAATGTTTCTGTCACCAACGTATGGGTACCCAATGAAATGTTCAGTATTTCAGAAAGTGATCTTAAGGTAATTCGTCGATCCTCTCTCACAATGGCAGCAGCAGTGTTGATGTTTTCTTCCGTAAGAGCAGTAACTGGAGCACCGGGTGCACCTTCCTTTGAAATTGATTGTCTCCCCTCTTTAAACATTGTAAACAACCTTCGAGCTGTGCTGTACGGAGGAACAGACTCTCCACAGGCCTCCTGTAACATTGTATAGGCCTCAACGTAATCTTTGCTGAGAAGTTGAAAGCCGCAGGTTGTTCCTCGAGTGTCACCTCCATTGCAGCCGTAGACGATACTGAACATATGTTAACTTGCCTGGTTCTCACAGGCGGGAACCAGGAGTACCAACAATGAAACTACAATGGCGTGTTTTTTCACATTAAGCTAACAGAACATGATAAGATTGAATTTTAGTGCGAAAAATTATGACCATAAAGAAATTATGACCATTCTTTACTGAACAGCCCTCGTATTGCTATATTTTAAGAAACTGTTATAGCTGAAGCAATGCCATTAAATCCTAATGCAAAGTTGAAAGTTTTCATATAATTTAATGTTTGTTGTTTAATCCAAGGGCTATATCGGAGGGAAATGTAGTATACAGCGGAACATAGCCAACCATGTGTAATTCAAATAAAAATCCGAATCGTTTGTGGCATATGCATAAACTAAGTATTAATCGCGATGTGGTCACACGCCATTTCGCTCGGTTGTGGAACTATTTTCACGTTTTGCTTTGCGGTTTCAACTGTGTTTTACTGCGTGCTGTCTTTCTAGGGACCTCTGAGGTACACGCTGACCAAAATTATCTTAACTCATACAGTTTTTCACAACCATACGCTTCTCCAACACTATTTCAGTCATTTATCTTTAATCAGAAATGACTTTCTCTATTTCTTCACTATATCATAATGTGCCACATGTTTTGGTATGTTGTTCCAATAATTTAAATACTACTGAGCATTTAAAACGTATATTATATAAAAGCTATTTAACACTTTATATTCCAGTTCGACAATGCGTGCGATGTTTCTGGTTTATTTTGTATTCGGGAATCATTGGAGACCAATCTGACGATGATTTGAATTCAAGTTCGATACTCACATATGAGTCTAGAAACAAAGGTAAGGACCAAGTGCCTGCCTTTGTACTGTAGGAGGTAGCTTGTCCAACTTACGTTCAAGAGGTCCCAAGTTCGAATCTCGGTCAGGGCGAGTTATATGAATGGGGTATTTTCTGAGGTTTTCGCTTATTCTGAAAGTTGAATGTCGGGTAACTACAAGCTCTATGGAACCTGAATTCATTTGAACATCAAACATCATTTCGGGTATATAATTGATCGTCCAATATTTCTTAACTTTGGAGGACGTAATTTTCTTAATTTAAAAACCCGAGTGAACGGTTCAAGGAGAAGAATAAGGAAACATGTCTTCAGAGTTGTTAGAGGACATGCTTCTCAATGACGTCCACACAGGTCCTGGTTTGGTTCGATGTCGAAACCTTTGTAGGTAATTTACCTATGGACAGGGACGAAGGAAAACGCGGCAGTAATACTAAAGGCAGGTCAGAGGTGACGGCTGGGCGTGGCAGAGGCTGTTTAGTACTTCCTTTTTCTTTATTTTCTATTTAACCTCATCTTACACCCTATCCAGGATCTAAAGTGAATTCTCAGAGTCACAGACCTGTGGAGAAGGACGAAGACTTTATCACAGAGAAGAACCAGTTTGGGCGATCAACCAGACACCTGCTCGCCCCGGTAGCGAAGATGGTGGTAGCGTGTCTGCCTCACGTTCAAGAGGTCCCGAGCTCGAATTTCGGTTAGGGTGAGTTACCTGGATAAGGGTTTTTCAGGGGTTTTCATTTATTTTACTCATTCCATTCATCGTCCGATATGACTTAACCTTGGAGGACGTAAATTACAAAAAAAAAAAAAGATACCTGGAGTGAGGTTAAAGAAAGGAATGATATGAAATAATGATGCTTTGGCAGAATGAATTGTAGGAGAACCCCGAGAAAACCCACTGGAAGGAATCCTTTACATTTCCTTCCTAACATTTCGTTCTATGGGAACGATTCAATGTTCTCATCGGTTCTGTTTTAAGATGAAGGTAATGAGCTACTTCAAATTTAGAAGTCCGCCTTGCAGATTTCGATTCTTGCTGAATTACCAAGAGTCTTCTAAAGATGATACCACTCAATTTATTATCAATATTGTGCCTTTGTGGGTTCGTAGAATTAAAAGTCTAATTTACAGAAAGACCAAATTAATCTTTATTCCCGTAGAAACACACTTTGGTCAACCCTTACAGTAGCAGAAGCACGTAACATACACAAATTCAATCTTCAAGGTGGTTGACCACAAACAAAAGAGTTCACTTTCAAAACACAGCTACTATGGTCGACGTTCATTTGGAGAATTTAATGTTATTTTGGAACGTTGGCCATAGTAGCTCAATGGTTTAGAGCAGCTGGACGGAGACCAGAAGATCAGTGATTCAAATCCCGGCTATGTCATTGAATTTTTTCAGTCTGGCTCTACCCATTCATAGTGCGTCCTACACACGGCTAGTGTGAAAGAACAATTAATTTCCAATAATTGTAACTAATAGTGGTTAACTATAAAGCCCGGGCCTTAAAGTACCTACAGCATAGTACGTCGCCATTAAGGTAGTTGTCTCATGTGTTTATAAGAACTCCTAAGTTGTTTACCGGTAAAAACACGAGTCAGTTGGAGCATTTAAAGTCATGTTGGCATGTTAGCAATTGTAGCTCAGTAGTTTAAAGTGGGTGGACGGAGACCACAAGATACGTGGTTCAAATGCCGACTATGGCATTGAATTTTTCAGTCTGGCTCTACGCTTTCAATTATAATGTTGTAGTTTGGGCTGGAAGAATTAACTTGGAACCCTTCCTTTCGTACACTCCGAAAACAGTATGACTATATTTCATTTTCGATGCACAGGCACACAGACAAATGCCTACATTAATTTTTTTTTTCAAAGTAGTTCTATTTGCTTTCAGATTACTCTAAAGAGAATTTACCGAGGAAATAGGAGATCGAAAGTGGAATGTAATTCTTTCTCTAATTACTGTAAATAACTAGTAGAGGATGTAAAGCTGTACTTCCTCTACCTTAGGTACCTGGGTGGATGGGAAAGGAAACAAAAACAACTGAACATCAGAATCTGGAAGCAGTTCATCCTGCGGTGTTAAAACACAACGGCCGAAATCACAGAGTGAAACGTGCTTCTTCTCTGGAGTTGGATAATAGCTCTACTAGAAATGTGCCGTGACGGTAGGCGTATATAAGGCCGCTTCAGGCAAGACGAATGTCTGCCACAGATTACAAAAAGAAAAGTTTTAAGCTTCCAACAGCAAGTGCGAGGATAAGCAAATGCAAGACTGAAAAGAAAGCCAACCCCTTTCTAAGCAGCGTAGCATAAAAATAAGAGTAATTAGTTACATGTAGCAGAACACTGTGTTTGAGAGTATTTTGGAGCTCCATACGAAATGAGGGGATTAGCCTCCCTAACATCACTTGTATGGCTCCTCTGGGGTAAAAATGTGAAAAGATGATTTGGTGTTCTAATGAAAAGAAGCGCACATTTAAGCCACAATGTGAGCAGCTATTTTTATGACAAAAAAACGTATTAGCTAGGGATGTAAAGAGTGCGGCTAAAGAACAGATTAAAAGCTACATATAAAATAGGCTCGGCTTACCGGGACGTTATGAGCAAATTCCGGCGGGGAAATGAAAAGCGATGGAGTCACCGACATCACACAGGCTGTTCTCGTCGTATACAGAAGTTATCTAAAACTCATTCTTAAAGTAACGGAGTAAACCCTTACTGTAAGTATGGGTTGGACAGATAAAAGTATTGGGGCAGTGGAAATCTAATCCTCAAACGTCCTAGCTTGTAGACGGCTGCATTTCTTCACTTTGAAGTCGAGAATGCTGTCCTTTTTTTCCCTTCGCTTATACCGTTTTATATCTCTCCTACTTTGTTAACCCTCCGTTAGGGAGATCAGCGTAACCAGAAAAACGGGCTATCTGGGACTTTTACTTTCCTGCAGCTAAACTTTGTGGTCAAGTTCAAAGATCATCAATACAGCAATGGATACCGAGTGGAACATTTCTGGCTGTATTATCATCATCATTGTTGTCGTCGGCATCATCATCATCATCATCATCATCATCATCCTTACAATTAGACAAGACGAATACTGAAAACTGCATCGCAAAAATAGTCATGGTAGCTTAAAACGTTAAGTTGATACAATTATGAGATAAATAATAATAATAATAATAATAATAATAATAATAATAATAATAATAATAATAATAATAATAATAATAATAATAATAATAATAATAATAATAATAATAATAATAATAATAATAATAATAATAATAATAATAATAATAATAATAATAATAATAATAATAATAATAATAATAATAATAATAATAATAATAATAATAATAATAATAATAATAATAATAATAATAATAATAATAATAATAATAATAATAATAATAATAATAATAATAATAATAATAATAATAATAATAATAATAATAATAATAATAATAATAATAATAATAATAATAATAATAATAATAATAATAATAATAATAATAATAATAATAATAATAATAATAATAATAATAATAATAATAATAATAATAATAATAATAATAATAATAATAATAATAATAATAATAATAATAATAATAATAATAATAATAATAATAATAATAATAATAATAATAATAATAATAATAATAATAATAATAATAATAATAATAATAATAATAATAATAATAATAATAATAATAATAATAATAATAATAATAATAATAATAATAATAATAATAATAATAATAATAATAATAATAATAATAATAATAATAATAATAATAATAATAATAATAATAATAATAATAATAATAATAATAATAATAATAATAATAATAATAATAATAATAATAATAATAATAATAATAATAATAATAATAATAATAATAATAATAATAATAATAATAATAATAATAATAATAATAATAATAATAATAATAATAATAATAATAATAATAATAATAATAATAATAATAATAATAATAATAATAATAATAATAATAATAATAATAATAATAATAATAATAATAATAATAATAATAATAATAATAATAATAATAATAATAATAATAATAATAATAATAATAATAATAATAATAATAATAATAATAATAATAATAATAATAATAATAATAATAATAATAATAATAATAATAATAATAATAATAATAATAATAATAATAATAATAATAATAATAATAATAATAATAATAATAATAATCATTTTCATCATCATCATAAATAATCATCATAGTAATCGTAATAATGATGATAACTATAATAGTGATAATGATAATTTAGTCCGCTTGGTTCTCACCTAGGCGGCCCGTGTTCGATCCCAGGTGAGGGCAAAGAGGAATTTGTGGTGGACAACATGGTGCTGTGGTGGGTTTCCTTCGGCTCCTCCGGTTTCCCCCACCATCATTCCACCAATTGCTCTATTAGTCATTCATCTCAGGCCTTGGGCCGACCCCTCAACCCTGATTTCATCTCAGGTCAGATGCTTCGGCTCCCTCGCTCTGAGGAACCCCAACCGCCTCCTAACGTCAGCATTGACGAGAAACGCAGAACAAAATAATAATGATGATGACGACGATAACGACGTCGACGATGATGGCGATGACAATGCTGACGACGACGATGACGACGATGATGATGATGTGGACAGCTTTCTCTGGTACTTCGGTAAGTTCTCACTGTCACATCTCCAGTTTAATCTGGTTAAAATGTTATACTATCCCTTCCTGCGTTCCTGCTTGAATTTGTCTGTGGCCCAGCAGCATAGGAGAATGTGTATGACACAGCCTATTCTAGGAATGGCTCGATGCTAGGGAGTCGAACAGAAGGCTTTTCTAATCCCGTGCAGTAGTAGCACTTATTATAACACTTATTTATAAAGATAAAGTTCGCGAGAATGTTAATTTATATGTACAGCGGTAATAAATTTCCAAGGGGAATTCTAGATTATTCTGGAGCAGGCGAGAGAATAAGCTTCCAGAAGACTTTTGTTATATAACGATTATGCTTCTGTTGTTTTTTCTCAAAGGCAACCGCTAGGAGGGATGGACCCGAAGGGTGAACAGATTCCTCTGATGAGCTTTGAACTAAGAACGAAAGACCCCAACGCCTACCTAGCCGCAACACGATGAACACCGTCATGTGCTCCTTCATCTCGGAAAGAGAATGTGATTAAGGTTTTGGTGGATACATCAAATGGTGGGCAGGAACATCATGACAGAAGAGGAACCACCCCAGAATTTGCATAGCGACAAGGGGAAGCCCCAAAAATCATGGTCATAGTGGGCAATCGCCAAGATCCAAATTCGGTACCTCCCAAGTGGGTAGCGCACATATTACGACGACACCATCTCTTTCGGTTCACTTTCCATACTTTCGACACTTACTGCAAGGTTTTGCAACAATTTTATGTTGTTTGTTATCAAGATGAAAAAAAAAATCAAATTTTAAAAGCTTAAATAAACGCAGTAACATTTCAGATTATATAGATTTAATACCATTATCAGAGAAGTTGCAAATTCAACTAAAGTTCAATTGTTTGCATATCTAAAATGCGAAACTGTTCAGTAAAACAATGAGCATTAGAAAGTTCACGTGTGAGAGAAAAGAGAACTGCGAAGTTATGTATTGCTTGTAGAGCGGTGACAGTTCAGTAATGTTAAATGTTGTGTCTCTTAATCAGTATCTGCTCTTTAAGTTGTACGTATATATGTACATTAACAGGATTCTATAATAATTGCAATATTAATGTATTAATTGCCTCATTGGTATTTATGTTAGTGGCAGTTATGGAAACGGTAGGGAAAGTATTGAAAAGTGTACAGGAAACTTGCTTTGTGTTCATTCGGGTTGATTCCATTTCACGTGAAGGGATAGAGGTGTGAATATTGTTTGCCCTAGTCACATCCTAGAGGTAGTGTGGTCAGCTCCCCCTCAACTCCAACCTTTACTGCGAATCCTTGGCAATAAATTTCATGGCAGAGTATATCAATAACCAAAGTGTCCCACTAAGGCATGGACTTCCAACATAGAACATACATTTATAAGTTAAGTGCTTACTCCCTAGTGAATTCAAGGCCTAATAAACCAACAGTGAGTACGCTTACCAGCACAAGACTACGGCTATAGCTATTATACAGGGTGTTTGAATAAGAAACTGAACGAATATACCCGTTTTGTAGTTTATAAATTTAACTTCTCCGAATTTTACTTTCTCAGCTTCGAAATTCTCTTAGGTGTAATATTATATATTATTATATATTAGATTATTTTATGACTAGACAGCGCAGGAAACACTGGTGTGCAAACCTCAGTCAAGAAAACAAAAGCATTGCTTCGTGTTCGTTACCAGTGACCCTAGCCTCGCTTGGTAATTGGGCAAAGAGAAGTTACTTTTGAAAAAGTCGACTAATGACTCGGACTGTTCCAATGTTGCTCATTTTGCTATGATCTTAGTCGCACAGTACTTTCAACCACTTGCTCTAAAATTAACAGCTTCCTTTTCAGCTACAAATGCTTTATTGAATATTATTAAACACAGTGAAATAAAATGCTTGTCTCATTGCATAAGACATATAGTTTTGGTTAACTTTATCTACAATTCTTTGATATTGTTCTCCGCTCTTTTTATTATTTAATGCCTCCATCTTCAACCTCACTAACATTAACTTTCCCCCAAAAGGTGTAAGTTGCACATGTCCAACAGCTTATTTGCCGCCATGGACTGTTATAACGGAATGTAGGCCAAAGAAAATTTTAATAGCGGCAAGCTACCGTGGAGTATGACGTTTGTTTACACACTGCTACAACAGGAGGCACGGTGTATCATCTAACTGTGATTCCTTTGATATCTTGAGGCACGCACCATTGTACCTGTCACTGCCCAATCCACCCTCACTCTGGAACGCTTTTATGCGGCTTATTTAGCGGTAAAACCTATTTGTATGTCACATTGAAGCTGGGCAACTTTTATCTGTTTGTTCGGTGTCGTTTCGAAACACCCTTTATACATACTCTGCTTTATCGTTGAATATTTAGAAAAATTAACAGATTGGATGTGACTAATCAGCAGTACATTTACAGAGTGTCAAATATTCAACCAATGATACGCCCCACCTCTTTCATTACAAAAAAGTCACCTCTATAGCTTCTTTTACAAGTTAAAAATAAATTACTTTTATGACACCCCTAAGAATTAATTGCTATATGTAAATAACGAAGCAAAAGAATAGAGACTTCCCAATTAAGTAAGTCTTAACAATTTTAAAGTTCAAATAACACGTAATATCTCAGAAAAATTGTAGCTACGCAAAATATATACCTATATGGTATTAATGGTATAGTTTATCGAAACCCATTGCCTCTGAACACTCTGGCACTCCTGAAGCAGACATAGCCAATAGCAGCTGATTAGCCCTTATACATGATAAAAGAAGTGGGGTTAGTCTCCCACCTGCTGTAAGTGTGGTAAGTTCAACACGTTGTAATGTAACCACCTCCGAATTTTGAGAGCACTCTTGCTCCTCATCACTTCTCATTTCTTCTCCCTTTAGCATATGGAGTTACACGACGTTTTACACAAGCTGCACATTTTTGTCTTGTAACGTTTGGTTTATCTCTTACGGTTAAGTAATAATATAAACGCACGAAAAAAAAACTGTTTCGTAGGTTATGACTTAGCTAGTCCGAATTTCGGTGTCGCAGTTTCGAAATTCTCTTAGGTGTAGTTTTATGCAGCATTAAATATTACATTATTTTGTGATTAAGCAGCGCAGGAATGTCTGGTTGCGAACCACAAGAGTTGTTATTGGGACGCACCGGCTCCTTTCCCTTTTATCAGTTATCCTGGCCTCGCTTTCAGGTAATGGGGTAAAGGGTAGTTACTTGTGAAAAAGTCGATAATGACTCGGACATTTCTAAGGTTGCTCATTTTGCTATCTTAATTGTACAGTGCTTTCAACCATTTACTCTAAACTCAACAGCTTCCGTTTAAGTTACAAATGCTTTATTTAGTATTATTAACAACAGTGAAATAAAATGTTTGCCTCATTGCCTAAGGAATTTAGTTTTGTTTAACGTTATCTACAATCCAATAAAGTGTGTTATCCGGGCTTTTCGACCGTAGTCGATTGGCTGATATAGCACTTGACGTTTCGTCCGTTTCTCCGCCGGGCATATTCAGAAGTTCACTCGAGCAGTATCCACAATTCTTTGATTTTGCTCTCTGTTCTTTTTATGATTTAACGCTTCCCTCCTTATTCTCACTAACGTTAACCTCTAAAAGGTCTGGGTTGCATATGTCCACCAACTTCTTTGCCGTCATCGGCTGCTATAACGGAATTTTGGAACACTTTAAACACCAATAAAGAAATAGCTAAAGAATAGTTTCTTTATTACGGTTTCCTAAGCCAAAGAAATTCTTAATAGTAGCAAGCTACCGTGGGGTATATCGGTATATTTGCAAACAGCTACACGCAGCCCGCTGTGTCACCTACCTGCGAACTACGATAACGTGAGACACCCGGTACGCGCCGGTGTTCCTGTAACTGTCTAACCCACACCCATCCTGGAGCGTTTTTATGCAGCGCTATTGACGCTAAATACTATCTACATCTCTCACATCGAAGCTGAACAAATACTTATATACAGTCGTTCGGTATCCTTTCGAAACATCCTGTATATATAATCCTTCATTTTAGTGATTCAGAACAATGTGGCAAATACTATCGGAGTTACATCCTTCCCTAAATAATATCATAATCCTTTCAAAATGTCTAAAGGCCATTCTCAAATGCATTTGATCATCCATTATATTCATATATTTAAGGCATTTATTTGTCCTCTAGTCTGATAACAATGACATTTTATTTAATATATCATCCAATACCTGCTATAATGGGGTCGTGCTCACTATCTTCCTAAGATTATACTTATACTGTGACTTTGTGGGTTCGTGAAATTAAAAGTCCAATTGTACAAACTCAAAATGTTTTTTATTTCCACCGAATTACAGTTGATACACTTGCCGATTACATAGAACTACGTAGCGCACACAATTACAACCCACCAGTTCGTCTTTCACAGGTCCACTCCACAGTCGAAATTACGTACAACTCCTCTGATACACTACGCAGTCTTCCAGTCCATTCGCTAGTACGGCGTTCTTCACGGCTGCTCGCCAAGAACTGAACTGACTCGTCCACTGCAGGCCTTATATAGGAATATCGCTGTTTCTGGAAGCTTCGCGGCTCAGAAAATCATCTCGATGGTTCCAGACGTCAGGGGGAGGGGAAAGAGACGGTACAGGGCTCGTGCCGCTCTTCTGACCATCCCCTCCGTGAGCGCTACACAGATAAATGGGTAGGCTTTGCCTGAATGCCTCCTGTCGCACACCCAGCTCCAGTTGGTCGTGCCTTCCGATAATTGGGTGACAATATTCTTGCACGAAGTTACATAACTATGCGATACATTATTTCAAAAATTTTGCTTTACTGTCTGTCTTCAGTAAATGCAATGATAATTATTTTAATGTGAATCTTTGGATATTATTCAGGCATCATACTTGAGAAATTCCATTTTCAGAAGTAAGTACACAAATAAAATATAGAAATTGTTGTATATTTCAGTAGTTTCCAAATAACGGAAGTATACTTTCTATCGAAATAAATCAATTTTGACGATTATTGTCTAGGTATGTGAAATAGTATCACATTAATTGGTTTCTAAGCATTTACTCATATTTTTTCATGAGCAGAGGTATCAATTGGAGTGTAAGTTTGTACCATAAGAGATTTTAAATACTTACATTAAATTTTGAAGAACACCTAGTCAATATTTCTATTGCCAAATTGTATAATAGAGGATGGCAGGCTGTTTGTGAATTTCGTTCTTAGCAAGCCTGTTACTAGTAAGGCATTGTTACAACACCTAACTTTGTGACTTGATTCTGCCTTCTACATGGCCGAACGGTAGAATCATCTAGATATGCTCGTGAAATATATCTTGGTTGTGGTATGATGCATGTTCAAATGCTGCGCCATTTCTTTACCTCTGCCAACGTCTCCCTAATGCGTTACGTTCAGGCCTAAGGGAGTTTTGGCAACGAAGCGGTGGAAGGTAGTAACTGTGCCCATTTCAAAACCTGGCAAAGGACGAGGGCTTCGGGGCAAGTAACATCTCATATTTCTCACGAGGTGTGTGTTCACAAACTGATCGAGGTCACAGTTGACCTCATACCTTGGACTCACAATTTCCTCAGACCTTTTATACACTCTCATTTTACACCCTCGCTGGGAAAATATCAGTAAGAATATAACCTTTAGCCTTTGAAATATCAGCACATATGTAATTCTACACACAACGTTAGTGGTTGGTAAACATATTATGTGCTCAACGGGATCGCAATTGAACAACGACAAACATGAAAAATATTTATTAGCCACCCAATAACATTTTTAAATTACTTCACATGAAGTCATTTTATTCAACAGCTACATTGAAAAACATAAATATTTGTTTATTCAGTAGTATATAATAGAGGATTTATCTTGTTTGTTCATACAAAGGGGTCACTTTGACATTTTCAGTATCTCAACTGTTTTATCAAAATATGTTTTCAAACTGTTATGCATACTGGTTTATTTTAATAATACCTGTGTTTTAAGTTTCATGCAGATATGCTTTATGCTATAAGGATAACTTAAATTGTAATTCAATTACGCTAATTCATCAAGAGTTCCAAATGTACAGAAATGGAAATTTAAAATAAACAACATCATATAGTGAAAATACTACAGTACTAAAAAAGTGTAACTTTGTGTGTTCGCAGAATTAAAATAAGTTGCAGAAATTCAAAATGTGCTTTATTTCCTTAGAAATACACTTTGAATTATACTCATAGTAGCAGAATTACGTCACATACACAATTACGATACACCAAGATTGTTTACCACAACAAAGAGCTTACTCAACTTCCACTGTTTACAACAACTCTTGTTTCAACTCCTGTTTTCCACTGTTTTACGACTGTCTTTACAAATGTGTCTTGGCGAGTCGCAGCTACCTTATATATACCACGACTCATACTGCTAACCTCTGTTTCATATTACCTTGCTCCGCTGACATGTATCACTCCGCGTGCAACTACCTCCCCCCTCATCCTAATTGGCTAATGCTTTCGCGCCACAGGCCATATGCGGTGCCTTCCCATCACATTTAAACCTGCAGTAAACGTCATAATAATTGCCAGGAAGATAGATAAAATCATACAAATAAGAATATGAAGGCATGCAACAGTAATGAAATTTATAATGAAACTGAGCAAGTTGAAACTGAATGAATGAGCAATGAAACTGAAAAAAAGTTTATAATGAAAGGCCTTCGGCCTTTTCCACTAAGGTTTTCTAAACCAGCACACATACCTTGCAAAAACGTTTGTCTATCAGTCTTAAAAGTCGTGTCACGCCATACTTGTCGTGTGTCCTTCATGTACCCAAGACTCGTCGAGCTAGTATATTTTGCGACTTGTATCCCAGTAGAATCTGATTGTCCTTAAATAACGTCTTCGCCACACAGCAATAGTGTGTTAAGTTTTCCTGTTGTCTCAATTTCCCACCGCGATGTTCCTACGCATGTAACACACCTGCAAGTTCAGAGCACAGCTGTTCGACTTCTCTCACTGACAAAGACGGATTCTTCTCTGTGAGTGCATTAAACACAATCACCACAATTTCTTTTTTCGCCGCTTTGTAAAGGTTTTCGCTTGCGATGTTTCAGCGAAAAACTGGCGGTAGACTCTGCCATAAGTACACGCGCAATAAACGATCAGTAAAATAATTTAGCTCTCGCACTCGGTGCAACACACCTTCTAATGGCGATATATGACTAATGCAGTTCAAAACAAGGTCAGTGATAAAAGTCATATAAAACAAATGTGTCATCACTACCGCTAAATCACGTGCTATCGTGTCATGTGCTTGAGAACAAAGGAATCTCCTCTTTACTTCGTTTAAGAATTCACATGCATTTCAGATAAATCAATTCTGTTGCGTAATATATTTAATTCAAACAGTTACGAAAATATAAATTTGACAATTCTCTTCCAACATATAAAGATATATCACCATGTTAAATAACGAACTAATTTTTATCGCACAACAGTCTATACTACAATAGCAACCAATGAGAGGTGATAAGGTCACGTGACTGTTAATAGATATGGGGCAAGCTTTTGTGTACCAAAGATTAGATATTTCTGGAACAAACAAGAAATCGGATGTTCTGTAGGACAATCAAGATGTCATTACAATGTTCCATTTACCCCTTTATTTCTTTTCGCAGACCTTTATCTCCGTGGTATGTTTATCTGCTTAGGCAAGCTGTTTATTTTCGACGGGCACCATCTGTCCCTGATCTCTCTGCGGCGCGCTATCGTAAATAATGTGTCCGTGACTATCATAGAACATTTTATTCACCGCTCCGTTTGCCGCAGGAAAATACTTTTGAAATTAGAAATTAATTCGTTTTAAAATTCGTCCTCAGAAGTCCTAAATTTAACAATTTCAAAATATAGCCTCTGCACGATGTTAATTGGCACCAAGTTTGTGTTGAAAATTTGGTTAAAATTGATTATAAATTACAACAATTATAGGGCATTTAAAGTAGAAACAGGCCAATAGGTAGTGTATTCTTGTGTATTTAAATGATCAGATGTTTGAAATTTTAAAGACTCTGATAGCAACATTTGTGGTACTTCAGTTATATTAAACTAATGTTTGAATTCCTTTTTAGAATAATTGGAGCAAATTTCATCTACGTACTCTAAAATTATAAAACCCTTGCTTTAGTTTTAGATTGTTTTGGTGTATTAGAGTAGGCACAAATAATATAATTGTTATTAGTCTCATCATTATTTTATAATGTTGCTTATTAAAACCTTTATAGACCAGCTCCAAGTTCGAGTTCATATTTTGGTAACAACTCCTGTCCCAATCGACATCGGGCGCGCCGTGGCTGAGTGGTTACACCACTCGACTCTCAACAAGGAGACCCGGGTTAGACCGCAAAGTGATAGTATGGAGAAGAACACGGTGCTGGGGCGAGTTTTCTCTGGGATCTCCGATTTCCTCCACCGTCTCATTCCACCGGTCACCACCTGCGGTGCCATATGTAGTAAAAGCGGGCGTTAATCAATACATATTTTTATCGACATCACATAGAAAGTCTCAGCTTAATATGCTACAAGCCTTAAACTTGTGCACTTTTAGAGCCTTAATAACCATTCTGCAATAAACGTTAATAAAGCTGAAATGTCAGTTTTTAAAATAATTACTAAAACTTTAAAGCATAAGAGTCTATAATTTATTTAATAATATCAATGGAGATAATAGACAAGGTTAAAGAAGAAAATCAGCACTATCCGGTAATAGCAAATAAAGAAATTCCTGGACTGCTATATGCGTATGACTTAATGGTAGGATCTATAACGGTAGTAGGATTGCAGAAGGCAATAAATGAAATCCAGAAATTTTGTGAAAAATGAGGAATAAAAATAAACATAAATAAGTCCAGAGTTATGGTCTTCAAAAGGGAGTTACACTACAAACAGATGAAAAGTGGGTACTAAAAGGCTAAAGGGTAGAAGTGGTCAATGAATTTGAATACTTAGGAGCGATGTTTAATAACAATGGAAATTGGGAAGCACACAGGAGAAAAATTGAAGCAAAAGGAAGGGCGGCAATGAATTTGATAAGAATGTACAAATATAAGTTAGAAATGACAACCAAGTGGTTAGAAAGAATGTATGAAGCACTAGTGGAATCCAAAACGTTGTAAGCAGTGGAGATCTGGAGGGGGCACAGAGGTAAACAAAAAGTTGGACCAAAACTACAGAAGGTTTCGTAAAGAACTACTAGGCTTACCAAGATCAGTACCTAGGGAAGTAGCTTTATTAGAATTAGGAAATACAAGAAGAAATGGAATAATAATGAAAAGAATAGTAATATTTTGGTACATATGTTTGGCCAAAGAAGAAGGGGAAATTATGAAATTATGCATGAGACAGCAAAAAAGATTGGTGAACTCAAATAGTTGGTGGGCAGAGATAGGAGGAATTATGGAAATAATAGGAATGGGAGATATATGGAGATTAGAGGAAAGGAATACATGCGATGTGGGTAAATTAGTAAAATGCAGAATAGAAGATATAGAAAGACAGGAAATATGGGGACGTCTAGAAAATATGAAATCATAACAACTTTACAAGTAAATTAAAAGAATTTGGGGACGCGAAGCATATGTAGATTACTGCAATAGGCAAGAGAGAGAAGGGTTAGCATGGATGACAACAGGAACAAAATTTCTAAGAAGGATAAGAGGTAAGGAAAAGGGAATTTGTGAATTGTGTGGGGGATAAGAAAGCATAGAACACTATGTAACAGAATGCGAGGAGGTTGCAATATGGAGCAAAAAGGTTTGGGAGGAAAAATGGGAGAAAGTAGAGAAGAGAATAGTAGCTATAAAAATGTTAACGGGCAGGGAGGAAAAGAAGGTAAGAGGTATTGATGAGTTCTTGTAGAAATGTAAAGAATATAAGAAAGGAAGATGAGGGGGAACAATGGGCTAATTAAGTAATCAGGAGGCATGGAGGTTAAGAGCTATCTGACAGAGCAGAAGACCAGGGTGTCATAGCAACAAGGTATAGAAAAATACACATAGCCTAAAGTTGTAAATTATAAAATTGTGGAATATGCACAGTAAAATATATCATATCATCACAGTAATGACACCATGGAACTTGTAACCAATTTCTTTGATGGTCGAATAATCTCAAAAGTTCTGTGGCACCCCAGATCCCCTGACCTAATAGAGCCGGATTTTTTCTTGTGGGCTATCTAAAAAATAGAATGTACAAGAATGGAACACGGACAATTGATGTTCTTAATGAATCCATTCGAACCAAAATAAGTAACTTTGGCGAGGATACTCTCCGTAAAACTTCAGAGAATATGGTGAGACGAGTGCAACCATGTATAGAAGGTGGTGGAGGACACTTCCAACATTTTCTCTAAGATGTAAATAGCGTAATGTAATCTCCCAATTGTGTACTATATCCCCCCAAGTAGTACGTCTGTCCTATTATTGATTCAAAAGTTATGGCCTGTTTAATTGTTTCAGATTTATATGGATCGCACTATACAAATGTAATTTATACCTTATGAATTTTAATTTAAACTGAAGAGCTTGCAGAATTTTGTTTTTAATGAAACGACCTTTATTTGCTCATTCAAATTTAGATTTTGAATGAAATGTATTCAATGTGACAAAATATTATTAACTAATGCATAGAAAAACAAAGTTGAAGGATTGTGTAAGCCTACAGCGCGCGTCCACGTATATCATATATTACGCTTTTCTGCACTACCGTATTTACATTACTTGGCAGAGCGTTTTGGAAACAGCTAGGTAGTTTGTCCTCATTCAGTGAAGAGCGTGTGCTTCGAATTAGCACACAAAGTTTGTGACAGTTAAAATTACACTAAGAGTATACAACCTTAGAACTCATACTTACCCTTTCTGCTTTAAAAACATCAAAGGGTTGCAGGAAATACAGCTTCTGACACTGCAACTGTACAAGAGAACATCTCAAACTTGGCAAACAGGGACAAATGGGACAATTTGAGCCAAATTAATCCAATGGACAACTACACTATCAGCATCAGAGACGGCGAGGTACAGTGCTAAAAGAAGAGGAAGCTTGCATACTTCTACAGCAACTAAATATTTATATGTCTTTTTATAACCCTGTAAGAATTAAAATGCTAACAAGATGTTCACATTTGATACGAAAGCGAACAGTTTCTTCGAGTGATCTAATACTTTGTTACGGTTTTTTCACGTGACATACACTACTAAAACCAATATTATTACACATAAAATGAAAAACTCTATAAGATATTATTTTATACTACATATTTAAACTTTCTCCGTCTTTACTTTCATTAGAAGAAATGCTGCGCATGGTTTAAAAATTTGCGCGTAGATTTATCCGAAAACCTTAGTCACCTTGGTACAAAAGTCAAATTTAAAATGTATAATGTCCATCTCAGTAGTGTAGAAGGTAGCGTATCAGCCTCACATTCAAGAGGCCCCGAGTTCGAATCTCGGACAGGTTGAGTTACCTGGATAAGGTTTCTTTCTCCGGGGCTTTCCCTTATCCTGAAAGACAAATGTATGATAACTTTAAGCTCCATGGACCCTGGGCTCATTCAGCATCATTTCACGCATTTCATTCATTGTCCTTTGACTTAATCCTATCGTTCATCAATTTTTATCTGAGAAAATACAAACCTGTCCGTTATATATGTTGTTTATTATGATGATGAAGTTTGAAAATCATATTTTTATTAATTTAAGAAAACGGTTTGTGTTCATTTGTAGACATTATTACTGAACAGTGGTAACGTTCATATCACACATGAAGTAATTGTGAAATAATCTCAGAAAAATTGGCAATTTCTAAGTGCTAACTTCGGAGAATATCAGCACTGTTATGTATGAAAGCTACAAAAGCAATTTCTTTCTTTAGCTAGATATTAGTATACATTGCGTATCCTACATCTCCATCTATATTTACCTTTACAATCTTCCATTTTACAAAGCCCCTTTAGAATGTTCTGGAAAGTGATCAAACCTGCCATATCTTACTTCATGTATTGGTCTACTCTCACAATTAAGACTATTTGGTGCACTGAATGCCTCAGAGAAGTTGCATGGCCTTCCCCATTTACGGTTTGTGCTAATGTTTGGTTTCCCTTGTTTTATTAGAGCCTCTGAAATTCTAAGTCTAAAGTGCATCACATCCAGTATTCTTTTCTGTGGTATTCCCATTAAAATGAATCACGTTGATATTCTAACCAGCTCTTTGTAACTGCAAGAACAACGGCATGATATATGAATTTCAATGTGAATTTTGGAGTTTTCATGGAAATTTTATATAAATTTATAAGGAAAACCAATATATCTACCCTTCCCATTGAACATGGGTCAATACAGTTGAATTATTTTAGGACGGGGCACTTGAATGTACTTCCCGGCCCTCTTGTCCCATCTTCTGACATTGTCTTTCTCACCCACACCCACAACATCTGAAGCAGTGTTTACTGGACGGTTATCTTGCCACTTCACAATTACTATCTTACCATCCCTACTACAAATTTGGTTACAAAATCCTCTTTCATTTTTCCTTATTTCCTTGTCAGAAATCAATGGTGGATTTGCAAATATATTTAATCTAATAGTACCCGCTGCTGCAATTCCTTTTGCAGTCAATGCTTCCAACAAATTATATGAAGCGAAATAATTATTAAAATGAAGTTATTGGCCTTTATCTTCAGATACATAGTGTCACCCAATTATCAGAAGCCACGACCGACTGGCAGCTGGGTGGGCGACAGGAGGTATTCAGACCACGCCTACCCATTTATCTTGTAGCATTCACTGAGGGGATGGTTGGAAAAGCATCACTAGCCGCTGTAGCGTCTCTTTCCCCTCCCCCTGACGTCTGGAACAATCGGAATGATGTTCCGGGCCGCGAAGCTTCCAAAAACAGCGATCTTCCTATATAAGGGCTGCAGTAGACGAGTCAGTTCAGTTCTTGGCGAGCAGTCGTGAAGAGCGCAGTGATATCGAATGGACTGGAAGACTGCGTACGTGTATCAGAGGAATTGTACGTAATTGCGAGTGTGGAGTGGACCTCTGACAGACGAACTGGTGGATTGTAATTGTGTGCGCTACGTAATTCTATGTAATTGACAACTGTTCCAACTATAATTCGGTGGAAATAAAGAACATTTTGAGTTTGTGCAATTGGACTTTTAATTCCACGACCCCACAAAGTCACAATATTTACGCAAATGAAGAACTGTAGCTGCACCTAAACCAAATGATTTTAGCAATCCAGTATACATTTTTGTTGTTTATCCCTGTTAATAAAAATTATAAGCAATACCACTTTTACCACATAACATAAATATTTTTATCCCCCATGAATTGGATTTATCCTTCATGTATTTTTTCACGGAAATCTGACCTTTAAATGCAACCATTCTCATCTACACACATCGCTGATTCAGGTTATAGATTCCTACATCTGTCTAAAATAACATCATAAATGGGTCGTACTTTCCAAAATTTGTCCTTTCAATCATCTAGTTTCTCCAGATTATTGACACAATGTAATAAGCTTCTTAGTTTATGAAAACCTAGCTACAATTTCAAATGGTTTATGAATTCACTGTCTAAAGCGCCTTTATTTAAGATATTGTGTATTATAATTGCTCTCAGATGCTTATTCTTCCTTATTTTCCATACAGCTAATGTTGTTATTACTTTCTCCACTTTTCGTGCACCGTAGGCACTTCCCTTTGTCGATTAACAGCAAAAACAATGAGTAGATTTGCTACAGAACACTTGACAAGTACCAGCAAAACTGAAGGAGATGGAGAAACTACCGCAGGCTTGATGATAACAAACCACCATATTATTTTATTTTCGAGAAAAAAATGCCTTCACGTTATTGCCTCTGTTCCGTGGAACGCTGACCAAACACATTATTTTATTAAATCAGATAAATAATAGCAGCTTCGTGTAGCAGCGCTTGTCAGTGCATTAACAAAATATGACCTAATTAATATTACACAACAAATATTGTGTTCAGGTTCTATTATTATGTCCGCAGATTACTGGAAATGAGAGTTTTTATCACACGTCTGTTTTCCCAAGGCAGCACTTTCACCTGCTTTCTCTGTTGTACAATAGTAATTAGCGCATAGGTTTTCTCATCCATTCGATCGTACCCATGAAGTATTTATGAGATTGAAAGCCTGTTTTTGAGTGCATAATTAAAGTTTGTCTGCATATTTTATATATGTTTAAAATCGTTAAACGTTTTGTTGCAGGTTTTATGGAGTAGCTCTTAAGTTCCAATTACAAACTTCTAGGGCTTGTAAAGAGCACTAACTGAGAAAGTTTTGATTAGCGACCTATGACATCAAATGTACTGTTTCGAGAGAATAATGTTCAAGATCGTTCAATTTTAAATCTCTACACAAACATTATGGGCTGCTGGAGTCTTTTGCGGGCCCTAGATAGCTGTTTACAGTCAGTTTTTTCGAGTCGGATTCCACGTCGGCTGTGGTTTTGTCTTTTTGGTCTTTGAGGAAGAAGTCATTTGGCCATCGAAGGAATATCTTTTTCTCTAGTGGTACACAAATACAAAAGACACAGACCATACACTGAACACCCAGGCTCAAGGCAGGACTCAAACCCGCGACTCTCTTCGTGGTGGAGCGCTAGAGACATGGGTTTTAACGACTAAGGCGACGGGACTCGGCATCTTCTGTGGTTGAATCAAACTGAGCAGTACAGTACGCTATAAGGGTCCACTGTGTCGTATGTCCTCTGTGTTCAAGCAGTTTAACTGGGTCGCTTTTGCATAAGTCGTGATTTGCTTTCCCCTTGTTTTGAAGATTATCGCCAAATGTTAGGGTAAAAGTGGATAAATTGAGATGGTTGGGTTTGGAATTTCATTGCGGAGGGGATTCGGTACGTACGCCACCTTGCTGGATCCATTGTCCCTGTGCCCCCAAGTGGGAGCACCCCGGGAGGAAGGATGAGCCGAAGGAGACAGAGGGCGTCCAATCCAAGGATCCACGGCAGTACAGAGGGCAGGGTTCCAACGGTTTACTTGTATAGAGACTTCCCTCGACAGGCCAGGACAACGACACGCTTCCCTATAGCGGCACGGCAACGAGCTCAGCAGCCAAGCCCTAAATGTACCAAGGCAGGTGATCCGAGCCTCAAAGGTCCCCGGCTGGTGGTCCCGAAATGGTCCCAGCAGTGGCCTGGAGACCGCCAACCGACCTACCGGAGGAGGAAGTAGTTTTCCTCAGAGCATAACATCTACCATGCACCGCCGAGACACCCGCCGACACTTCTACCCTGAAAGAGACCACCAGATGAGAGATGGTATGAAAGGATAATGGAGATAAAATGGAGGGACAGAAAATTCGGGGGATGTAGTTAACCTACCCTGCATTCGCCTAGCGAAATGGAAAATCCCCCGAAAAAACATAGGTCCGGTAGGTCAGCCAGGAGAATCGTACCCATGACTCCCAAATGCGGGCCATCTCGCTCGGTACTTGAGATGGTTACGTGTCCTGGCTCTCGTGGTCATCATATTTGGCTCCTCTCGACTTCATCCTTTTCGGTGACTTGAAAAGCCCTGTTTATGAAAATACTGTAACATTGGAGGGAGGTATTCCTTTAGGAGTTCTAGCAGTAGCTCAGCGCTTATCAGATTTCGTGGGATCTGTGCATGGAAGCATGCTTCACAGAAACACTTTGTGGAACTAGCATCAGGGTTAACATGTGAAAACTTTCCTGAAGGTTACACCTGCAAGTGCTCCTGTAAAGTTTATGTTCACAGTCTTTATATATAGAAGTATTACAAAGACGTCATTCTAGTCTTTACACCCGAGGTGATTTTTGTAACACGAGATTTACCCGAAAGTCCGAAGATTCCGGTCTCTACCCCCCGGGAGCGATGGAAACTCTGGGGCGCTTTCCTTGTGGGGCAATACCTGAAGTCTAAAAAGCGCCCCATATCAAGACGGTTGGAAGTGGATACTTCATTTGGGTGCGTCAGCCCCACACGGAAACTACCGAAAACCTCGATTGGGCCGCCTGGTGGTCTAGCACACCTGCGAGGAGAACACAAGTAGTGGCGGTGTGACGTCAACTCCGTCAGCTATAACCGCCAAATATACCCCCGAAGGAAAGACAGGTTAGCGTGTGACGTCACCTCGCTGATTTCTGCTACATAAATGACGTGTATGACGGGTTGGGGTTCCGAAAACGCAGGAAAGACAGGAAACGTGTCGGGTATTAATAATTTGTACAACTTACATCTTGGGTGTTATAATATTAATGCCGACTGCTTTAATTACACAATTGGTCACAGTTCATAAACAATTAGCTTTTAGCTCTGTGGTATGAGAAAATCGATAAACACTGTCTCTAAAGGGTGGTGCCTAGCACTGCTTTGGGCTAAGTCAAAAATAGGTAATGTTTCCGGTCAATTTAGTGTGTGGGGGCCTGAGAGTCTAAGAATCCTCAGAGATTTTGGACCGAGAAAAGCATTTATGTTAGATAAGTATTGGTGTATTATTTATATATCTAAATATTATTCTTGCTTATAGCCTGATTGTTTCTGTGGGTTATTATTATTGTTAATTATTTACTGTTTTTACTGTTTATTATTATTAGTCCTATCCTATATGGACCGCGTCAACTTCAAATGGATATTGGAGAAAATAAACGTTTTCATTGGACGAAATAAGTCGTATATTTAGTGGTCCCTAAGAGTTAAACCTAAGGAGAATGGATTTCAAACCCAATGAATTTTATGTTACAAAGAGATGATCAATATGAGAAATAGCACGAGACTTCAATTACATCAAGGAAAGTAGCTGCATTTTAGAGTCTTGGAAAACATCAAACCGAAACTGCACTAAAATACAGTGAAATCCAAGAAACGTAAAACTTGCCAACGAGGAACCAGCGCGAACTTCTGGGATGGCTTTACTGAATAAAGGCAAATAAAAACAAGCATGAGTTCCTTTCTCATTTATAGTATCTCGAATGGGACAGGATTGGAACAAAGAAATAAATAGAGACTCATTCTGCACCTTTAAGAATTCCCACCCAGACACATTTTATCTTCACTTAATCTGTTCCATTCCCTTGGAAGTTAAGTACACACTTATTTCAGTATTGCTTCCAGGAAATCAGATCATTTAACCTGGTTTAAGCTCGTAGTTGTAATGTGTCGCTCAGCAGTTTCTGTTTTGTTTTCCCATTGCTCTTTTTAACATTGAACATGCTGAAAAAATCCAAGATATCAGCGTTACGTATTGTCGGCAGTTGGTTTGGTAATTTCACATCAGCAATATATGTCGAACTATCTGGTTAACAAGCGTTTCCCAAACACCTGTCTAGTAAGTATTCATCAAGGAAAGATTAAGAAAAGTAAACACTTTATAAAGCTATAGTTTTCATATGCATGCCTGATCGTTTGTACCACTGAAATGAAGGTTAAATGGTGATCTCATTAAGCTGTTTTATTCCAAAAACTTGTATAATGAGGATGCAATTCAAGAAGATAACAGGGAGTATTATACGATCATAATAGTCAAAAATGTACACGAAAAACACTTTTATAAAATGAACTCATTCAGACATTTGTTATTTACATGGTTTTCTATAATTTACTAATACATTTCTAATGCACATAATCTGCATATAAGTAGACATTGCTATGCAAATTATAAAGCTTTTCACCACATTTTCCGGCTATGTTATACAACTTTGAAGAAATGTGCAGTCTAGCCTGAGTCTCGAGCAGGAGTCTTAACCTAGGGTGTGCGTGGGCATATTGGAGTAAGGATGACAATGAAATCCAAATTTGAGACATTTAATTACTGATTATTTTTAAGGTATTCTCGGAAATCAAAAATGGCAAACCAATGTGCACCAATCTATATTAATATCCAAAGTTACGTATGAGAAACGTATACTACGTGATGACACGTGATATCTTATGTATGCCAAAAAGGATACTTCTTCCAGCCACATCTTTCAACCTGGACGACCCGTCCAGCAATGTCCGAGATTCCCTTCACGAAAGTGTACTATTATCACCAAGAATTCTGTAAACATGTGGTCTTTTGGTTACATTTGATACGGTGAGCAGCTACTAAGGAAGGGTCCAAGAAAGCCTCTTGTCAAGTATCGATCATATGGACTCCCCTAGGAGCCAGCAAACTTAACAACATCTTGTTACACTTAACAAATAGATCACATTTTCATCTCTAATCTATTACGAATCTTCATTTATTGAATACCTGATTTCGGTATAAAACTTTAAATATTCATAGATTATGTCTTTATGTTTTGGCGGGAACAAAAATAAAGCGCCAAAAATACTACACATCAGCATCCACATGAATTGCGCGTGAAAAACTTTAGCCAAGACGCTTTTATGAAAACTGAAACGTGCTTCCCGAAGATCTATTTGTCCGGATAGTGGAAGTGAAGAAGACTGCCAAAATATATCCCAGTTATTAACATTTGCGCTATATACGTTTGACATTAATGAGACATTCTGGATACTTTTTATGACAGCCTGAGAGATCACATACTAATATATTGTGTTTGGAAATAATAACTAATAAATCGCCGTGTAGGCTAAGGTTTGAATGAGTAGACCCAGACTGAAAAATTCAATGCCATAGCAGGAATTTGAACCACTGATCTCCGGCTCTCCATGCAGTTGCTCTAACCATCTGACCTGCTATAGCCAACGTGTCGACATGACATTAAATGCACCAAATGAATCTATGTTTCCATATATCAATCAATTAATTAATTGATTATTTACATCAATTTACCTGAATAGCATAGTGGTTTAACTGTGAAGCCTGGGACTTAAGTACATACAGAATAGTAATTCGCCACAAAAGGTGCATGTCTCATAGCATATGCGAACCCCTAGTGGTCTACCGGGAAACATACGAGTCAGTTGCAGAATTTAGTGTCATGTGGACATGTTGGCTATAGTAGCTCAGCTGGTTAGACCAATTGCACCGAGAGCCGGAGATCCGTGGTTCAAATCCCGACTATGGCATTGAATTCCTCAGTCTGGCTCTACTTATTCAACAACATTAATTACTCTTTGACATTTTAGATGATCTATTGCACCTTATCTTATTCACAAAATATTTTAATATATTCATAATATGCACAAGCCCATAAGAAATTATGTGCCCTTAGTTCACTTTCACACACATACACTATACACAAACATAAATATGTGACACCTACTACAGGGTTATTTGTTACCAGATCTGATCTATCCGAATGAAATATATAAATTGTTGTAAATTATACTGTTATTGCTGTTGCTGTTATAACGCATATTCACTACACAGAGAAACAAAATAATAGTATATAACTTTCCCTGTAACACAATAGCACACTACAGATGTATCAACGCGTATACTGATATCGAATGGCGATACAAAGCGATTAAGCCTTTCGTGCCGCAGTGTTAAATTTCGCCATTCACAAGTCACTCCAGTGCAATTAAAACACAAAATCAATCCCAGGTACGGCTTCGCTTAAACTACTAATTTCACCAATCGTATTAAAGTGCGCCATGGTTTCTAGCGTATATCTCCCATATCAAACATTCTGTGGAATTTAATGTAATTGATGGAAATTAATAATTTCTCAACACTAGCCGTATACAGGCTAAGGTATTGGATTGATAAAGTCGACATGAAAAATTCAATGCCACGGCCGGGATTTGAACCACCGAACTACTGGTTTCCATCCTGTCGCTCTTACTCATTGAGCCACCATGGACAATAATCAGATATTAAATTCCCCAATTATTGACTCGTATATTTCCCCGGTAAAAAACTAGGGGCTCTCACATTCGAGATACACCGTATGTGGCGACTTACTATTGTAAGTACTTGAGGCCCAGGTTTCATCATTTAACTCTTAATATTTAAGATGCAAGAGCCCCTAGTTGTTTACCGGGCAAATATATGGCTCACTTAGAGAATTTAATGTCAGGACGGCAAATTGACCATGGTAGCGCAATGGGTAAGGGCCACTGGACGGAAACCGGTAGATTCGTGGTTCAAATCGCGACCGTGGCATTGAAATTTTCATGTCGACTCCAATACCTTAGCCTGTATACTTAGCCAGTGTGAAGAAATTATTAATTTCCACCAATTATCTTAAATAATAAGAGTTAAATAGTAAGCCGCCTCAAACGGCGTATCTAGGATGAGAGAGCCTCTAGTGGTTTACGGGAAAATATGAGTCAATTGCAGAATTTATTGACATGACAGAAAATTGGCCATAGTAGCTCAATGGGTAAGAGTGACTGGACGGAAACCAGTATATCCGTGTTTTTTTTTTGGGGGGGGGGAGAATTTACGTCCTCCAACGTTAAGTCATATCGGACGATGAATGGAATGGGTGAAATAATGCTCAAATGAGTCCAGGGTCCATGAAGCTTAGAGTTACCTGACATTTGTCTTTCAGGATAAGGGAAAACCCCGGAAAAACCTCATCCAGGTGACTCGCCCTGACCGAGATTCGAACTCGGTATTTCTTGCACGTGTGGCAGACACACTGCCATCTACATTTCCAAGGTGGACAATCCGTGGTTCAAATCCCGGCCGTGGCATTGCATTTTCATTTCGACTCTATCAATTGCTGTGGAATTTTTTTGTTGTAATTTACGTCCTCCAACGTTAAGTCATATCGGACGATGAATGGAATAGGTGAAATAATGCTCAAATGAGCCCAGGGTCCATGGAGCTTAGAGTTACCTGACATGTGTCTTTCAGGATAAGGGAAAACCCCGGAAAACCTTATCCAGTTAACCCACCCTGACCGAGATTCGAAATCGGGACCTCTTGAACGTGAGGCAGACATGCTACCACCACGCTACCCAGGCGGGCAATTTCTGTGGAATTTGATAGAATATAAGTATTGCGTATACCTCGAGAACAATCTCTCTCAGAAAAAACTAAGAAGAACCAATGTTGTTTCACCTAAATTTATTACCTAAGAATTCAAATATGAAATTATTTAACAAAATTGTCGGGTACTTTAACTGATACGACAAAAAAAATTACATAAATATTCGTAATTAATTTCAATAGTGCTAGTAGTACTAGCGATTTTTTTATGTATTTAATATTATAGCAATTGTTTAATTCAGTTTGATGGGTCAAAATACCGTAACGCCACGTACCATCAAAGTACTATAGGCGCACTTTAATTTGAGCGCTCGGGCTCCAAGTCCTCATTCGAAAGGTTTCGTTTAACTCCGTAAACAGAGATGACAACTTTGAAACATGGAATGCGCTATACACTGATATCTAGTGTCTAATATGCTAAGGTTTGAGCAATTTTGAGGTTAATTATTTAACCCCTTTACAACAAAAGTATGTTGTGGATGTTATGGTTCTTGAAAGGGGACGCATTGTTATTGGCCTACCTAAGTATAACTCTGATCTGATTGTAATTGAAGTGGCGTGGGAAGAAATGCAGAATGTTTTCAGAAGATGCAACCTTACTGGTGATATTGTCACCAAAGACTCTTTTGATTAACACAAATAGTAGTTCCTTTGACTGCAGAAGTATGTGTGACGTCACTCCCCCACTCCTTCACCCTCTGGATAGTCGCCGTACACGCCGGTTTCTCTCTCTGCCTCGCTTTTGTAATATCCTTAGGCTTGTACGGATGTATTTGTCCCATCATATTTGTAACGACCTAACTAAAGATGGTAATGGATAATTGGGACATGACCATTGTTCAAGATAGGAACCACATGCTTTACGAGAGGTTTGGGTTTTCTATCAGGTGTAGTTATATAATCCCATGCCAAAACAACAATTTAGACAAGAAATGATTTACTGCTATAAAGAAAGGTGCATAGTTGGCCACAGCGACCAGTTACCTACCTCAAGAGGCTGCGGAAACTGTATAACTGTATTTGTGTTAATCAAAACAGTCACTTGTGACATTTCTCCCTAATGTACCTTTCTTTATTGTAGTAAATAATTTCTTGTCTAAATTGTTTTCGCAGGTGGTTATATAATTACACTTTATAGGAAACCCCAACCTCTCGCAAAGCATGTAGGTGCTACTTTGAGCAATTTGCCCCGTTTAAGGTCCGGCAATGTGCAAATTATCCATTACCATTTTTGGTTAGATCGTTACTGTATATCGGCTACAGATTTGCAGAAAATTGCTATGAAAGCATTCTGTTCCGCAACCGCGATGGATTGGGAAGGCTACTGCAAGAAGGTTCAAGAGCTGCAAATGAGATCTTGGAGAAAGGATGGTGTAATATAAAATGCGATTGATGAAATTATCATCAACAAATCAGAGCGTATTTGCGATGAAAGTGATGCACCGGACTCGAATTCGAATCAGAGAATCACAAAGCGAATGTGTGATTATTTATAACTGTCAGACTATTTGTTTTCTATTTTTATGTGTTTCATAACTAGTAAGTATATAAACAGACTGCTTATGGAATCGAGTTTAATTTACCGTTTGTTCACAGGTACCATACTTGTGGCGCGCATCTTTGCTTATCTTACACGCTATTTGACTAAATTGTGTTTTTCTAGGTTCATCATAATGCAGAAACAAAAGAGCGTTCGCTCTCGCTTCTTCCCCCATGCCCGCACCGCACCCTAAAGCTAGCGCTCAAGAAAACGTGCCCATATAGTATAAACAATGTTTCTAAGATTGTTAATGTGCTTCTAATAGGCATATGCCTAAGTTATGCTAGCTTTTGCTGTTTGGAATTAAATGCCAAATACATGTCTTCCATCCTTGAAAAGCCAAAAGCACCTCTGGAAATAAATATTTCCTAGTACGCTCTTTCTACACGCGTGCCCAGCCCAGCACTTCTGTTTCCGTCATAGTTGAAAAACTCTCCTTTCAGGATCTTCAACAATTGTTCTACTTTCCCACCATTCCATCCTAAGCCATACCATTTCCATCCTCTGTGGCATAAGCAATGTTTCCACAAACCTTGGATTTTATTTCATTTTATGACCTTTATGACATCTTCGCCTACATTAAGATTCTCTTACCTGTATATATCTCATGTAACTCTGACGTTACTAGAGGAACCTCGGGCTGAACTGCCGAGCCCCTCCCGTCGGAGAGTTGTTCGGATTGGGTTGGACTCGAGGGGGCAGTATGTTGCCGACACTCACGGGGAATTGGGTACCTCCAGCCAGGCTAAGGCCGCCTGGAGGGGGTACAGAGTTGCCTAATAAGACCCGGGTACTAGCCTGCAGAGCTAGTAGAAGACGTGCTAGATCACCAGGCGACTCCACCGAGGTTTTCGGTTTTCTTCCCTGCAGCGTTGATGTGCGTAAGTGGCTTATCCACTTCCATTCCGTCTTGACGTTGTGCTCAGCGGCGGGGGGGGGGGGGCTTTTTAAGAAATGGAAAGAGCCCCAGAGTATCCATCACTCCCGGGTAGAAGGAGGCCCGGGTCCTAGGTCCTACGGGTCCAGGACTCATGGGAGTAGAACCTCTGCACATAACTAACTGTATACATCCCATAATTGTACGAGGGCTCTTCAGTAAAGAAAGATCATAATTTTTTACGGTCATAATTCTTCGCAATGAAAATCAATATTATTGTATTCTGTTAGCTTAATGTGTTTCATTGTTGTTACTCCTGGTTCCCACTTGTGAGAACCAGGCAAGTTCAGACATGTTCAGTATCGCATACCGCTGCAATGGAGGTAACACGTGAGGAACAATATGCGGCTTTGAAATTCTGCTTTCGTCTCAACAAATCCTCAGTTGAGGCCCATACAGTGTTACAGGAGACCTATGGAGAGTCTGCTCTTCCCAACAGCAGAGCTCGAAGATAGTTTAAAATGTTTAAAGAAGGGAGACAATCAATTTCAAAGGAAGGTGGATCCGGTGCTCCAGTTACTGCTCTTGCGGAAGAAAACTTCAACATTGTTGCTGCCATTGTGAGAGAGGATCAACGAATTACCTGAAGATCACTTTCTGAAATACTGAACACTTCAATGCGTGCCACATTTCCGTGAAGCTAGCTGGATGCTGCACCACGATAATGCGCGGCCGCATATTGCCAATGTTGTAGCATCGCATCGGATTCCGGGGAGACTATTTTGATAAGTACGATCAATATTATAAGGATGAGTAAAGGTACGTTGTCAAAAAAAGGTGATCATCCGTTATTGAACAGCCCTCGTATTTTACTGAATTACGTATAAGCACTAACTAAGATTACAGCACTCTCTTATATAGCTTCTGAATCGTATCTTTCTCGTTGCATTTTCTCTACCAGCTTCACAATTTTACGCAAACCCTATGAAAGGAAATCAGAACATAAACAGCCAGACTTTATAGCCGATACCTCGTTACTTTTTTGCAGCTAGTCTGCCTTTGGGGCTTTCAGTTTTATTATTTTCTTTAATTTTCAATGCTTCTAAATTTCCTAGATATTACCCGGACTTCAATCTCGACGAAGTCCCCGAGAGACAAAATACTTCTCTCTAGATCTCCTTTACGATTTCCCTCCAAGTCAATCTTGGATGTCTCTTCTTGTGCCTTGATGATGTGGACGACGTGAACCAATAAATTTATTCCCGAGGAAAGGCAAATTCAGGAAATTCGCTTTAAAAACATTTGTCAGCACACACGCGCGCGCTCATATTACCTCACTGAGTGTATAGAACGTAAGTGCAAGAATGAATTCTTACTTATGACGTTACGCGCTTAAGTTATGCACTTTTGTCATTGTCGCAAGACTAAATGTATCTGAAAAAATTCCTTTAACGTTGGAATTGTGAAGGTTAAATTTCACATTTTTCTTTTAAAACACATCGAAACTCAACTCTATGGAACTCAACTCCTTCCGGAACTTTCTATCTCATTTGAAATATAGAGATAATATTTCGTCTTTCGAGAACACATTTTCAGTAAAGGGTATGTTGAAAACATAATTCTCCTATAACGTACCTTCTCTATGTGTCACACAGAGTACTGTTAAACTTTTGACGTTCAGTATATCAGAATATTTTCGTCTTCTAGTGCACCTGAAAATATAACACACTCTGGCGTAAAACTTACGATATCTTTCGTAGAAATCTATAGACAAGGCAAAAATCTAAATAGGACCTTCCATTAAACTGCAGAGCATAAGTATATGTTGTAATATTCCCAATTTGAGCTCAAAAGGTGAGCCCGTAGTTCCTTACTACCCCAGGTTAAAATTCAAATGCCGGTGTGAACCTTATTTTCAGAAAGTATTAATTCTACAGGGTGTTTAAAGAACAAATTTTTAGCTATGGTCATTCTTTGACTAACGACTCAATCAAAAATATTTTCCCAAGGAACATTTTATTTGTCATTCTTTTACTTGTCACCCACTGTGCCATGGAATTAGCTTTTGCCCTTATATTTCTGATTTATAATTCTTATAAAATTGTCTATAGCTACAAACTTGCGTGCAAATAGCATAGTAAAAATTTGATTTATTACACTATAAGCAATTGAAAAGAATAATGTATTACAAATAAGGAAATTTTGAGGAAAATTAAATTTTTACCTAGCCTCATTAAGTCTCTTGGCCACATTGTGGATTATCTTCAGTAAATAATTCTTTTATACCTCTAGTTGTTTTGCTCCTGGCTTTTTTACTTTTATGAGATGTCCCTATATCATTTTTAGCCATTTTTTGACGAATCCTGTATTCATTTATTTATTATCCAATTTTGATTCCTATTTTACCCAAGGGTATATTAGGAACATAGTTAGAAATTCATGAATATAATACAATTTAAAAAAAACATTAAAAAATTCAATGTCAAGCTAACAAACAGTAAACATCAAGATAAATCCTTTAGCTTAAGAAATATTTTGTTTAAAAAGTCGTGAAATATTGATAAGCTTTGTAACTCATCAGAATATGTGTAAGTGGTTTTGAGAACGTGTAACATAAGGATTGAAGAAATAATTCAAATTCGTATCTTTCAAAACAGAAAAATGGTCAATCAAATAAAATGTGAGGGACATCTTGAAGATGATTTCCACAAATACAATAAGATGTAGATTTGATTTTGAATCGAAATAAGTAAGCTGAAAATTTGCCATGTCCAGTTAAGAATTGAGTGAGAACATAGTTAGGATTAATGAATTTACATTTATGTCTATCAGAAACTGTTGATAAATATTAATCCTTAGTCAAAGCACCACAATCACTTTTTAACCAGTATTTATTCTAGTCGTGGATGATAATCTCATTTAATGTTTGCCTCATATAAGAAATAGAGCATAGAGTGTACATTTCTGGAAGATCTGAATTCCCAGCTCTCTTTGCGAATCCTGTAGATATATTTTTATATAATTGAAACTTACCTTTAGGATCTTTAGATGTAGTATACGAACACAATTTCAACATACAGAGAGTAAGGTTTGGGACCTGAATACCAGGCTTCAAAACCACACAGCTACAGAGACACCGCCAAATATATGGCAGTGATGGAGTTTATCTGAGCCTTCCTTAAGGCGAGAAAACAGCGTATGTATTAACATTAAGTGAGATTTGTAATTGTGAGTAACACTTTCCAAGTTATTACAACAGATGCTGAGAAATTGCGCATTTCTCTCTTATGATTTATATTTAATTATTATTACCGAAATTTATTGCCCTTTATTTTCAATCTTGAGATCGTATTCTTCAACAAAGACACACAGTTATACACACACATGCACACAAACACACACATACATGGGTGGTTTGAAAAATGACCAACCTAATAAAGATACAAGTCATTTTTTCAGAACTTTTTAATTTTATTTTTCAACATAGTCTACTTGTAACTCTACACACTTCTCCCAGCGATGCTCCCATCTCTGTAACCCGTCCAAATAGTACTCGGCGTATTTCAGCATTGTCTCCTTGTAACTCTACACACTTCTCCCAGCGATGCTCCCCATCTCTGTAAACCGTCCAAATAGTACTCGGCGTTTTTCTTAATTGTTCAAGAAGGTGATTGTCTCTTCATTTGATGAAAATCTCTTTCCTCCGAGACCAATTTTCATATGAGGAAATAAAAAGAACTCGCTTGGAGCTAGATCTGGTGAGTAAGGCGGATGGTCAAGCAGTTCAAACCGTAATTGGTGGATTTTCGCCATTGCAACTGCTGAGGTGTAAGACGGTGCGTAGTCTTGGTGAAACAGGATTTCCTTTTCCCGCAAATGTGACCGTTTTTCCGCAAGTTCTGCCTTCAGCTTGTCAAGTAATGATGCGCAGTATGCTCTTGTAAAGGCTTTTCTCTTTTGAAGGTAACCGCTTAAAATTGCTCCACGACTATCCCAAAAGAACAGTCGCCATCACTTTCCCAGCCGAATAAAGCAGTTTTTTGAGCCGATTCCCCCTTTGCAGTCCACTGTTTGGACTGTATTTTTGTTACAGGATATAGTGGTGTATCCAAGTTCCATCTAAAATAATTAATCGGCGCAAAAACTCGGATTTATTACGTCTAAACTGCACGAACAGAGCATTGGAAATGTTCATTCGTAAACGTTTCTGGTCTAACGTGAGCAAACGCGGCTCCCAGCACGAGGACAGCTTTCTCAGGTCTAAATGTTGATCTAATATGCGAAAAATACGTTGTTTTGACATGTTCATTGCCTCTACTATCTCTGTCACTTTAATTCGGCGGTTCACCATTTGGTTAACTTTTGCGTTGTCTTCGTTGGTAGTTGCAGTTTTTGGACGTCCCGGACGTTTGTTGGATCCCAAGCTCTTATGGCCACATTTAAATTCAGCTGCCAAATATTTTACTGTGGTAAATGATGGCGCAGAGTCCCCATACATAGAATCCAACTCCTCTTTGATATGCGTAGGTGTATTGCCTTTCAACAACAAATATTTAATGACAGTTCGATAGTTGATTTTGTCCTTTTTCATAAAAACAGTCACATCAACTCACTCAAACGACTTTTATATAGCAAATGAGCGTCCAAAATAGCTGTAATTTTGGTGAGCAACGCTCAACAGATGAACAACGAAACTCAAAAGCTTTTATTTACGAGTGCTGCCATCTTAATGTTGGGGTCGGAAACTTTTCAGACCACCCTCGTACATGCAGAAAATAATTGTAAATAGTAGTCAAAAACAAGCAAAGAATCGTACACAGGACGTCCCCTGTTATTATTTGGCCTCATTCTGGTAAGTGGATACTATAATTATAATACAAAGTGTGATTGCACTGTATCCTTATTGGGAGAGGATTTTCGTCGGCGCTACTGAAGGATGCTTAACACACCATTTCAGATAGGCTCCATTACCGCTTAAAAATTCATCGTGCTGTGGTGCAATATAACACAAACTCTCCACAATAAAGCCCGCAGGCAGTTCATTTAAATGGGGTGTACCATTTACTGGTTTAAATTTAGGGAAATTCATGGAAATTTGCACAGTAATTATAAATGGTACACATCTCACAAGGCCTAAGCGATATGCAATCGTGTGTGTGTGTGTGGGGGGGGGGGGTTAAAAGCGCATTTCTTTAGATATCTGCTTTAGACTACCGTCACGTATGTAAATGTGGGAAGGAGGAGCGGTTGTTTGAAGAGCAAGTGATTCCATGCTTCTTTCCGTTTAGTTAAGGGAGAGAGACAGTGGGATACCATAAGACGACAGCAAGAGTCAATGAATTCAGTAATGGGCGTAACCTTTAAAGTGCAGTAAGCATTAAAGTAAAGAAAACATTCACGGTTATGAGCTTCATTTACTGGTGACCCGAGATCTGCAAATGTAGTAAAGTTCCCATTGTACATCTATTAATCAGAGAAAAGCAAACGCTTTAGAATATTCTCTCACCTCGGAAATTGAAAGAGGTCAAGCCTCAATTACTAACTTCTAAGTTATTGACACTAATTTGTCAATTTAAACCTCACCAATTTTTGACGTGTTCGGACAAGTAGGTTTTGCTAACCATGTGTTAAGTTTGTGATAACTTTAATATTGAAACTTCAGCAAAAAGGAAATTTTCATGTAGGGCCATGTAACAGAAAGGGAATTTGGTTCATTCCGAATACCATAAACGAATTTATCTGAAAATATTTAAACTAATTTACTAAAAAATGAGGGATGTGGCATGAAGGTTACGAAATTTAAGCATTTTGCATCTTGCACTCTTTAAATGATATCCCAGTAAATGATAAATCGATTCAACATATCTGAACGGTTCTCTGGAATAGGAGGTTATTCTATAAAATATGTACCAGAGGTATCAAAGTATATCCGGTAAAAATATATATAGTGTGTAAGTGTCCTCTACAGTTTGTTTTCGTTTAGAACACACCTGGACGTTCCATTGAATTGAATTAACTATTGTGCATATTTCAAAATTTTACAATTTACAACTTTTGCCTACATTTATTTGTCCTTACCATGTTGCTACCTTGGTTTACATGACACCCTGTTCTTCTGCTCTGCCAGGTAGTTCTTAACCTCCATGCCTCCTTGTTACTTAATTAGGCCCATTCTTCCCACTCATCTTCCTTTCTTATATTCTTTATATTCCTGGTCCATTTTACTTTTACTTTCTGCAAGAACTCACCAATACTTCTTACCTTCATTTCCTCCTTTCCTGTTATTTTTATAGCTACTATGCTCTTCTATAGTTTCGCCCATTTTTTCTCCCAAATCTTTTTTCTCCACATTACAACCTCCTCACATTCTGTTACAGTGCTCTATACTTTTCCCCCACACAATTCACAAATTCCCTTTTCCCTATTTCTTATCCCTCTTAGAAATATTGATTTTGTTCTCATCCAAGCTAACCCTTCTCTCTCTTTCCTATTGCAAGAGATCTACATATCTACATATGCTTCTCGTCCCCAAATTATTTCTACATGCTTGTAAAATTGTTATGATTTCATATTTTCTAGACTTCCCCCTATTTGCTGCCTTTCTGTATCTTCTGTTTCGCATTTTACCAATTCACCCACATCACTTGCATTCCTTTCCTCTGATCTCCATATATCTCCCATTGCTGTTACTTGCATAATTCCTCCTATTTCTGCATACCAACTATTTTAGTTCTCTAACCTTTTTGCTGTCTCATGCATAATTTAATAATTTTTCCTTCCTCTTGGGCAAACACTTATACCAAAATTTTGTTACTCTTTCCACTGGTGAAAGCTCAATGTGCTTTTTGGGTTGAAATAAGCACTTTCTCTACTTAATATAGGGAACAGACAAAGTAAAATACTGTTCAAATTTCTAAAGCAATATCGTGGTTTGATGTCACTTTAAGGCAGATCATAAAATAAACAGCCAAGCACAATAATTCTCTGCAGTGTGTGACTGATACAGTGAACGTGAGCTTTTCACAACTTTCTTTCTGTGTGTGTGTGTGTGTGTGTGTGTGTGTGTGTGTGTGTGTGTGTGTGTGTGTGTGTGTGTGTGTGTGTGTTCATGCATGTCATCTCTATCCAATAGAATGCGCAGTTGAAAACAAAGAAAAGGGAAAAAAAGCATGGAATTGGGGCTGCAGTCACAATTCTAGCTTCTCAGATAATTTATTGGTGATGATACGGAGAGCTGGACAAATGCCAAGTGTGTGGTTTGCACATATTTTTTCGCTTGGATATTAATAGCTTAAAAAAGGGAGTGCTCCTGTTTTAATAAGCACAAGTAGTGCGCCTTGTGGATAAGGTCATGTGCAACACAAGCTGCCAGCTCTCGCCATCATTTTCCAACTCCACATGTCATCTCCAGCCCTCCACCCTCCACTTTACCTTCAGCTGCGAGCCAAACTAGGACCGATTATTACAAAATCACTTTTAGCCATATTAATTTTTCCACTCCTGCTCGCTGTTGTTGCCACTAAATCAAACCGCTTCTACACACATTATCTCAAAATCCTTCCTGTGGATGTGGTATGGTTCTAAAGTTCACACAAACATTCCAAACAATTTAACGTGAGTCACCCATTAATTAGAAATGTTCAGAGTAGGACTAACAACTCAAGCGATAGGACATCCATCTCTCTTACATCTCTTATTTCTTTCATAACTTTATTCCGTTCCTACAGAGAAAATAGGCACACTACATATACCGATAAATGCCTCAATTTCTGTTTCACAGCAATTTTGGTAGCCAGCAACACGTAATCTTTAACTATGAAACGTGAGTTCCATGATTTTTAATCAAATTGGTAAGTACAGACAAGGTCATAAACACAAGACTAGCCCAATCTAGCAGCCGCGGTAAACAAGATTAGCGGTTTGAGTCCTCCATTCAATGGTGTACCACTTCGAGCTCATTCTCAAAGTTCTGAACACAGCGTTAAATAGCAATGAGGTACCGAGTGTCTGTTGAAACCATTAAAAAATAAAGACAATGAATTAACACGGCGCGATTCTTTGGTTTGTTATTTTGATTTTACGGAGAAATAAATCTACTAAAAATGGCAGTCGAAATATAATAACATTCAGTATCCAACTGCTTGCAAATATTAATAGTTTTTTCTAAGTCCAATCAATTATCTTTATCTATCTCATTTTGTTTTCATTTTTTGCACAAGAAATCACATTTCTTCATGTACTGAGGTTTTTATGTGTAATTTACATGCTGCAACGTTGGAATGAAACATCCTCCGACGTGAAATGATGATCAAATGTGTCCAGAGTCAACAGAGACTTAGAGTTACCCGATATTCGTCTATCAGGATAAGGGAAAAGCCTGGAACAAACTTTATCCAGGTAACTCACCCAGACCAAGATTCGCAATCAGGACCTTGTTGAACGTGAGACAGACACGTAATGAGTGTGTGTACCTACATTTGTATGATATCGAAGTTTGTGCTATTGTTCACTTGATTTACTTCACACTATCCAGAGTTTCTCCTTGAAAAGATGTGTGATAAGGTTATGTGTTTTAATTAGAAAGATGAATTTGTCAAAATGTTACCGAAACGGTGATGATTATGCAATAAGTAAGGAGCAGAATTTGTTGTCTCCCTCCACAGTTTTCACAGCATATTACTCATAAGCCCACCTCGGTAGCGTAAATGGTAGCGTGTCTGCCTCACGTTCAAGAAGTCCCGAGTTCGAATGTCGGTTAGGGTCAGTTACCTGGATAAGACTCTCCCGGGGTTTTCCCTTATCCTGATAGACGAATGCCGGGGAACTCTGATCTCCATGGACCACGGACTCATTTGAGCATCATTTCAGCCATTTCATTCATCGTCCGATATGGCTTGACGTTTGAGGACGTAAATTAAAAAAAAATAAAAAAAATAATCCTCATAAGTGCTAAAGCTTCAATTTAATAACTTAGTTTCCATTTAAGCATACCGTTTTCTATCATAAAGTAGTTTTGTTTTGGAATTTAGCGTCCAGATATTTATTATAGCATTCATTAATAGTGGCAATTAAAACTCATTGTTGTATTAGCGAATAAATTTAAGAAATATCAAGTAAGAAGGAATGAATAAATATGATATTGATTATATTATTCGTACTCATACACTTTATTAATTCTTTTATAAGTTTCAGCTTATAACATACAGTTTTGTTATAGGTGCCGTTGGTTGTGCCTCATTTCTATTGTACTCTTTCAACTTTAGTAGAAAACTGGTTTAATACGTATTACTTTTCTTTAAAATTAAGTAACTAAATTGTAAACTTCTATGCCACACATATTGAAGTACAATTACATGATACAACAATACAAAGCACCATTACTTAAAAAGTAAACCCTCCCTCCTATTTATGCGGAATCTTAGGTTTTAATCAACTGCATGCCTTATATACACATTCATTTGTCAATTAAAATGTTATGACCCAGATTCTAAAAATCATAAATAATAAATGAGCCTACGTCATGCCAATTTAAGAATCAGCCGCGCGTACTTCCTCACCTTGTTAAGTTTTATCTGGAAGGAGAGGAATGTTGAGAAATACCTCAAGCATGCAGTCTGTCCCAGATCAGATTTGAAGCTACGCCCACGCCGAGGGAGAAAAGGAACTACAGAAGTGAAAGTGCACAGTTAGCGGTTTTATACATTCCTGATAATTAATTTCAGCTCAGGTTCAGCTGCAGGTTCTTAATCTTCGTTGTAAGAACGCGCTAAAGTCTTCACTTTCTTCTCATGTCCCAGAGGCCTCTGACACATTTAATTAAATAAACTGTATAACAAATTTGCCAACTCATAAGTTGAATCTAAACAAGAAATCATTATGCAGTATTATATGAATGGTTATATGTCTCAGTAATTCATTGTGCGTCACTAGTCCCTTATAATTTTACAGACTTGTAGCATTTCATTTGTAGCTGAAGTGTATTAGATTAGTATTAATCTCTCAGATGATTATATGGTAGGTCCTAATCTAAGTTTCCATTTGTATTTATACCGAAATTAAGGGAGGAATGAATAAAGAATCGTAATGAACTTTAAAGGAACGTGGTATATTTGTTAAAACGCAAGCAGGTGTAGCTCGGTTTTTAAAAAACTGATACGAGAAAGCGGTTTCTTCGCAGGGATTCTCAGTAGATAACACTTGACTGCGTTTGAAAAGGCATTGTTCGTACCCTTAATAATGGCATGACTGAGACTAATAATCACAATGGACAAAATAGTCACAAAAGGAATTTTTGTGTGAACAAAGACAAGCTTCGAGAAGTGAAAGTCACACGCAGCTGCAGCGAGGACGACACAACTGGGTTGGCGGTCCATTAAGAAAGACAACTGTTTGGATCTTCCGCTAAAGCAGACCAGAACCGAGGAGAAAAGGTATCTATCAGTTCCTACGTAAATGGAAAATTAAGCGTAATGGCGTAATATGCATTTTACATACGGCAACTCTGAACAGTGGTATATTGGTAAACCTTGGTCCGCAACTTCGAGTTTGATGTGATGATAAAGAGAAGCAGTCATTAAACCAGTTTGAAACTTGCATTCCAGTGACATTAGAACCATCCTTACTTCCATACATATCCACGCATACCCTTTGACGGAATTATTTGCTCTAACCCGAGGATAGGCCACAATGCTTCAAAATTTACAGCGTAAGAATAAGCTGCATCAAACTAGCGACCAATGCGTGGAGCAAACTTTTCCAGTGTGTAAGCAATTGATGTGAAGGGTATGTGCATCTGTATGGAAAAATAAATTGGTTATAGCAGCCGTTTTCATTCTAATGACATCAAATAACTACAAGATCTTATAGTTATATAAGTTATATAGTTATGTCACGTGACTGTGACATCAGCCAATGTTTGCACAAAACAATGTTCAGTACTTTAGCCATGATTAAAGAGTACAAAACGAAATTTAGCAGTAGGAGTTAGGATGTTTCCAATTGAGAACTAACATGTGGTTGAGAACTACAACTAAACCAAAATCACTGTTTTTGCAACGATTTAAATATTTTAGGTATATTATGTTGCTATCGCAGGATAATCAGTGCTCCAGGAAACGTCACATCATACAAGGATGTTATTACGAGGACTGTTCAATAAAGTATGATCATAATTTTTTTACGCTCATAATTTTCCGCACTAAAATTCAAACGTATTATATTCCGTTAGCTTAATGTGAAACAAACACACCATAGTAGTTTCATTGTTGGTACTCCTGGTTCCCGCCTGCAAAAACCAGGCAAGTTTGGATATGTTCAGTATCGCCTACCACTGCAATGGAAGGAATACGCGAGGAACAATATGCGGCTTTGAAATTCTGCTTTCGTCTCAGCAACTCTTACGTTGAGGCTTACAAAATGTTACAGGAGGCCTATGTTCCCTACAGCAGAGCTCGAAGGTGGTTTGTAATGTTTAAAGAGGGGAGACAGTCAATATCAAAGGAAGGTGGACCCGGTGCTCCAGTTACTGCTCTTATGGAAGAAAACATCAGCACTGCTGCTGACATTGTGAGAGAGGACCGACGAATTGCCTTAGGATCATTTTCTGAAATACTGAACATTTCATTGGGTGCCAACCACACGTTGGTGACAGCAACATTACACATGAGACGTGTTTGTGCACGATGGGTTCCAAGACTGTTGATTCCCGAACAAAAGGACATTCGCATGCAGGTCTGCATGCAGTTAAAGTTGATGTTAGAGGAAGATCAGGATCTTCTTTCAAATATAATCACTGCTGATGAAACTTGGCTACATCATTTTGATCCTGAGAGCAAACTGCAAAGCTCGGGGTGGAAATCTCCTTCATCACCAACCCCCCAAAAAAGCAAAAGTGGTTGCTTCTGCTGGGAAAGTTATGGTCATCTCTTTTTTGATATTCATGGAGTGGTTTATCAGCATGTTGTACCTGCACACACATCAGTAACTGGAAAGTACTACAGGGATGTCCTGAAAACATTGCAAGTCCATATCAGGCGCAAAAGAGCACATTTTTGTGAAGCAGACTGGATACTGCACCGCGATAATGTGAGGCCACATATTGCGAATGTTGTTGCCGAATATCTTGCAAAAATCAACCTGAAGTGCATCCCACACCCTCCCTATAGTCCAAATTTAGTCGCATGTGACTGTTTTCTATTCCCTAGATTGAAGACACACCTTCGTGAGAGGCATTATTCATCATCAGAAGTAGTGGTGATGGCTGCGGAGGCGATTTTGAAGTATCTCTTAAAAAATGGTTTCCAGCATGTCTTTGGAGACTGGTAGAAACGCTGGGACAAGTGCATCGCATTCAGGGGAGACTATTTTGAGAAGGAATATCATAATTATGTAATTATGAGAATGAGTAAAGGTACGTTGTCAAGAAAAATTGTGATAATTCTTTATTGAACTGCCCTCGTCTGTACACCCTCAGTAATCCAGTAAGGTGGACACACTGCGCCATGGCCAAGTGTATTCCAATGCAACTCGTATGCCTATCGTTCTTGCATGCAATAAATAAGGAGCCCTCACTCTTTCACCCATTATTTTAGGGGTGCATTAGTAGGACCCTACAATTCTGCTCTCTACATCATGAGGAGGTGATGGAGAATTTTCCTGGTTGATCACCACTGTGCCGGGGATGCTATCTCTTGTTCACTCTGTTCGATCTAAAATAAAGTGGAACACTTATCCATTAAAATGGCTTAGGCTACTAAAATAACGATATGAACACTTGCAGTACCACTCAATTTCTGTTTTCCTTCACTTTAAATTCCTAAAGAATAATTTTATAATCTTTATAATATAGCGTGACAGCAGCCGAAGTCGCCTCTACAACATCATAACATTCTTTAATATTCATGCAACTTTTATTATAGCTCAAAAACACGCAACGGATAACCCCCCTATTCCACGTCCGCTTATTTTGCATAAGTTAAAGAAAGTGGGCTTATCTATGACTCACGCAAGTTGTCTACTTTTAGGGTGCTTCTTGGGTGTACGTCGTCGCACTGTCACACAAGTTTTCACACATCATTAACCCCAAACAAGCAGCCACGTTGGCTCGGTGGACTGAAATCGACCAAGTTGTGATGCGCTTCTCTGCTTTGGTTCTACTGGAGTGCACAAGAGATAAGACCGAGGTTTTTTGGTGATTAAGGATTCAGCATACCTCAATGGATTCTCAGACAATTCAATAGTTCCAGCGATCATACTGGTTTAGACGTTTGTCTCCATATTCTGTCTTTAGTGGAACTGCATTTTAGTTCAGCAGGGGCATGTGGCAAAAGCGGTTCCATAAATTACTGACGAAAGTAAATTGAGCATTTACAGAAACGTTGCTATCATATCAGGAAATAAGTTAAAAAGCTTGCATTTGCTTATTTTAAGCGTTAATTAGTATATGTTGAACTTCTTTGGTTAAAATAGGCCTTTGTCTTTTGAAGAACAAATTTGAAATCACATTTCTTAAAATTGCAGGATATATAATTTTGGAACGCATTTTGGAAGTAGTTCTGACATTGCGCATTATGTAAATTAATTGTTCTTTCACACTGGCCATGTGTAGGCTAAAGAATGGAAAGATAGAGCCAGATTGAAAAACTCAATGCCATAGCCGGGATTTGAACCACGGTTCTTTTGGTTTCCGTCCAGCCGCTCTAACCATCCGGCTACTATGGCCAACGTGCGGACATATCAAATTCTCCAACTGACTCCCGGTAAAACACTTAGGAGTTCTCATACTACCCTAATGGCGACTTACAACGTGTAAGTACTTTAAGGCCCGGGCTTTATAGTTAACCACTATTAGGTCAATTAATGGAAATTAATTGTTCTTTTACACTGGCCGTGTGTAGTCTGAAGTATGGAAAGATACACGAGTCAGTTGGAGAATTTTGTCATATCGACACGTTGGCCATAGTAGCTGAATGGTTAGAGCTGCTGGACGGAAACCAGAAGAACCGTGGTTTAAATCCCGGCTATGACATTGAATTTTTCAATCTGGCTCTATCTTTCCATTGTCCATTATGTCCACTAAACTTTTATAAAATGTAGCTCCAATTACCTAAAATTGCTTGTACTTCTAGAACCCATTAAAGTTTCAATTACATATGCGGAGAGCTTAACAGCCTGTATTTCCTTTCTAATTTTGCTTTTTTGCATCTTTGGTCATTAAAATATGACGTAATTTAAAACTAATCTGAATACAATTGAAGACAAGAGCTTCATAATTGAACAAGTCCACTTTTTGACATTACAGGAGTTATATGTATCGTAATCGTCTCACTGAACTCTATCATGTGACATTAAAACACCTCAAGTTTCAGGTATTTCCACTTGCTACTGAGTTAGTGAGTTTTATTGCTACACAAGTCCAGGGACTTGTGTTATTCTGCAACTCAGACAGGCACCGTGCACATAAGCATAATAAAGGACACAGCCAAGAACATTGAAGTATGTGATGTTGAACTGTCTAAGATGGCTTTCAGCAAGGTGAAGGAACCTATGCCAGTGTCCAAAAAGCAACAGAAGTGGAAAGTGACTATATATAAGATTATTGAATAGAGATCGGCCGCGCCGTGGATCAGTGGTTAGAACGCTTTTCTATCACCATGGAGGCCCGTGTTCGATCCCAGGTGACCGAAAAGTGAGATTCGTGATGGACAACACGGCGATGGGGCGGGTTTTCTCCGGGATTTCCGGTTTCCCCCGCCATCTCATTCCACCGGTGTTCCATCTTCATCTCATATATAACCAGTGTCATCACCTGCGGTGCTGTATGTAGTAAAAGCGGGCGTTAAGAACTACACATTTAATTTCATCAGAATAGAGATCAAACAGTGTTACTGCTAGCAAGAACTCTAATGGTTTAACGGCAAAGACATTCCTAATCAAAAGAAACACAAAGTTTGCTGAAACCATACTGAATAAAGCTTAAGATAAAGAAATTCCTCTGAAAGGTGCAAAAGCCAAGGACATTTCAAAGTATCTTGCTTCAGTTCTTCCTGAAAAACACACGTATTTTCAAACTCTGTGTGATGAATATAGCAAAGAAGAGATATGTAATGGGGAAGAATCAGGAAGTGAGGTTAGGAACTCAGATTAAGGTAACTGAATGAATTTACTATCTATTTTATTATCATGCTACAAATAAAACGTAGTTCAGTACACAAATCAGTACTATAGAATATATTCAATATTTCCTTACATCTTTAGAGGTAATTCCTCTATCCATTTATGCACACAGATGACTGTCATAATTGCACAAGTCCAACAAATGCATTATAAATACTATAACAAAGTACCAATGGTAACTTAAATTACTGAGCAGTAAAACAAATATAATGAGCCAAAGTTCATGTGTTACAAAACTTATAATATTGGCACATCATTTTCAGAAGTTATGAAGTTTTTGCTGATTTTCTTGAAACTTGTGCACTTATGAATTTCATGTCTTCAATTTTCATGAGAAACTAAGATAGAATAATAACTAAAATCTGGCATACAGTTCTGATGACACATTTTAACTGCTAAAATACGATAAAGCTCACAGTCAAGTTCATTTACGTTCAAACACTGAAAAAGATAACTGTGTAAAACGTAAGGTACACATACTAATGTGTTAGACCAGCATATGACAATAGCTCGAGAACATTTAGATCAAAACTGCAAAATTTAAGGATTTCACTTATGCATATCCATCCTTAACAAGTAGGTAGAAAATTGTTAATAAAGTTTAGAACAGTGGAAACTTGTTCGTTATGTATATAACGCTGCAAGAGGGAAAGTACCAAATTAAATGATGCATGAAAATCCAAACATAAATAAATAGAATAAATTAAAGTTTGAAAGGGCGCAATTGAAGCTTTCTGCACCTTGTCTCTTTGTGAGATAAGCTATATTTTTAGAAAGAAGAATTCATCTATAAATTTGTGAAAAACTAAAATTTCGCTGACACACGTCTTAATCTACATTACGTTATTTGAACCGAAAAAATAAATTATGAAATAAATATGTTAAAATTCACCTTTAGGGCAATGCCGCTGCGAAACATTAAATTTTACAGGAGGATAAACATTAGATTTTTGAAGTGCTTTCCATTGTTCCAAATTTAATTATTTCTTGTTGCGCTACTAACCAATTATTCCGGTAATATTTCAAGTTTTCCTCAGCTACTTGGTTCACTGTGCACAGAAACGCATACTGTGAAAGCAATTTTGAAACATTTATTTTGTTTTTTTCATTAATATGTAATTAAGTTCAAAACGGTGCACAGTCATGAAATTGTGTATGCATTCCTGTAAATGAACTTTTGTTGCTGAAATGAGCTCTTTGGTTCGTTGAAATTACCTACTGGTGGGCACATATGCACAGTTATAGTTCCGTTTAATTCGCTTTTTATATAACAGTATTCAATAACTTGCAACAAATAGAAATATATATTCAACAATTCCGTTCATTTGACCGGAGTAGCATTATCAATGTCTGTAAGGCCGTTTACATAACTCAGGGCTGCAGAGATTTTGAATGAACTGGTCATGTGCTATCTGTCATTTGTGTTATAAGCTCTACTGCTCGGAATTAGGGACCCAGTGATCTCTGTGCGCAACTAGAGTCATGGATGTAATGTAAAGGAACAGGTGTTTCACTCTGACTAGTCCCCTCAAGGTCACGCAAGTACATCTGCACTCTCACTCTAATGCGAACTAGGGACCCAGTGATCTCTGTGCGCAACTAGAGTAATGAATTTAATGTAAACAAACAGTGTGTTTAACTCTGACTAGTCCACACAAGGTCACTCAAGTACATCTAGACTCTCCCTCCAATGTGAATTTGAGACTCAATGATCTCTGCGCCCAACTAGATTCACAGGTATAATGTAAACAAATAGGGTGTTTCATTCTGACTAGTCCCCTCAAGGTCACGCAAGTGCATCTGCACTCTCCCTCTAATGCGAATTTTGGACCCAAGAATCTCTGCGCCCAACTAGAGTCATGGATGTAATGTAAACAAACAGGGTGTTTCAATCTGACTGGTCTCCTCAAGGTCACGCAAATACATCCGTACTCTACCTCTAATGTGAATTTACGACCCGATGGTCTCTGCGCCCAACTAGATTCACAGGTTTTATGTAAACGAACAGGTGTTTCATTCTGACTAGTCCCCTCAAGGTCACGCAAATACATCCGCACTCTACCTCTAATGTGAATTTACGACCCGATGATCTCTGCGCCCAACTAGATTCACAGGTATAATGTTGAACAAACAGGGTGTTTCATTCTGACTAGTCCCCTCAAGGTCACGCAAATACATCCGCACTCTACCTCTAATGTGAATTTACGACCCGATGATCTCTGCGCCCAACTAGATTCACAGGTATAATGTAAACAAACAGGGTGTTTCATTCTGACTAGTCCCCTCAAGGTCACGCAAGTGCATCTGCACTCTCCCTCTAATGCGAATTTTGGACCCAAGAATCTCTGCGCCCAACTAGCGGCATGGATGTAATGTAAACAAACAGGGTGTTTCAATCTGACTAGTCTCCTCAAGGTCACGCAAATACATTCGCACTCTCCCTCTAATGTGAATTTACGACCCGATGGTCTCTGCGCCCAACTAGATTCACAGGTTTTATGTAAACGAACAGGTGTTTCACACTGAGTGGTTCCCTCAAGGTCACGCAAATACATATGCACTCTCCCACTATTGTGAATTTTGGACCCAGTGATCTCTGCGCCCAACTAGAGTCATGGATGTAATATAAACAAACAGGGTGTTTCAATCTGACTAGTCTCCTCAAAGTCGCGCAAATGCATCGGCCCCCTCCCTCTTATGTCTCCTTCTCTATTTCCGTAATTTGCCATCCTCAGCCTTTAACAGGAGAGGTGGAACAATGTGAAGGCATAGAATAAATGACCCTGAGTGGACTGTTGAAAGTGAAAATGCTACAAAGCAATGTACTCAGCTACCGATTTTTAATTTTAGCTTCCCGTCCTAATGGAGTCCTTCCCGAACCTTTGTTCCAAAGTATGTAAAGTAATACAAGTGTTACGATTTATTACAAACTGAAACTAAGTTGGTGAATATAGCCTTGTGGTAGATGGTGAAACATTCTAACATGCCAAATATAAGTGCAGTAAATTGATTACGGAATAGGGGATATGCCAAGTTGGACGATCTTCCTGATTTCGAAAACTTCACCAAAATAATTATGCTAATCACTATCGCTGTTAGGTACTCAAAAATACATTTAAGTGCTGAACAATTTTTAAAACTTCTTAGTGTACTTTGCTTATTATGTTTATCTGAAAATTGATAAATAATTTAATAGCTTAATGTATCCTACAAGTTGTTTTGAGAAAGAACTAAGGTATTCCGTATCATAAACGTATTTAAGAATTAGTTAACCCTTGGTTATTTTATCACAACGTTTCTATGAGATTTTATCATTCTTAAGCAAGTTTTAGAACAATTTACACTACTGACTTCCGATCCTGCTAATGAGTGCTATGTTATACATTTTTGGTTTCTGGGTAGGTATATTTTATTTATGCTTTGCCTTCAAATGCAGTGCTATAAAGTTTGTGTGAACACCTCACAAGAAATTACACTCGTGATTCTCCTGAGGCGCCGAGATATTCTTTACAAGCCAAAGCTTTCTGTCCCAAAGGTGACCCAGTCCCAATTGGAGTTCAGTCCACGTCGCAATCACGTGTGGAGGAGAACAGAAAACGTGATATTCTCTCACTGAGGGTAGTGTAGAGGAAGCGTTATTGCCGCATGGGTCCTTGGTTTAGAAACAAAACCAGATTGATATAGTAGAATGTTATAAAAGTATGTATACCACAAAAGATTTACATAACATTTGTTTCGTAGAAAACTGTTCCATACTTCTCGCTTATCTGCAAAGGAAGAACGTGTAGTCTCTTTTGGTACACACTCTAAAATACATGTTTGTCAAGCTACCAACAATCAGAAAAACAGTAAAAAATCCTCGTAGAGGTGACCAGTCATACTATACTCAACTTAGCCTTAAACAAATTGCCTGTTTTCAAATAAGAAAATAGGAGATGCGACCAAGTTACAACACCTATTTTGTATTTAAGGACTAGGAACAGATAGGATTTCTGTTTTTTTTCAAAAATACACGTGGACTCTTTGTGAATATGAGACAGAGATGGCAGCACTGTACAGGGCATAGAAATCTAGTGGCAGCGACGAGAGCTAGGACTGTTTTAATACGAGGGCTGTTCAATAAAGAATGGTCCTAATTTTTTACGGTCATAATTTTTCGCACTAAAATTCAATCTTATTCGATTCCGTTAGCTTAATGTGAAACAAACACGCTGTAGTAGTTTCATTGTTGGTACTCCTGGTTCCCGCCTGTGAGAACCAGGCAAGTTCAGACATGTCCATTATCGTCTACCGCTGCAATAGAGCTAACATGCAGTTTAATTTGAATTAGAGGAAGATCCGAAGTTTCTTTCAAACTTAATCACTGCTAATGACACTTGGCTACATCATTTTGATCCTGAGAGCAAACAGCAAAGCTCAGTGAGGAAATGTCCTTGATCACCAACCCCTCAGTGAGGAAATGTCCTTGATCACCAACCCCTAAGTGCCGCCTCGGTTGCGTAGATGGTAGCATGTCTATCTCACGTTCAAGAGATCCCGAGTTCGAATCTCGGTCAGGGTGAGTTACCTGGATAAGGTTTTTCCGGGGTTTTCCCTTATCTTTAAAGACGAATGTCGGGTAGCTTTAAGCTCCATGGACCCTGGACACATTTGAGTATCATTTCGACAATCTCCTTCACCGTCCGATATGACAACGTTGGAGGACGTAAATTTACAAAAAAAAAAAAAAAAAAAAAAAAAAACTAAAACAGCAAAACTGATTGCTTCTGCTGGGAAAGTTATGGTCATCTCATTCTTTTATATTCGTGGAATGCTTTATCAGCATTTTGTACCTGCACATATATCAGTAACTGGACAATTCTACAGGGATATCCTGAAAACACTGCACGTCTATATGAGGCGCAAAAGACCACATATCCGTGAAGCAGACTGGATGCTGCACCACGATAATGCGGGATTGCATATTGAAAATGTTGTTGCTGAATATCTTGCATAAGTCAACGTGAGGTGTATCCCTCACCCTCCCTATAGTCCGGATTTAGCCCCATGTGACTGTTGTCTATTCCCTAACTTGAAGAAACGCCTTCGTGGGAGGCATTATCCATCATCAGAAGCAGTGGTGAAGGCTGCAGACGCAAATTTGAAGTATCTATAAAAATTGTTTCTATCATGTCTTTGAAGGCCGGTAGAAACCCTGGGAAAAGTGCGTCGAATTCAGGAGCGACTATTTTGAAAACGACCATCAAAGTTATGAGAATGAATACAGGTACGTTATCAAAAAAAGAAAAAAATGGGATCATTCTTTATTGAACAGCCCTCGTGCTTAAAATGGCAACGTTTTCATTGCAAAAACAGCGTGTAATCACTCGCTTTCTCCATTTTCGAAGTGTGACACATATTGAAATTCATCATCAGTTGAATGAGGCATGTGGTGATGGTACCATGGATGTGTCTGGTGTACGTTCCTGTGAGCGACAGTTCAATGAAGGCAGAACATCGTGTGAAAACAAACTAAGACAGTCAGGGGCTCACACCAGCTGGTCTGACGACATGATGCAGCGAAGGGAGAACTTGTTTTGGAGATTCGCCGATTGAGCAATTTCAGATCTTCATGCAGCATTTTGTGCACAGATCCTACTGAAATGCCAACCGGCGATCTTTCAAATCCAAATCGATCATGTCGTTAGACCGGTTGGTGCGAGCCCCTGCCTGTCTTGGTTTGTTGTGACACGGTGTTCTGCCTTCATTGAACTGTCGCACCAAGGATCGCACATTAGACACATCCATGTTTCCATCACCACATGCCTCACTCAACTGGCGATGAATTTCAATAGGTGTCACACCTCGAAAGTGGAGAAAACGAATGATTACGCTCTGTACTTGTAATGAAAATGTCGCCATTTTAAGTATCAAAAACAGTCCTAACTCTCAGCGCTACCACTAGCGATATGTAGTGTACAGTGCTGCCGTTTCTGTCACGCTATCACAAAGAGTCTAGATGTATTTTAAAAGACCAGAAGTTACTATCTGTTCCCAGTCCTGAAAATAAATAGGAAATGTTATAACTTGAACACATCTCGTAAAATTACTACATATTTGAAAAACAAAGGTAATAAAAATGAAACATGTCAGTGCATATAAAATCTTGGCAATCCAAAGGTAATCTGCCTACTTATCTTAGGTAGGAGAGACATTATTATTTTCAATAACTGAAGGTTTCATAAAGTCTGATAACAACACAGTGTTATACCATGAACGTTCATATTCCAAACAATGTTGCCATCATCATGACTTTTTTTTTACTTTTTGCAATATTTGGCATTCAATTCAAGTGATAAAAGGTAGTAAATCAAATAATATTTCGATGAAACTTATATACCCTCTGAAAGTATTGGTACTCCTTAATATTTATGGTTTTTGTTTTAAAAATAATTTCGGTCAGAAATGGACCGGATTTTGCTAATATTATATTAGGGAAGTTCTTCTTTATTTGTTTCAACTCCAATAGTCATATCGGCGGCCGTTCTCCATTGGAACGTATCGAAGGTGTTAAGTCGTATTCGTTGGGTTTTAATCGTTAGATCACGCACACATTCGCACTCTCATTCATACTTCCAGACTCTAGGGAAGATGAGCAATTATCTTGGCCGGAAAAAATTCCTCACCCCCACCGCCGGTAATCGAATCCGGGACCACTAGGGCAGTTTTTGTTGAAAAGTATTCGTTCGTTCTGCTCTTTTGCTAAAATATGAATCTACTGCTTAAACCCCAGAACCAGTTTGCCCGCTGAGCTGACGGTAAGACATGTACTCTTAGACTTTTTTAACTTAACTCGTCTCCGTGGGTCTCCAGCTGCCGCCCAGCTTGGCAATGATACTCGCGGATGACGAGAAGGCGGTGGGCAAAATTTTAGCGATCTTTTTAAACACACGTTTTAGAATTTAGGTCTTAGCCATTTGCAAATATTAGCCATTTTAATATTTTATGTCTTTCAGGTTTTTATGGTTTTAAGCCCTAGTTTAGTCTTCACAACACCTTCGTTTTTATCTTGATTTTATTTGTTTGTCTTTTGGTCTTTTAGACTTTTAGATTTTCTTAGCCTTTTACTTAGTTGTTTAAACCCCATAGGTTTTTTTAAGGCCGCTGATGACATGGAAGTTGAGTGCCCTTAAAACACAATCATCATCATCTACTGCTTAAACTACCAGCCTCAGGCGAGAGGAAAGATAAGCCTCTAAAAAAATTCTTTCACTCTCTATTTTGAAGCCTAAATTTTGAGGTTATTTACATTAGTTCTTCAGGTGTTGTTTAAATTGCCACACAAAGGAAGAAGTTATCTATTTATAATATTGGTTTCCATTTATTATGGTTAGCGTCATTTTTGATTTTTTGAAATTTACGTCCTCCAACGTTAAGTCATATCGGACGATGAATGGAATGGGTGAAATGTTGCTCAAATGAGTCCGGGGTCCATAGAGATTACACTTACCCGAAATTCGTCTTTCAGGATAAGGGAAAACTGGGGAAAATACCTGATCCAGGTAACACATCCTGACCAAGATTCGTACTCGGGACCTCTTGAACGCGAGGCAGACGCGTTACCACCACGCTACGTAGGTGGGCATCTTTGCTTATTAAAGATATCTATAACTTTCGCTTTCCAGCAAAGTAGGTTCGAGGTCTTCCCCTGTCAGTAACTTCTCGTTCCATTATCCCATTCATTGATGTACAGTGAGCAAAAACCTCTGCAAACACTAGAAATACCCGCGCATGGAACAAAACACCACATGCTATTCAGTTTCCGGCGCGTAACAATGGCTAACGAGTGATTACCTCACAAAGAAAATGAGATAAAGGGCAAAATGCCACCATCATGCAGTTTAAATATCGTAAATTAGCCAGAGGTGTGCACTATCTGTTCCCGAGGTTTAAATTATTTGACTTAAAACCCAACGTCGTTCCAGGTCTGCTATTGGCACCTCACCCACGCAAACTGCATTGCTCACATCGGATCTGGACACCTAAAAATTTAGAAAACACAAGCCACTGTCAGCCGCAGTGGAAACAGATTCACTTTTGCCTTTACATGACGTTACTTGCACTTTTTTAGCCCCTGCATTCAAGAACAGTTTGTATTTTTGAGAACCGGTGCATTTGACAGTACAGTGGATTTTATTTATAAACGAGATCAGGGAAACCAGGACCTTGCTTTCCTTTTTACAGAATCATGACCATTAAGGCATAAAAATCCAGTATTTTGGTATATTTCATTTTATATTTTATTATAAAATATAGAAAAAAGATGTTTAATTCTTACGTCTAAACTAATGACAACTTGTAGCAAGTAACAAAGTACCAAGTATTTTGGCATTAACATACGAGTATACTCCACAATAAGTATTCTCCTGTTAGACAAATTATACTTAATATTTTATTTGTCACTACTTAAAGAAATGAAGTCAAGAGTAGAGCCGCCATGGTTCAGCTGGCGATAGAGAAAACTCTACTCCAGCAGATGATCAATTTCTAGAGTCCCTCTTTTTGTGTTTCCTAAAGAAATATTTACACATAATATTCCACTATATCAGAATTATTATTCAGTTAAACAAAATGTACTTAACATAAGTCTAAATTCCAAGTATTTCCAAAATTCTGAAGGGATATGCTTGTTTGCTTAAACTATGCTTGTACACATAAGAGAGCTACAACAGACTTTCTTCTTGCACTTCTAGCCACTTTCAGAAGCAGTGTCGTCCTGAATGGGACCAGCTTTAAGTGTGACGTTTATATTTAATACTAAGCAACACTAACAATGATATATAATAAATTTTAAATTAGAGAAGCTTTAGTTTTTAAAAGAATTTCAGGTTTAATTTATGATGCATTTAAATGTAGGAATAAACATTTTGAACTAAATCACTTTTGGGTAGCTATACTCCTACCGCTGGCATAGACTAATGCAGCTTTAGATCTTGGAATTAATTAGAGATAGAGAGACAGGTATAGAGACCTAGAGATAAGAGGAATATAGAAGAAATCACACGAGCTACCAATTGGGATAGCTCTGGCGGTTTCGTTGTTGCCCGCATTCGGGAGGCCTAGGTTCGATTCCTTGACCGATGGGTTTTTCGGGGGTTTCCACGGGTCGCTAGACGAATGCTGGGTAGGTTAATTACATCCCCCGAATTTCATGTCCCTACATTTAAGCTCCATTATCATTTGACTTCCTCTCTCATCAGGTGGTTTCTTTCAGAGTAGAAGTGTCGGTGGGAGTCTCGGCCGTGCATGGCGGGATGATATACCCTAAGTGAACATTTTCTCCTCAGGCGGGATGACCTTTCGTCTCCGAGCCGGCCTAGAGGGCCGATTCAGGATCGCGGCAGGCAGGATGTAGGTTGTGCAAGCCTACCTGGAGTCTTCTTTGCTCTGGGGCTGTCGTCCTCCGTTGTCTGAACCGGCCTCGTGACGGTTGTTCGAAACCCACAGCCGGGGAGTTTCTATCTAATAAAGTGTAGGCACCCGGTCCACTGTACCTAGTGACTCCTTGGGATCGGCCGCCCTCTCTCCTCTAACCTCATCCTCCCTCCCGGGGTTTCTCACGTGGGGCTTAGGTACTGTATGTCCACGACAAGAAGGCTAGAAGTGGCTGAAGGGCGTAGGAGCTTGAACTGTATTTTCTGCTCCGGTAATGGATCGGTTTACTAGGAAATGAGTGACCGAGAGTGCATGAGTCACATCTAATGTTGGTTGCAGTAAACGCAGCGATAGGTATTATGTGTTGCTGAGATATGTGACAATATTTGTGTATCTTATACGAACCTTCCATCCTTGTCATACTGAGAAAGTGAGCTTAACACCGTTGGCATAGCAAAAGTGATTACACTATACATTCCTCTATCTTGCCTTCTTGTCGTGGGTCTACAGTACAAAAGACAAGTCTGGTCGATGTGCCTTATCTCTCCGAAGAATCCAGTCCAGGCACACAGGCTAAAGCGAGCAGAACCGCGGGTTTAGGTAAGCTCCTAGTAAGTCTACTTAAAAACTATATTCTGAGGTAGATGACGTTTGTAGGGACTTCAGCAGAACAAAACCACGATTGCTTTATGTTTTTCTAAGGGATATTCTTAGTGAATATTGCCAATATGATCTGTGAGGAAGCGAACGGTGTCATTAAATTGCTTTAAACAGGGAAGCATACACCTTAGGAATTTTAATATTCAAATTATTTAAATCGAAATAATTAATTTATGCATATTTGAAATTACTAGGCAGCTTCTCGTGCTAGTTAAAGTAAATATTAATTACACTGCTTGAACCAATGCTATGGCAGCCTTCTCACTGTTGACTTAGATACCTGAAGTTAATGTTTTTTGGAATTATTGTGACCTTATGGGTTCGTGAAATTAAACGCCCAGGTTAGAAACACCAAAAATTGCTCTTTATTTCCGTAGAAACACACTTTAGTCAACCTGACAGTAGCAGAGTTACGTCACATACACAATAAACCTGCAAGGTCATCGACTACAAACAAAGTTCACGCAGCTTTTCGCGCACACAAGTTCAATTGACAACTGTCCCACTAGACGTGCTGCGGCTTCCTTCTTTATAGCTTTCTCACTATCCGGAATGTTCTCAAACAATCAAGAGGGCGCTAGAAGACAGATGAATTCTCCAGAAATACGCCTCTTTGCCCCCACTGTTCCGATGAGCTTTTATCTCCGAACTGCACTGTCCGTCTCTTTGAACTAGTCGGCCGCGCCACCTCGCCTCAATGATGCGTTCGCGACATTATAATGGTGCTAACGAATTTTAAAACAAGGCATATGGTATGCATTTAATGCGAAATACTGAATAAAGAAAATTCGTGGCGAAGACAAACACACACACACACACACACACACACACACACACACACACACACACACACACACACATTTCCGCCTGGGTAGCGTAGATGGTAGCATGTCTGCCTCACGTTCAAGAGGTCCCGAGTTCGAATCTCGGTAAGGGTGAGTTAACTGGATAAGTTTTTCTTCGGGGTTTTCTCTTATCCTTGAAGACGAATGTAGGGTAACTAAGCTCCATGGACCCTGGACTCATTTGAGCATCATTTCACCCAATTCATTCACCGTCCGATATAACTTAACGTTGGAGGACGTAAATTAGAAAAAACACACACACACACACACACACACACACACACACACACACACACACACACACACACACACTCACACTCACACACATATATACTCTCTCTCCCAGAGAGTTAGTTCATTATTTATAATTTTCACTGTTTCAAATACAGTTATTTTATATTCGAGTGACCCACTCTCCGTAGATGCACATCACTAGGGAAGAGTCATACAGTATCGGCCGGTATGCAGTACCGGTCACTACTGTGCTTTCGCTTTTCGCCTCCATGTGGCAGAAATTTCCAGTAATAAATTTCCACATGCGCTATAGTCGGATATCTTCTTTCTCTCTTCAGTTGTATGTCTGCTCTGATTGCTTGATGTTGGTTAGTATAGCTCTTAGCTCACGGAAGATATTTTGAGTCCTATAGCAGCGCTATATTTGCGATCTGTGTAAACCAGTGAGCTAAACATTTGTGAGTAGAAATAGTGACAATAAGTTCCCATGCTTTTGTATTCTACTATTGTTCTATATATGGCAGTGCAATGTATCACTGACAATCTACATTGTGACTGAAGAGGCAGTGGCCGATACTGCAAGACACTTTCTACAAGCCTTATAACTCTAGCTTTTTTTTAATTTCGACGTAATAAAGTACTATAAATAAATAATAAAAATCATTACTTTATACTTTCTATAGAACATGTCTTGAGGTAAGAGAATAATATAGTAATATTCCGATTAACCACCACAGTTCCAGAGTAAAGTCAAAAAACTTAACCCGATACTCTACGACCTTCCCCTATATGCTTTAAAACTATGAGCAGGTAATATGGTATTTACTAGCTGTCCATTTCACATTCTTTCCTATTTAATCAATTGTGGTTACATTTGTGTCACAGCATCAAAAGAAATGTTTCATAAAAATGCTCCTGAAGCCCTTTACGCTTACTTCGCAAAATTTGCCCATCAAATTCGCTTTTCCTAGCCGCTGGTTCTAACGCCACAGAAGCTGATTCAAAGAAGGTTGATGAAGGTATTGTTAGGGGAATCCCCTTGAGCACCGTCCGACGGTGTATTGCTTCATCACATAAATTTTGCTATAGTGGAGTGTCCAGAAGCTTTCAGCTGGGTGGTCAGGTCAAAGAGTTGCGTTATAAAGGCCGTTTCCGGCTGGACGTGGTAAAGATTTCTTTCTGAAGGAACACGTATAGCCATTTACAGTAAAGGGGATCTTTTCTGTTTGAGCATCCTGAGAAATGAGTTTTCTTATGAACTAACATACAAATACCAGTAGATTCACTACGAAAGCTATCGGCTCACTATTGAAAAAGCAAATAGTGAACTTATAAAGTGGAATCACTCCCTTTAGTGACGGCTAACAGAAATTGTTTACCTGGCATGTTGAGAAGCGTAGCTAAATCTCTTTGATTGTAAGGACAAGGCAGATTTTGAAATGTAAGTGCCACCACTGAGACTTGAACGACACTTGTTAAAGCTATACCAATCAGTTTCGATGATCGATATCTGTAAATTTTCATTGATCTTCGATTTCGAAGTGGTCAGTTAGTAACTGCCGCAATTCTTTAAGCACTCTATATTAGTAATAAACAAATGATGAATATAGTGGAAGGAAATGATTTTGTAAGTAATGTCGATGTTGGTTCTTTACTTTGGATGTAAGAACACTGTTCGACAGGGATCATTTTTCTCATATGGAAATATGTGTTTCCAATGGATTAGCATGTAAGAAATTCTAATCTGTAATCAGAAATTCGCTATCAGGCACAGTGGTTTACTTATGGAAAGATCACATGGCTAATGTAACTGATAATTTAAAGGTATGGTAAAATTGGGGACATTTGCTTTACAGTAGTTGGTAACAATTAATTTTGTTTGTCAATTTACATTTTCAGCTATTTCCCTTCATGTTGCCAATAGAATTATCTCAGTACTATCTCATCGGTACACTACTGTTTAGAATCGAGTCTTAAACTGATATTTTAGGTAATGAAAACGTTTTATATGAGTAATATTGTTATATATTTTAAATATATTACTGTAGTATAAAACATGTAAATCTGTCCATATCTCTCCTTTAAAGGAATCTCCTTAACCATAGAGTGGACAATATAGGTAGTAACAGGAAGAGGGCGTGAAATTGTGAGTTTTCTTTCATAATGGAAATGCATTGCCTTCTGTTCCAGTTGCGTATGCCACTCTAACTAAAGAGTCTTAGGGTGTTTTGAAAAACATTCTGCAATTAATCAAGTATGAAGACCATAAGAGGAAAATATGTGGTGACTTGAAAATAGTTGCTATGATATTGGGAATGCAACAAAGCTACACGAAATATGGCTGTTTTCTGTGCGAGCGGGACAATCAAGACAAAAATTCCCACTATAAAAGAAAACTTTGGTCTCAAAGGAACTGGATAATGGGAGAAAAACATTTACAGAATGAGAAATTGGTATCCAGTGCAGATGTTCTTCTACCACCTCTTCAGATCAACCTAGACCTTATTAAACAATTTGTAAAGGCCATGAATCAATCTGGACAAGGGTTTATGTACCTCTCAGAAATGTTCCCTCGACTTTCTTCACCAAACGTAAAGGAAGAGGTGTTTGTGGAGAAATTAGAGAACTTCCAAAAGACTCAGGGCAACCGATATTCTTCCTTTTCGTAGAGGAAATCTCCGAATGAAGATTGAGCTATGCATGGTGGGTCAAGCAGCTCTGGAATGCGCCATCCTCCAGCCAACATTCCTTCACCTCACATCTTTCTTAGAGTCCTATAACCTCCTTGCAGTGGTTATATCACGTGGCATATTCCTGCGCTACTTCGGGTTTTCGATCAACTCATATGTTTAATTTATGCAAATAAACATGTGTGTACCAACACCTGCACAAATAGGAAGCAGAAAATTCATTAAGAACTAATTAACAGTCAAAACTTATTAGCACCATAAAATATATTTTCTGTTAAGCAGCTGCTTGCCTTCATCAGTTTATTATATCTTCTTACAACGACAATTTTATTATATACACAATAATGACTTTTAAGGTGGTTTTGGTGGTATTAGTAGAATCATGGTATTTACATGCTCCTCTACAAGTATTTATTGAAATGATCAAATCCATTAAATTACACTGGTCAACGAATTTTGCATAGTTGAATGTTACGGTAAAAAGAATACGGTTTTCTCATGTTATCTAGGTCACTGAACAGGAAAATGATATTTAAATTGATTGGTTAGCTCATGTTTTCAAGGTAATATCACTTATATGTAAGTTACAATAAAATATAAAAAATGAAAGCATTGAAAATAATTGTTACCTTAACGGCGACTTCTTTTGGGTTGTCTATGATATTCTGTTTCAGGAGCATCCCTTTTCACCATCCAGCTAACATAACATGCTAATATAGTAGCATTACATCTCCCTTTGTACCTTTGTTCCATCACTGAAATGTCCTGATGAAATTGCTCACCATATTCATCACTGACGTAACCACAATTTCGAGGGAAGAAGTTCAGGTGGGAAATCAAAAAGTGCATTTTTAGTGACATTGCTTCCCAGCAATGTCCATATACGAGTCCATTAGACTTTTTACAGGTTCTTCAAAATGTTCAGCTTTAAAACTTCCCAGAAAATTATTTTAAACATTTTTAAGGGATTCCTATGCTGCGTTCGCTTTTTTACTTAACACTGTTTCAAGCTGTGATCTTTGAAAAGAGCTCTGGTTTGAGGTCCAAAAATACGCCTATTTTCACTTTTTTATAACTCAGCTTTGGGTATTCTTCACGTCAGTAAGTGAATGCAGAACCATTCACGTCTAAAGCTTTTAAAAAATACTTCATAAGCCCCAAAAGTTATATATAGTGGGGGTATTAAAGTTTTGCTTGAGTCTATCAATGATTCATGTGCAACACGTATGAATCCTGGTGTTTATGACTGTCTTTTGGATCAAATTTTTCTAACATAGTGGTTGTCTCGGGCACGGCTATTCCATTCGCACAGAAAACAACTTTACTTATTGTAGCCGACTTGCTGTCCTAATAAAATGGCAATTACCTGGAAATCGCCGCATACTTCCCAATTGTATTTCTTATTATCTACTCCCATCAAAATATTTTCATATTTATATACGTTTCTTTTGTATTGACAGCATATGCCACAGGAATGGAAGGAAACTTATTTCCGTTATGTAAAAGTACTGCTTTAAGGCTTGTCTTCGAAGCATCAATGAATAGTCGCCACCGATGAGGAATATGCCTCATATTTAATGCATCCATCAGGAAATGAACATCTTTGCAGTTCGGGAAATCTCCTTCAGTTATAAAGAATTGCTCCAAATCTTTACTTCTAGTTCGAAATGTCACTTTCACGGAGGGGTGTAGATAATTCCATTGTTACAATTTCTATGCCAGAAGTTCTGCCTTATTTTTAGGAAGATCTAGAACCCTGATTAAATCGTTGTGACCTTGTGTGATCTTATGATTGGACGCGTCTGTGCTTGGCCGGTAGTCTGCATCTCCTGAAGTTGATGGCTCCTGTTCTTCACTGTTGAGGTTGAGGACTTTTGACTTTTTCTTCATGGACATACATTTATTGATAGGGGGTGCCATACAGAAATAACAATCAGTCTCATAACTTATACCCAAAGTATAACAAATATGCGTTTTTTGTGTATGGTGTTATCGAACGCCTCCTCGATGCAAATGTAACCTCTCCGCAATATAGCAAAATTAGACGGATTATTCCACATACTTTCAAGGCGTTTTCTACTTCTCTATAAGAACAGAATGTGAGATGATAATATAAAACAACAAAATTACCATGAAAACACTTCAGCACACAAGAGGAATAAGACCACTTTTGTACAACACTTTATAAGAACTGAAAACCCTTCCAGGCGACAGTTCTGTCAATCACGTGGTGAACACGTGTGCAGCGAAAATGGATGATCACATGATTACACAGTGTTGGGAGATTTATGGCATTCTGCCAAGAGTTTATACGTGGAGATGCAATATTTAGTGGAAAAATATGTAATATCAGGCTATTGCTTAACTTGAGAACTAGACCTAAACTGGAAATTTCAATGTCATTTTCGAATTCAGTGGTCATAAATTTGTCAATATTAGCTATTCTCATTTCCGTAACATTTGTTGTGTAGAACAGTGTTATGCACCCTTAATTTAAATGTTTCAAGATAAAGTCCTTGGAGATATGTAAGATACTTGAGCAACGTTTGTGGTGTCGTAAACAATTCTGGATTCTGTTCCCATATACAGAGCTAAATCGTTCATGTCGCCGTTGTTATGCATTTTAGTGACATAGGTAACTCATTATCCCCCCCATCTCTGCTCTACAGTCAATTTACTGATCATGTTATGTTGGGTAGCCTAATTCCAGCTATCATCTCCCATGGTATAGGGGTAACATTCTAGTCTCTGATTCTCGAGGAAGCTGGTTCATATTTAAGAGGTATGGATTTATTCGGGCATAAAATTGTTAGCGTGCTTTCCTAGGAAGGGGGGTAAATTCGGTGGACACTACCTGCATAAATTAAAAGCAACTGTGAAATTCTCAATTGAAATTCCAGTTGTTTGTTACAGGACATGGCCCATATAATGTATATTTATAAAGAATAAGAAAGAAGAACTCAGATTTATGTCAGCAACGTAACTGTTTAGATTCGTCTGAACATGTTACTTTTGGGTGCAACAAATAAAGTGAACTAGTAGAAGACGGTCGAAGGAAACTTAAAGGAAAATTTTTATGGGACATCTTAAGAGAAGCAAAGGATTACGCACATTTAGAAAATATGTCTGAGATAATATCCGCTAAGGCACTAGATTAGTATATGACCCGCGACAAAAGACTTCAATAAAGAAATGTAGGCACATTTCAGTTTACGAGAAAAGAATATTACTTAAGAGATCGTCGGAGGGAAATAGGACCAAGAGAAACTGAAGATACAGATTACCCGACTTGAAGACCTAATTTAAGGCACAAAACCGATAAGTAGTAAACGCTAGTTATGGATATCGGAAAGAAGAGCAGAAACCACAGAAAGAAGGAGAATCCCAGGAGAGCCAGAGGCGATATATGGAGAGTATCAGAGCGGACAGACACAACTGATTATACAGAAGAGGAAAGAATACAACCCGGTTATCTGGAACTGAGGAACCAGCTCCATCTACTGATGCCAGTCCCTTTAGGAGATGGATATCAGTAGGAGGAAGCTTTGGATACCAGTTGATGAACAGGAAATTTTAAAATTGTAGGAAACAGTCTTTCGTAGTTTGTTATAGCAATTAAAGCTGTAGTAGAAATTGCGGCAAACCGGCATACCATTGTTAAATTTATTGGGTTCTAATTGGAGTGATGAGTTCTCTTAACCTCAGGAGAATGGTTGTAGGAAATGGATGCAGGTGGTTGTTGGCTACTCAGTCGTATTAATAACACTTTGCTTGTTGGAGAATTATTTGTTTTAATTCTTACTAGGTTTGCTTATCGACTTGGATCGGTGACCACCTGTTAGTAAAACTCCTAACATAAATTCAATTTTACTTGAAAACCTGGGTTGCTTGTTTAAATTTACTTCCGCGTGGTTTCTATTTATTCTTATACGGCGACTACTTTGCTAGAATAAACTGCTAATGCTGCTTCCACTTACGCTGGTTGCGCTATTCTTAACTTCCCCACATTTCAGAATTATAAACCTTCGCTTCTCTTCTTAACGCACATGAACACGTCCTTCCTGTCGTAGTATCACCTTTTAAGTAAGTTTTTCTTATTTCACGATTCAGTTCAAACCTTATTCTGACGCCCTCTCTAACTTTATCATATGACTAAAATAGCTCACTTTTCTCAAATGTTACATGATTATTGGTTTCTCATTTATTTCGAATTTTCGCATTAGTTTGCAAAACTCATCTAACTCATTGACATTCAGCCCACCCTGCCTTTGGGAACGCCTAACCTGAGTTGTTTGTAACGATATACATTGTTATCAAATCAGCGAAGTAAATCCCTTTAGCGTTCATGCTCAACTGCATTTTGAAAGCTCTTTGTCCCGACGCATTCCTCGCTGGAAATGTTCTATGGTTCTCAGACATTGAACTTTTACTAGCACAAAGAAGGTAACGGTCCTTCCTGTCTCTCCAAAGTGTACAGATTTTTACAAGAATATTTTCTTTCTTGCCTGGATGCTAGTATATATGTTATATTAAGTTATATTCTTCTCTTCTTATTCTTTAAGGCAACCGCTGTTTTAATCATTGCTCTATCCATTCTAATTTCATATTATTGTAACAAGATTTTTATATTAGCTTAGCAAGGCATTTTTATTAATTTATCCTCTTTTTTAATTATCTGATTTCGATTAATTCGCCGCCTCCTAATCGCTGCCTGATACTGCTATTACAAAATGTAGATTTTATTTATATTGCTGGAGTAGAAGTAAAGTAGAAGAAAGACTGTTTTAGATAGATTAGATGAGTAGATTTGTAGGGTTACTGGAGTAGGTTGAGTTAGTTCGTTAAGGTAGCAAGTAGACTGTCTGCAACATTTGTAAATTGTTCGGTGTAATCTGATTAATATGAATAAAGTTAAATATGAAGTTTGCATAGTAAGTCCTGGTATAAATTACAGTATCTGGCCTATTAGATTTACATATTTTATTTTATTTTATTTATTTTATTTTAGTTGTTGGTATGGATCAATAAAATTCGTTAGTTGGGGTCATTTCTCACGCCCTCCTCCGCTTCATACTCAACGAGAAAACTGATAAAGGCTGATGGGAATAGCATTAAGTAATAGTGAAAAACACAAGAAACATTATGAGTAACAGAAAAATAGACGATTATGTACTCCAAATGCATATACTACTTTGAGAAGTATGCGGAATGTATACCAATTATCTAGGTGTCTCCAAGCTCGTTTAGTTTATATTCGTTCTTGAAATTTCACGGCTCTTGTGCAACTTTTTTCTTGTCAACCAGGTCCTTCAGAAAGAGGTTTCAGTGCATTTAGCATGTTCTCCAACTATCACAGGTATTTCACATTCATGAGGAATGTTATCTCAAAGGGAATCCCCCAGTTCTTGCAGAAGAGTAGCTTTAGCGAGCTAGAGTCAAAGAGATAACACAAGCAGCGATAAAATGACTACATTTAAGGTTACGAGTATGTGACTACATTAATCCGCACATAATTATAAAAGAAGAACTGTGATTTCGTTATAGCTGCTTTATTAATGTGTATCTCAGTATCCTTGATTTTGTTTAGTTCTTATTGTGGTTTAATTTTGAAGACCCTTTCTCACTTTTATTACTTTTATAATGTTGGATGACGTCCAAGACTTTTTCTCTGCAGTGGATACTAAATATGATAATATTTTAATAAAAAGTGAGCATCGGGCTATTATTTTGCTTATCCGATTCCTATCATATTTCTTCAGCTTTGGGGGTTAAACTTCTTTTCTTTTCTTTTTGCGAATAATAGGAATCTAGCCATTAACTTTTTTACGAAGAGCAGGTATAGACATGCAATCATTATCTCAGTTACTGCTGCACGTAGTAGTAGAGGCCTCTAAAGACCTTGTGAATACAAATACTTTAGAACTAACTGCCTACATAATATGCTAATTTTCTGTTAAATGTTTTAATGATGATGATGATAATATATGCATATCCTGCACATATGCAGTTGAGATTAAATATTTACTGTTAAGGGAACATGTGCATCTAACGCGCTATACAGGGTGTCCCACCTAACTCTGCGATCTCAAATATCTCCAAAATGAAAGAAAATATGAAAATTCCAACTGGCCAGAAATGCACCTATGTCAGGGGCTCACACAACGAAAAGGTGTGCACAATTCATAAAGGTAAAATAATAACACTTCCAACACCAAGTTGAGTTTTTTAAAAAGTAAAATGTATATTTATTCTAGCAAAATGGCAACTAGAACTACAATTGGTGATAACATTTGGTTCCGCTTTTCTAAACACATTTACTAGCGGCCTCTAGCCCTCAGAAATTTCATTGTTGTGTATTACATCCGGCATGGAAAATGCACTCACAAATCACCAGTAGCGCCTTGTCCAATGAAACTGGGTCACTTCAACAGATATGCGAAGTCCCTCCGTTTGCATCAACACATTTTTGGAATCTGGTAACAAGAGAGTGCTGCACGGCTGCTGTTTTTCTACAAATATTGCTACACACGCCGCAGTAATACGATGTTGCATATCCTCTACGTCGGTGGCGGTTATTGATACACTTTTTCACTGTGCCCCAGAGAAAGAAGTCTAATGGCGTCAAGTCTGGGGACCAAGCTGACCATCGCACAGGACCTTTCCGTCCTATCCGCCTATTTGAAAACTTCGCATCCTCAACGTCTCTGGAAACTTGAGCATAATGTGCGGGACATCCATCATGCTGGAATCACATGACAGAGGCGTTTCCAATCCCACATCCTCCATGAGGAGGGGTAGAGTTTGCTGCAGAAATGATGAATATTTCAGAACGTATGAGGTTTAGAAACGTGAAACCTAATATCACTAATTGTAGTTCTAATATTCATTTTGCTATAATAAGCAGACATGTTTGATTTAAAAAAGCAACCTGGTGTTGGAAGTGTTATTTTTTTACCTCTATGGACTGTGCATACCTCTTCATTGTGTGAGCCACTGACATCTGTACATTCCTGGTCAACTAGAATTTTTATATTTTGTTTCATTTCTGAGACATTTGAGGTGGCAGAGTTAGGTTTGACACCCTGTGTATATGCAGGCATTACATAAAATATACAAGAACTATAAAACTATCAAAATCAAATATTGCAAAATATAAATAACATTTATTTAGTGAATGACGTCTCTTACTTTCGTGTATATGAACATACCTTTCTCAAAAAGGTATTGTTTTCAAATGAATAAAATGTTCAAGTGTGGCCAATCTAAAGCAGGCAAATTATTCATGATGCTCGGACTAACCTTGTGCTAGACACTGTATAGATGTAAATTAAATGCGTTCTAATTTAAGCGGTATTTACAAAAATAAATTATTTAAATAAAATTTTTGATAAATAATGCATACTTTAGCTTATAAATTTTTAAATGAGCAATGTTAAAGCATAAATTAAAGCACAAATTTGTTTTCTACTATCAGTATCAGTTGTTACTGCGTTTATCTATTATTTTAATTCATAAAAGCTTGACTACGCTTATATATTTTAATATACTGCGCCTCATTACTGTATGAGTGAATTTATAGCTGTTTTCAGCATTGTGTACGATTAAAAATAGAAGCCCTTAAGATTTTGCTGCAGAACTGTAGCGGCATATCCTTTAGGTTGTTCACTTTGGTCCGTTTATTTCTTACTAACCTTAACATGTAAGTCCAACTTTCCTCCGACGCATTCATGGAAACGGCATAAATAAAGTGGTCGGTTGCACCGAAACACTGGAGAGAAATATATGTCTCCGCAAGCTCTGCCATTATCCTGCAAAAGGGTAATTTTCCAGAGGTTGTTTCCTCTTAAACCAAGTGTCCAGCACTTTTGCTTGTGAAGCAGTTCTGAGCTCTTTCACATAATAAGGATTTTCAATGGTAAAAAATTACTTAAAACTGTGTTTTGTTACATTCATGGACAATTACGAGAGGAACATTGTAACAAAAATTCTCATAAAATCCGTCAGTGTTTCTCAAAATTTCACATTACTAATACTTACGGAACAGCCATTATTTCTAATAAATAAGAGGATCAATTAAGTATTTTAATTGTTTGTTACTTAATGGGCTTTGCACGAGGGTGAGTCAAATGAAAACCTAAAACTGGTAAAAACAGTTCGAAATTTCGAGCCGTTATAACGTAAGTAGATAAGCGTGCTACAAACAGAGCGCAGAATGGCCTGCAGGTAGCAGCATAGTGCAGAAGTACACATACCATCGCAGTATCAGCATAAAGGTGGCTGCCCCACTTGCGACTTGCACCAGGGAAGAACACCATTCTGTTATTCGGTTTTTGCGTGGTGAAGTTGTAAAACCTATTGAAATTCATTGACGAATGAAGGTTCAGTACGGTGATGCATGTTTGTCACAGCAGCAAGTCTACGAATGGAGTAGGAAGTTCGCAAATGGTGTGACTTCAGGGTAAGATGCTCCACGTCCAGGTCACGCACAACGAGTTGTGACTCTACAGAACATTGTAGCAGTTGAAGCCATAATGAACGAAAACCGTCAAGTGTCATTGCAGTATGTTTACAGATTAGTCATGGATCAGCATATCACCTTGTGCATGATGTGCTCAAGTTTAACAAAGTGTTTGCAAGATGAGTGCCACGACAGCTGACTCCTGAAATGAGAGAACGAAGTGTTGATGCTTCTTCGGCGCTTTGAACGGGAAGCTGGTGGCTTCCTTGCAATAATCGCTGTTGAAGACTAAATCTGGGTTCACTTCCAACAATCGGAAACAAAGAAAGCGAGCAAAGAATGGCGCCATCCCTCATCTCCAAAACCAAAGAAGTTTCGAACAGAACCATCAGCAGGGAAGGTTATGCTGACTCTCTTTTGGGACGACAAAGGCGCCATTTTGGAGCATTACATGGCTAGAGGGACCACTGTCTCCAGTGCAACATACAAAGATCTCCTAAAAAATCATCTGCGGCCTGCAATCAAATCAAAGCGACGTGGATTGCTGTCAGCAGGTGTCCTTTTGCAACATAGCAATGCAAGGCCCCACACTGCCCATACAACAGTTGCAATAATCATACAACTCCATTTTGAGCGTCTTCCTCTTCCATCATACCCACCAGACCTTGCCCCAAGTGATATCCATATGTTTGGACCAAAGACGCAATGGGAGGAAATGAGTTCCGTTCCGATGAAGAGGTACGCCACGCGGTGCATGAGTGGTTGCGCGGACTACCAAAAGAGTTTCTTTCTAAAGGCATTTATGCACTTTGTAAGTGTTGAAGGACTTGCATTGAGCGTAGGGTAGGTTATGTTGAAAAGTGATACAGCTTTGTACCACTTCTGCACAATAAATAATATTTTAAAAATGTTTAAGATTTTCATTTGACTCACCTCTCACCTTCGTAATATTGGTACCATCGTATACACATTAAATTGAATTGTTTTTATTTATATTAAGAAAATGGTCAAGCTTTCAATATCCACACAGTATGTTTTTTATTTATAGAATGTAAAAAATGCTGTCATGAGTGGAACAGGATGGGATTTACTTAACATTCATCACTAGGGTGGTGAAAACCGTTTTCGATGTCTTATTGAAAATCAGCTGCCAAAGTAGTTCCTCCAGGAGCTGCAGGAGAGTAGGAGCCTCGTAGGCCATATCTTCTTATCCAAACCTTGCCGTACACAGGAAAATAATGGAAAAAAAATAATTTTAATACGCAAAGTAATAAGCCATTGAGTAACAGCCCGCAGCCAACCCGAATACCGGCCTTACGCCCACATATGCAAGGCAGATGTGGAGATGTGGTCAGCATCAGGGCATTCCCAATCGGAAAGTCCACTTTTTCTTTCACTGGTCTCAACAGGTGTTTAATTTTCGGAGGTAGCTTGTGGATGGTCCTTATGTTGTATTTTCCAAGAATTCTGCTGAGAATTCCCTAAAAGAACTTAAACATATTCGCTGCCAGGAAAACTTCAGGTCTTATTTTGCTTAAACGTTTGCTTTAATATTAGGTAGGTGCTCAATTTAAAAGATTGACTTGTTCTAAAGCTTCTAAGTAACGATTATGACTGCTGTACTTGAGCGCAGCAGGGCTCCACAAAAGGAATTGGCAGAGCTTATGGTCCAACGTGGCCTATTGGCATAATTGTTTCACGCCGGAATTAAGGTTTTAAACTTCTAAATACCAAGGAGAGAGCAATGATGAAGACGGGCTGCAAGTTGTGCGGCTCTATTTACCTTTGGAAAATAATTAATATGGAAAATAATCACACTTATAGCAATAAGAAACCTAATAAGTATTTGTATGGATAATTTCTGAACCAAAATGGCGAAAAGAAGTGATGCCTACAGTATAAGTATATAATTTCAGCATAGTTTGTAAGATGCCCACCTCGGTAGCGTAGATGGTAGCACGTCTGTCTCACGTTCATGAGGTCCCGAAGCTCCGGATTGAGCCATATTTGAAAATTACTGCAAAAAATATATCAATATAATGAGGTGCATAAAAATAATAAGGTAAAATCTAATAAGGAAGATAAAGCAATGGAGTCCAAAAAAAACTTGAACTAGCTTTTTAACTAACAAGCGATACTTATAACAAGAAATCACTATCATGGTGATCCAAAATTAAATATAAAACAGTGATTAAGCCAGAAGCACTGCACGCATCAGAAACACTAAACATGAATTTCAAAGGTCAGATAGAGAAGCACGAATTAAAAGAACGTTAAGTTTTAAGAAAGATCATAGGACCAAAATTTCAAGATAATAAGATAATATACATCAATTACGAAACTGTGAACAAGAAAATTGAAAAAAGTATCAGATACTATTCAAAAAAGGACACATTTTTATGGCCATCTTCTCAAAATGAACTCTAACTAAACAAATCTTTGATTTCTTCCGTAGCCGTAAAACAAAACCTAACTGGTTTAAAGAAACTGAAAAAGACTTAGCAGAATTAAAAATCACAGTAAATTCATTACTTGACGAGACAGCGAAAGTAATAACTAAAAACGAAAACATAAGGTTCAAAGATAAATTTACATTAAAATCCAAACCCATTATCTCGGCAGAAGAAAGGAAAAAAAAGATCAGATAGAATGAAGAAATACTGGAAACTAAGAAAAGAACAACACATAGGGAAATAATTAATTCAGCGTACCCCAAAGAGGGTGAAAAGAAAAGAAGGTAAATGTTCTGTCATAGCCTAATTTTTGGGATTATGGATCGCGTCAGCTTAATATTAGAGAAATGTATTTCAGTAACTGGCACAAAAATTACGGGTATATACTTTGCATATGATAGCATGGAATTTTGCAGTTGTCTAACTGATAGTTACGTGTTTTTACGGCGCCACTGTGTACAATGTCAATGTACTCGCTTATCAACATCGAATCATATCTTCACAATAAATCACAGCATAACATTTGTAATTACAGTGATAAATGTAACACAAAGCAGGTTATTTGGCAACGAACACCTGAAAATATAACAATCCCTATTACTGAAAAATGCGCTGATTTCAAAAGGTATGTAAACAAGGGACTTATAAATGTTTGGTTTGTATACAGCCTGTAGAATTGGATATGGCAGAAATATTATTAGAACAAACAGGTCATATCCTAAAGGTACTGAAACAGACAATCGAATTAAGCATCTTCAACTTATCACTTAATTATTGATAACTCACTTACTGTATAATTATGTGTCTCAGGTTCACTTCTCTGAATGTTCGGTTTTCGTTGTCATTAACAGACTGGTTCGTTTACTTACCATGTCGTTTGCTTCTAATTTAAATAATAAATAAGATTTGTTAATTCCTGGTGGTCATCGTCATTTGCGTGTACCGGACTTCCACATTTATGAAAAGAGTAATATTTCTATAGAAGCATAGGAGATTCCTCAAGAGATGCTCAAAGTCTCCAGATCCTTATAAATCGATTTTTCGGCTGGAGTGATTGATGAAATAAAATTTGTATTCTGGGAATTGATTGTGAACACATTAATGAAATTAACTTTACTTCAGGAAGAGTTTTTCATAGTAACCATACTCGGAAAGAGTATATGTAACCTGAGTTTGCGGACTATCCAAACTCTCAAACTCTGGTTTGTTGTTGAAAAAATCGGTCAAACATACACAACATGCAAAATGAGGGTATTGTGACTTTGTGGGTTCGTAGAATTAAAAGTCCAGTTGCAGAAACTCCAAAATGCTCTTTATTTCAGTAGAAACATACTTTCTACACCCTTGGCAGCAGAATCAGAACGACGTAACACACAGAAATACAATCACTCGTGGCTTCTGCACACAAGAGAGTTCACTTTCAAAACACAGCTGTACGCGCACGATTATCAAGTTCCATTTCGACTGACTCAACCGGCGATTCGCGGTTTCTTTTTATACCTCTACTCATATTTCTAGACATTTCTGGAATGTTCTGTAACAAAAAAGAAATCGAACCTTCCAGTCAGCTATCAGTCTCTTTAGCTTTCTAGTAGGGGAGGGGATCGGTCCATTTCAGCTGCCGTGGTGCGGACGCTGCGGTCCCTTAGCACTTGTACTCGGGCCGTACAGCGGAGCCCCTCCTGTCGGGGAGTTGTTCGGATTGGGTTGGACTCGAGAGGGCAGTGTGTTCCCAACATCCAAAATCGGATACCTCCGGCCAGGCCTCGGCCGCCTGGAGGGGGTAGAAGGTTGCCTCATAAGTCCCGGGTATTAGCCTGCAGAGCTAGTACGTGTGCTAGATCACCAGGCGGCCCCACCGAGGCTATTCCGTAGTCTTCCGTGCGGGGTTGACGGGCGTAAGTGGCCTATCCACTTCCATTCCCATCTTGACGTTGTTGTCGACTGAGGGGGGTGCTTTTTAGGAAATTAGGTATTGCCCAATGGAAAGAGCCCCGGAGTTTTCCGTCACTCCCGGCTTGAAGGAGGCCAGGGGTTCGGACTTTGGGTACATCCTCTGCGCATAACTGTCTCTCTATCTTTTTCGGCAAGATTTTATCTCCGCGCTCCACTGTATCTTTGTGCACGTCGGCCGCGCTTATCGCAACAAGCGTTTGTCAACAATATTCTTAGGCTGCTGTTTGGTAGAGACGGTTCCCTGAATGTGCTACCACCCACCAGCTACCTTAGAGTGCTCTATTGAAGTACCTTTGTATCTCGCTCTCTCCTCTTCGCTATGTTTACAAGATTATTCTATTTTGAAACAGACTACAATTAACGGCGTACTAATATGCAAATATTCTGACTGTCGCGTTTTCCTACTACTACGGGAGAGTGTGGTGTGTGATGACAGTCTGTACTTTGACTGATCAGGACTTACACCATTATGCTGTAGAGATTATGTTAGAGAGCTTCTTGTTTGTACTCCACACGGCTGCAATTTAAGATGCTAGACTTGTTAAAATCGTGGGAGATTGAAATACATACCAGTTCTTTTATAGCCACCCTAAGCTTTATAATGAGTTGGCGCTAGAGAACTAGGATTACGTCACAAAAAGGAGTAATCACTTTTGAAATTAAAAGTTGAGCGTTTCACAGAGATTTGCAGTCGTTCGCAAGAAGAGAGTTAGTTGTTTTTCTATTCTTTTTAGTTGTAAAGTTAAAGGATCTAAACCTAGATCTGGGATTTCGGAGAGTGCTCAGACAAAAATACTGTGTTTACTATGTTTTCATCAGAGGAATTGTCTGGACTGCAACCTAGATGGAAAAATAATATTTTCGTCAGTAAAATTGCTTCAGTCACTCTAGCTAAGTAGGATCTGGACATAATATGTAGTGCTAAGAATGGCCTGTTTACAAAAGAAATTACGTTTCAAAGTAATAGGCATTAGCATTCTGGAAATCAGTATTAATTAGACTGTATCTTAATGAATTATCAGTGTACCTTCAATTATTAGGTGATGTAGCAGCGTAATGAAATAGATATAACGTGGCCTCTAGCTAGAGAGTCGAACAAAAGACTTCTCCAATCTCTTCTACAGTAGCAACACGCGCCAAACGTTACAGGAGTCAGCTTAACTCACTCGGAAAGCAACAGTTTTTCACAATAGAATAACTCGCACATTTATTATCTAATTTCTGAAAGCACTCACTTGTATAAACGCATGTAATTTCGGAACATTACACTAATTACAGTAATAACGCTAATTAAAATAATTATAATTCAATTTATAATAGTTACCATACTTATAACAATAGTAACGTTAAATTATAATCGATATAATCCAAAAACCGAAGTCATAATACTGTCCTCCACAGGAGAGTATGTCTCCGAGGCCTGAGGCACAGCGGAATTGCAGAAGGTTCCTACACCCTCCCTGGACAGGTTTATGGCACCCCATGTCAGTACAGTTACAGACCATTTACAAACATTCTGACGGCTTCTACTTTTGCGAATGAATCCTCTCGGTTTTAGTGTCCAGAGTGAATATGACGCACGTTTTTAACCGTTCTAGTCCTTGTGTAGCATGCTTTCCCTGTCCTTGTCCCACTGTGTAAGGGAGCACATTCCTTTCAGGGACCTTCTTTGCGTTGCTGGACAGTAGCTGCGTTGTTGCCGATGAAGTCGTTCTAGATGCGTATGCCAAATTAGCATGGCTCTAGTTACTTTGCTGGCGAATATATGCAGTTATCTAGAATGGAATGCATTTTTCAGCAAGATTCACTGTACAGCAACATCAATTTAACGTCCTTTAGCCCGCCTAGGTAGCGTAGATGAGAGCGTGTCTGCCTCACATTCAACAGATCCGAAATTCGAATCTACGTGAGGGTGCGTTCCTTGTATAAGGTTTCTACCAGGGTTTTCCCTTATCCTGATAGACTAATGCCAGGTAGCTCTAAGCTCTATGTACCCTGGGCTCATTTGAGCATCATTTCACCCATTCCATTCATCGTTCTATATGACTTAACGCTGGAGGACGTAAATTACAAACAAAACAAAAATCCCTTTCATCTTTCTTCTGCTTTACCTTGTATAACCGAGCACAATGGCTCAGACGATAGTGTCTGTGACTTACATTCAAGAAGTCGTGGACTCTGTACTCGTCCAGCCTTCATGATCTATGGACGTTCTCCCTCTCCAAACCTTGTCATAAGGTGATACTATGACATACCAGTATCAAAAACGTTTGAAAAAAACACCGAAAAACTGCTTCCAACATATTAATTCAGTAGCATGCTGAAACTTACAAAGTAAAATAGACGTAGAGCTTTTAGATGTCATTGAGAAGCCGCTTTGTAGCATATTAAGGGCACTGGGTGGTTGATAGGTTACAAAAGATGCATTTGATCGTGTTTTCCCAAAACCTTGATTTTTCATACTTTAGGTGCATGTTTCTCAAAAACTATAAAGGATATTGATACAAAGTGTGTAGTGCTTATTTGTCAATGTTCCTTAAACACATTCGGCTAACATTTGTATTCATGTGATTTATAAAATGGACCAAAACAAATATTCAGTCCTTGAAAATATTATCTTCTTTCTTTTTTTACTCAAAACTAATTAATTGTTCTGTGCATAGTATAAACTTAATGTGATTTTCATTAGCCGATATTATAAAATTGTATCTTAGGTTATTTAAGATAAAACTTGGTAAATGTAGCTTTAAATTCCTACAAGTACGGTGCACCTGAAATATAGGGTGCAATATTATTATTAGGACACATGGTGCGATTTATGCCCCTTTTGCATGGACTTATGTGAACGTAATTTAAATATTATACAGTAGTTAAATGTACACATCCTTATACAGTAATCATACCGAATTTAAATTTCTGATAATATTTAGTTTTCTATATATTAAAAATTGAATATTGTTAAAAATTAGCCTTGTCTGGGTAAAAATAACCTCCCAGTACCCTTAATACTTAAAGGTATTATAAAAATTGCCAAATATTTGCATGAGTTCCTATGGAAATTTATCTTCTAAAAATTACGAGAAAGACATTCATTCGTCTTAGCACAAACAAGTCTGTATTTTACAAGATCAAAAATTAAGAATACTTTTAAAGGAAGTGATTGGAAGAAACTACGTGGGCTGTTAAATAAATAATGATCATGCATTTTTACGGTCATTATTTTTCACACTAAAATTCAATCTTATTATATTCTGTTAGCTTAATGTTAAACAAACCCACCTAGTAGTTCCATTGTTGCTACTCCTGGTTCCCACCTGTGAGGATCAGGCAAGTTCAGACATGTTCAGTATCGTCAACCGCTACAACAGAGGTAACACGCGAGGAACAATATGCGGCTTTGAATTTCTGCTTTCACCTCACAAACCTCCAGTTGAGGCTTTACGATGTTACAGGAGGCCTGTGGAGAGTCTGTTCTTCCCTACAGCACAGCTCGAAGATAGTTTAAAATGTTTAAAGAGGGAAGACAGTCAATTTCAAAGGAAGCTGGATCCGGTGCTCCAGTAACTGCTCTTACGAAACAAAACATCAACACTGCTGCTGCCATTGTGAGAGAGGATCGACGAATTACCTTAAGATCACTTTCTGAAATACTAAACATTTCATTGGGTGCCACATTTCCGAAGCAGGCTGGATGCTGCACCACGATAATGCGCAGCTGCATATTGCCAATATTGTTGCTGAATATCTGGCAAAAATCAACGTGAAGTGCATCCCTCACCGTCCCTATAGTCTGGATTTAGCCCCATGTGACGTTTTTCTATTCCCCAACTTGAAGAAACGCCTTCGTGGGAGGCATTATTCATCATCAGAAGCAGTAGTGAAGGCTGCGGTGGCGATTTTGAAGGATCTCTCAAAAAATGGTTTCCAGCATGCCTTTGAAGACTGGCAGAAACGCTGAGACATATGCATCGCATTCAGGGGAGACTACTTTGAGAAGGACCATCAAGATTATGAGAATGAGTAAAGGCATGTTGTCGAAAAAGACGGTAATCGTAACAGTAGAGGGTACTACAGCAAAAAAAAGAAAATGAGTAAAAGCCTCGTTTACTAGACAAAAAGGGAAGAGTTATATTGAGGTTAATTTCAGTCTGGGCACAGTGGGCCAGAGTATATCCGTTTTGTTTCCCGGCCACGGAATGTCCCCGGGGGGGACCATTACTATCGGATAATCTTTCATTGCTCAATATTGAACGAAGAGATTGCGATACTTTAATTAATATTATTAGATCAGAAAGCTCAAGATCTCTCCTTTTGGCAACTTATTCTGCAAATAAACATTAATGTAAGTACATAATTTTTCTGCAAACGTTTAGTAGAGCAGGCAGCAAAACAAACAACCAAAATAAATATATAAAACAAGTACACATTGATGGTATTAAATTATTACAAACTATTTTAACGAATGTTCTTTAATGAAAGAAATAAAATATCAAAGCGTTAATCGAAGAACGACAGAAACTAGAGTATTATATGTAAAAGAAAACAGAAAGTTGGAGGAAAATGTATAAAACTTTCTGATGCCCATATTATAATTTTTTCTACAAAGTATAGCATTATTTACAATATTATTTAAATTATATTCTTCCTGAATGCTTTCTTCCTTACTCTCGAAATATAGCATGAAATATAAATGATCAAATCTAGTGCTGCAGCAACCGTTTTGTACAGGTATGTTTCGATAAGTCAGGATAATATTTGGGGAATCAGGTAAGTTTATCCTTCTATATTTAGACATTGAACGGTGGTATCAACGGTGCACATGTTTATTCTGGGAAGTATAATCTGTTTAATTTCTTTTCAGCTTCGACCGCTCTTGTATAGTACTATCCAGCAACGAAAAGAAAGTCCCTGAAAGGAATGTGCTCCCTTACACAGTGGGACAAGGACAGCGAATGTGTGTGGCAGAGAACGCCTGCTACACAACGAGCAGAACCGTTAAAAAACATGTGCCCTATTCACTCTGTACAGTAAAACTGAGAAGATTCATTCACAAAAGTAGAAGCCGTCAGAATGCTTTTGAATGGTCTGTAACTGTACTGATATGGGGTGTCATAAACCTGTCCAGGGAACCTTCTACAATACCCCTACGTCTCAGGCCTCGGAGACTTTCTCTCCTGTGCTATACTGTACTATTTTTTATTTTCTTGGCACTTGATCCAACCGTCTAATTTTCACTTTTTGTGCATGTCGTGATCCGTTTATGAATTTGGCACTTGACGATTATATTTAATCATCTGCAAGAAATAAATTATTAATGGAATATTTTATTTCATGTCGCGGCTTGCGATATATTCACCCCTTCTGACCGAAATTACTCACTCCTGTTACATTTGCATGACTTGCAGTGTATACGAAGTCAAATTGTTGTCGGCATTATAACTAATGTCTCTATTGCGACCTGGATGTGGGATTTTGGAGAAAAATAAAATATCTGCTAAACCATAAAGTTTCATAATTATGACCTAATTTCTATATAAATGTTGCCCAATAACTAGTAACGAGGTAAACCACACTACAGATAGAAGTAGAGGTGCATTAGGTAATTAAACGAGATTCTTTCACCATAACTTAAAATTGGATCCCGGGAGCAACGAAATAAATGCAGGAACTGCAGGAAAGGGCGACGTAAGCGGCAGAGACCTGCAGCTTCGTAACAGTTTGGTGTGGGATTTCTCTTGTGGTGGCCTTTTGGTATGGTATGGCAGGATGGTTAAAGATTACGTGTCGGTGAGCAGAAGTACTCTCTCAGGGTCCAGCAGTCCTGCTTCAATTTCCTGTGGAGTGTTTATTCCCACAGATGTTGCCGGATTGCTCTGCTTTCCTCACTTGCTATCACTCTCATTGCGTCGCCTTGTCTCTTCGAGAAAACTTAATCCTGCCACGTTTGAAATCAAACTCCACAATTACCTCGCCATCAGATATTAAACTAACGCGTCTTCTCCCTTTTGCTGTAAGCAACCTAGTGACGCTTCTCACTTCGCCCTACTCTCGGCTTCTTCCTAGCTTTGTTTGTCTGTCTCCACCTCTTTTCTACTTGTTCTCTATGTCGCGCCTATCACGTGGTTTACGCTACGTTTTATTGGGGGAGTTTATTTCTACGATTTTACCTTATTGGCCATTTCCATTCGCCTTCAACTGTGCAGCAGTCACGGGTTTACCCGCTAAAGTTGTATGACTCATTGGCATCATAACGGTACTGCATCCTGCCTCTACATATTTTCCTTAAACACCGCTATTGTCTCTGGCTCCGTGCTGGTGAAGGAATTTTGACCTCTATTGTCCTATTCTTTACGTGTTCGGCCTCGTCTGCCCGCTCCAACTTAAGGCAATCTTTTCCTTATATTTATTTCTTATATCATATATTCCCAATTGGTTGGTTGGTTGGTTTTATCATCCCTCTTTTATATTTTTCTATCGGAACCCTTTAGTTTCTGCTTCAAGTTGCAGGGTTCACTTGTCTGCTGGCAGGCCTTTGTTGACGGCCGCCAGAGAACAAGTCAGACATACCGTTCAGCAGGAGCTGGTCGGCTCCTGAGGCTCAATAGGTCACTCCATGGTGGAACTCTCTGCGTGTTTCTGAACCATCTGCCCTCCAGCGACCGACAAACAGCTTCGGAGACATCCTCTAACATGAAAGAGGGGGGAAAAAGATGATAATCCGCGGTAGACGACAGCGTTTCAGGATTCACTTAGCCGACACAAGAGAATCTATGGAGATATCCACAGCCAGGATGGGAGGCTACCAGAGATCGAACCGGGACCTCCGGAATATGAATATTACTCTGTATGTGCCATTTGTAGTTTGCAGAATTACAAATGTGTCGTGTTCATCTCTTACTGCATGGATCACTCATCCCATTCTCCTGCACACTAAATGGAGCTAGTTATTAATGTTCTGCTTCCCACTGTGATATCATTAAACGTAAATTCAAGAGAACATGATTTAAACAATGAATGCAATTTTGCTTACAATCAGTGCTGGAGAAAGTGTCTGAATATTAGTCACAGCGGAAGACATTAATCCAAAACATAAATTCAAACATGACAACTACATTGCTCAACTAATGGCAGGGAGATAGCGTTTTAAACGGGCGTAAGTGTTGCGCCAGCGCGATACGGTTATGAAACAGCTGGAAATGACATAACATCTAACACCTCTAACCACTATGCAGATATCTTGCGTTCTCAAGAAGATGTCAACACACTAAGAAAGTCTCGCCCAGAACAAATATAATGAAAGGATTCAAGATTTATTTTGTGTACACGCTAGAAAAGTATCCAACTGTGGAATAATGCCAAGAAAACTGAAAATGAATTCTGCACACTACTGCAAACACACAAACTGACTCTGATTGAGAAAATATGCTGAAGCTAGAGTTGCAGATTTACCCTTAGGCTCAGAATATAATTTTCAATTGGAGGTAGGGCTAACATTTTGTTTTCTTTTCGATTCTGAAACAATAAATCTTAACTACGAAATCCTGCTGCTTATTGATTCTACATTATAATATCCACGTATAAATATGCTACATACTCTGACACCATTCAGTTTTATAGTTTTTGCTTACCACCGGATGAAAGAATGATCCTGATGGGTTAGTATATAAGACAGAGGAAGATAGCTTCGAGAGTTGTGACGTATTTCAGCTAGGAGCGAGGCCTGCAGTACGCGGCTAACGAAAGAGACCGGCTTCGGCGCGACAGGGAAATTTTCGTGTGACGTTACACAGGCAGTCTGAGAGAGTGGACAGCGTAGCGCAGAAGTTACATCGTTTTGTTAGTGAACTGAATGATTATAAATAAACAGTATTTCACATATGTTCATCATTCTAGACAATTATTCTTTAATTAACATAATTATATACGTAATATTATATTAGAAGGGATTTTATGTCTCGGAACTGATTTTTGGTATGCTCGTACTACTAAGCTATATTACGTTTCTTATAATTACTTACGTGTTTATAATATACACCACTTATGATATTATGCTGTTTAGATCTATAAAGATGATACTTTAAAGAATAAAGAAATAATGTATAAATGATAAAATACAGTACATCGTTCACCTTCAAATAAAGTTTTCAGAAGACACTTTGAATCCCTTTTTCCTAAAAAAAAATTACTTATATTTCTCGCACAATAATTTCAGTTAAATTTCGAATCAGGAACTATGAATGTAAAATATTAGGATAATACCTAGAAAAAAAGGAAGGTAATGAAATAAACAAATGAGCGTTATTTGCAATTACACCACTATATGGAGATATTTATACGTACCAAACGTATGAGGTGATCCTTGTATTCTGCCCAACTCCATACTTAAGCATAATTATTTTTACAGATATTAGTGATAAATCCACAGGTTTAACACTGAGTATATACAAAGTAGAGAATGTAATGTAATCCATCAAAACAGTTTATGGAAGAAGTCTTATGATCACAAATAATGCCAAAATAATTGTTTATGGAATCAGGAGCTATGAATGTAAAATGTTAGGATAATACCTAGAAGAAGAAAAAAGGTGAGGTAATGAAATAAACAAATGAGAGTTATATGCAATTACACCACTATACGGAGATATTTATATGTACCAAACGTATGAGGTGATCCTTGTATTCTGCCAAACTCCATACTTTTGCATAATTATTTTTACAGATATTAGTGATAAATCCACAGGTTTAACACTGACATATACACTGAGTATATACAAAGTACAGAATGTAATGTAATCCATCAAAACAGTTTAAGAAAGAAGTCTTGTGATCACAAATAATGCCAAAATTTATGTTTTCAGTTTTTTTACTTTCCTTGTAGTGTCTGAATCACAAGATTTCTCATTGGTTATTTTAACAAAATTACTAATCAATATTTTGTTAACACAAAGAGCAACACTATCCAGTTTCTCAACTAGGGTCTTCTTATGTAAACATTTACATTCAGTACCAGTATTCTGTACATCTGATCTCAGAAGTTTAATTTTACAAATTTTCTGAGCTACAAAGAGCTGTTTCGCAGAGGTTAAGAAATTTTGAGAGTCCCTTGCTAATAATGACATTGTATGCCATGCCAAACCAACAGTAAATACTACATTGTCTGTGGGTAATGTTAATTTTCCTCTGTCCAAGTCCTTTACAAAGTCATATGAAGAATCGACTTCCACTTGTTTATTTAATTGGAGCCATGAACTGCATATATTACACTTAGATTTACGTAGCACTTGTCTAGATGCAAATCCCCCCAAATATGTCAGTATTGGCACTGTATCATTAAGAATTACTTGCATTTCAAAATCTTCATCCAGAATATCAGAAAAACCATTCAGGTCAATATCATTATCATAATTTTGTTGGGTAGGTAACAGTTCTTTCAAATTTACACTACCATTATGAGCAGCAAACAACACAGTATTTTTAAATCTCAATTTCCTCTCATTTTTCAATACCTGTAAGTAAGTTATATAGTAATTTGCACCACTTAGCTGTCTGTATGATCCAAAACGACCCTCCAAATTATCACTCTGAAATTTGCTTAGCATAATGTAATCTATGTTGTATTTCTCAAATAGATATGGAATGATTTCCAGGAAAGTATCCAGCGTAGTAATCAAGGACTGAAATGTCTGCGGAGTTAAAGCATTTACTGATGGAACAGACACCCTCCAAATTTTTAGCCAATGACACATTTCACTTAGAAATTCAAATTGCATATGTCTTTGGCTTTTAATGGCCTCTCTGTATGGATCATTGAATCGTTTCCCTTCGAACACACTTTTAACATTAACTATTTTCCACCAGTTAATAATGATATTTAATAAATTTGCAGTCTCATCAATATCTTCAGAAACACCAAGATCTTATGTGACAGGTTTCAAAGCCACAATGTTATTGTCATTGAAAATTTTCAATGCCAATCTCACATTCTGCTTCTGAATTGACAATGGATATAACACTTTGGCGGAAAGTGTGTGCCCATACTTAACTAGGTTTTTCTTTTCATTTTCATACATCAACTCTAAGTGCCTGTATTGAGCTGAAAGTATATTGGAGTGATGATTGAAATCAGGAAAATATAAGGTCTTATTTGCATTTCTTTTGGTCTCCCAATTATTTCTGATACATTTTTAAATGTGGATGGTGTCAAATATAAAGAAAAGCCTTCTTGGTGAGTCTAGTGGGTGAGTAATGCTAGGCTGCAAAATTTTATTTGGGGTCATAAGTTCATATGCTTTTCTGTTCACAATATTGTTGTCTGCAATTAAACTAATAACTGTAAAGCCAATTATTTCCAACATACCCAGAACTTCTATAATGTATGTCTTCAGCTGTTCACTTGTTAAATTGATAACTGGTATAATGGAAACGACATCAACATATTTAGAAAGTAGTGAGGATAGCATGAAGACTTGAGCAGTTTTTGCATGTTTCTGAGGATCAGTTGCACTACTGCGATAAATCACACCTCCTTTAAATGACAGTTGTGGCAGAATATATATTTCATCCATCACGAGAGATACTAAGTGTTCATGACTTTTTAAATGTTTAAATCTGTTTTCCAAGTAAGAACTACCTTCCAAGGACAATTTATAGAATGAAATTAGTTTCTGCAGTGTACGTGGGTGTGGCAAAATCAACATATCACATTTTCTTAGTGCATTTTAGGCAGATGATGAATGGACATACAGAGTGGAAGCAAGAATCATGCATTTGTTGCCCTAACACCTGTTATTCTTTGGAGTCTGTGACAGATTTTATTGCTCTACAATAAACTTCATATGCTCATTCTCATCATGGTTTAGTAGAGACTGTAGCAGCTGGATAGCAGATTCTATTTTATCTCTAACTGTGGGTAATATTTCACAATTTTCAATTTGTGTTATAATACTATCCAAAACATTTAATGAATTCAATTTTTTCACATTATTATTACTAGAAGCATTGATGCAAACGTTTTCCAATACAACAGTATAAGTTAAATCATCTTTGACTGTTATAAAAGAAATGACACAAAGTGTGCCATTGTTTATACCCATTAAACAAATATAAATTGTTCCCTCGTACTTAATTACTGTCCAATTAGCCTTACTGGAATTGATTGTTCTTATATCTACAAAAGAAATAATGCTATCTACATTATTTATTAAATCCTTTTCCACGTGCTGTTTATTTGATTGAATGCTGTCTCGAAATGCCTGTCTTCTTATCAGCAACACGTTTTATTTTGGGAATAGTTTTAGAACAGTAAGAGGGTGTATTAGGAAATATTGTTGGTACAGCATTTTCTGTGAGTTTAGGGATTTTCCTTTCATATTCTATCAACTCTCCCTTTTAAGTAGAAATCCTGTCTATTCTTATAAACACACCACTCCTCAAAATGCTTTATGCACATAAAATGATTTTTTTAATTTCGAAAAATCCGTCGGAATATGCCGTACCCAGATCTTACGAAGATTTTCGTCTTTTGGCAGTGAAAATGTTGTACTTTTTTCACTTTCTGTGTCATAATTTGATCTACACCCAAAGACACTACAACGTCGAGGCATTTTTACAACTCTGAGTATCTAAAAAGGAAAATAATAGTAATAATAACATTAACTTGTATCCACCATGTGTTGAACGCAGAAGTTATTTCGTTCAATAATGGAGATAATTTTTCTGTACATTTAAACACAAGTTCGAACTATGTCATATCACACGTATAATAAAAGAATAAGCAGAAGTTACTAAAATAAATGCTTCAATCTAGATTCAAATGAGAAGATGCAATATGGCATCGAAGCCGTTAGAACGTTCCCAGAGGTTAACTTACAGCCTACTTGAAAACACTACTAAATACATAAAATTTACGAACAAACTGGAATATGTGTTAACTACATGATAATATATCACTTTTTCACTAACCTGAACCACTAAATATTATTAATTTCACTAGTTAAAAAAGTAAAACAAACGTAATATCACACAGACCACACGAACGACATACAGTTCAAAGCCTATACTGTACAGGTTAGGACTGCTGTTATCAGCTGATTCAAACGCACCATAGCCTGTCTCTTTCGTTAGCCTCGCTGCAGTACGTGTGACGTCAGGCAAGAGCCGCGTAGTACCAAGTTGCCTATATAAATGGCCCTGTGAGTACAGAATCTTAGGGTTCAGTCAGGTGTAGCACACTCGAAGACAACAATGTAACTGCTACGTACCAAATGGGATTGTTAAATTTACAACGTGGCGATTTATTGAAGGACAAATATATACACAAGAAAGAGTTGGCTGATTTTTACAATAATGTCCCCCAAACCAGATTTCCGAGCTTATATTCACTTGCCGCAAGGACATTGCATATGTTTAGCTCGACATATGTGTGAGAACAATTTGTTTTTTTTTTCTGTTATGAAATTAGCTAAGTCCAAACCGCGAAATACCTTGTCGGATTACAATCAAACATGCAACGTTCGATTACAAATTTCCCAGACATTACGTCCTGAAATTGATAAACTAGTTAAAGAAAAACGAAACAGAAAGTGTCGGAAAATGCTAATCTAAAATTTTTTCTGAATGGGTCTCCTCTAATTTGCAAAGAACATTTTGTGATGTTTTATTTTATTTACTTTATAACATTCCTGAACTTCAGATAAAGTATAAGCTGAAGTTTTATATATTTTCTCATAGCACAGAGCCGAAATGTAATTATTTATAAACTGTGACCAATTGTGTAATTAAAGCTGTCAGCATTAATATTACAGCACCAAAGATGTAAAACACCCGATACGTTTCCTGTCTTTCCTACGCTGTCGCAACCCCAAAACATCAAACATTTTAATTGGGCAGCAGAAATCAGCGCGGTGTCGTCATATGCTAACCTGCCATTCCTTCGGGGGCATATTGGCGGTTAGAGCTGATGAAGCTGACGTCACACCACCACTAACTGTGTTCCCCTGATTTAAGACTTGTTGCTTATATTCACTGTCTTCAGAGATGTGGTACGATTCTTTTAAAATAAAATTTCAACACAAAGTAACATTTCGTACAGTTATTCTTTCTCAGAAATGACTCCAAAAGTTTAAGAAACTTACACGACAAATAAAGTGAACCTTTAATTTCTTGCAAATATTAGCAAATCTCCCCTTATTTTAATACATTTTTGAGGATGGTAAAAACATGAGAGATAAAGAGAGAACATAAAAGTTTTGTCAAATATGCAGTATTATGTAGCATTAAATATTTCTCCTGATCCTGTATATTATGTATTTGAAACCATATACTTGTTTACTCTTATGTTCATATTTGACTTATTTAATCCTGGTCATGCAACGAGAGCGATGAACTTTGAACTTCTGAAAAGTTTCCGATCTCAACATGAAAATGGTAGCACTCGTAAATAAAACCTAGTGAATTTAGTTGCTCATCTGTTGACAGTTACTCACCAAATTTTCAGTCATTTTGGACACTCAATTGTTACGAAACAGTCGTTTGAGTGAGTTGATGTTTGTGTTTTTATGAAAACAGACAAAATCGAGTATCGAGCTGTCATTAAATATTTGTTTTTGAAAGGCAACATGCCTATGGAAATCAAAGATGAGTTGGATTCTGGGTATGGGGACTCTACACCATAATTTACCACAGCGAAATTTTGGGCAGATGAATATAAATTTGGCCGTAAGAGCTTTGGAGACGATGAACGTTCTGGATGCCCAAAAACTGCTACTACCTACGAAAACATCGCCAAAGTTCACAAAATAGTGCTCGACGACCGCCAATTAAAGTTAGATAGATAACACAGACCATGAGAATGTCAACATAACGTGTTTGTCACATATTGAATCAACATTTAGACATGAGAAAGTTGTCCGCACGTTGTATGCCGCGTTTGCTCATGTTAGACCAAAAACGTGTTCGAATGAACATTTCCAGCGCTCTGTTGGCGCAGTTTAGGCGCAATAAATCCGAGTTTTGGCGCCAGTTATTTACTGTATATGAAACTTGGATACACCATTATACGCCCGTAAGAAAAAGGACAGTCCAAACAGTATGCTCAAGGGTGTAACTGCCTCCAGAAGAATCAAAAGCTATATTTTTTCGACTGGGAAAGTGATGGCGACTGTTTTTTTTTTTTTTTGGATAATCATTGAGTTACTTTAATCGATTATCTTCTAAAAGGTAAAGCCATTACAGGTGCATACTACGCATTATTACTTGACAAATTGTAGGCAGAACTTGAGGAAAAACGACCATGCTTGCAGAAAAAGGGAATCCTGTTTCACCAAGACAACGCAACGTCTCACACCTCAGCGGCTGCAATGGCGAAAATCCACGAATTACAGTTTGAACTGCTTGACAAACCGTCTTACTCACCAGATCTAGTACAAAGCGACTTCTTTTTTTCCCCTCATCTGAAAATTTCGTTCGGAGGACAGAGATTTTCGTCAAATGAAGGGGCAATCACCTTCGTGAACAATTATTTTGCAGAGAAAAACGCCGAGTGCTATTTGGACGGATTGCAGAGATCGGGGCATCGTTGGGAGAAGTGTGTAGAGGTACAAGGAGACTGTGTTGAAATATACAAAAATAAAAGTACTGAAAAAATGTCTTGTATCTTTATTAGGCAGCAAACTTTTCAGACCACCCTCGTAAATGAAAGGAGAGACGTTCGACCTTATGAAGTTCATGTAATACATCCTGTTGTTACAGTCCCCTATATCACGAATCAACATTTTCTGCTGTGAGAATTGTAAAATGTAGGAGAAAAAGACCATTTATTAGGTTCCAGGTGTCCCACAGTCAGTGGTTAATTATTTTACATCATTAAACAAATAACAGAATGTTTGCTGAAATATACAAAACTAATTCATACTATTTGTTAATGCATAAGCAGAACGCTAACTGTGGACAGTATTTGAAATGTACATATTACTACATGTATTTGTATTATCGAGTTATTTTACTTTAGCATTTTGCTGTATATGATAATTTATTTGACCACGTTAGGTCTATATCTGTTAGGTATTAAGTCGAACATTAAACTAAATATCATGGATTGATATTTAGTAAACAAATTCGGTATTAACATATGGATTTTAAATAAGAGCAGCACAATTGAAACATATGAATTTGCTTTAGTGTTCTGTTTGCCCTTTTTTACACAGTACACTTTATCTGTAAATAATTGAGTGTTTGCTTTCGTAGCCTCAGTATTAGAAATCAGATCGTTAAAGTGTTGTATGATGATGGTATATTTTTGCTGCTTTCTGAGTAAACCTCAGGTAACAAGGCAACCTTCCTAAACTATGAGAAACATTTCTACGTACCAGACACACTAACTGTATCTTTTGATGATGCTGCTTTGAACATACTGTTTGCGTTTCTGTGTGCAGTTTCTTAAATGATGATAATTTTATCCTAGATAAACGTTAGTTATTTGTGAATCCTTTCTTTTCTTGAATTAAAAATCAGTGTTATGAGTTTTGCGCACTCATTTGTATGACCTTATTGCATTCTCGTCTGAGAGACAAAGTAAGGAACGAGGAGCTACGAACTGCACTGGCATGAAGGACGCATTAAAAACCCGCAGAAAGACTGAAGTAAAATTGGGAGGAAGTGTGATAAGGATGGATCACAGGAGATCCACGCACACACTAACAATATGAGATCTCTGGATCGGCAGACGGAGGGTGGGACGCCAGAAGACTCAATGGGCTGATTTCTTCAGGAACGAGGCAGGAGCTCAATGAACGAACAGAGCAAGAGATAGGCAAATCTCCGTCCTAAGTGCCTAGTGTTCAGGGTTTAGTGTTAAGTCAGTGTGGTGCGAAGTCGAAACTTATAGTGCTTTAGGTCAACACTTAATTATGTAGAAGTGCATCCACTACTGATGCTGTCACTCTTTAGCATCATTCACCAACCGAGTGAAGTTACTCAGCAAAGCTCTGTCAAAGGAAGCCATTGCGCTTACGGGATCTAAACTAACCCGCAGTGTAACAGCCCTAGTGGACAAAGGCCTGCCAACCGGACTGCTAACCTCACGTCCATATACGCAAGGTATATCTAGGCGATCGTCCAACCGATACGGGGAGGAAATGGGGTCAGCATCTCGGCACTCAGCCAGAAATTTCGCTTTGGCAACCAGGGTTCGCTAACTATCGTAGCTCCTCACTTGCTTCACGATACTCAGTGGACACGATTCTATACCGAGGTCTTAAAATCCGCACTCTTCAGGGTTGGGTCGATCCCGGGCGGCATTCCGTGTCAGGGAAACAAGCATGACGCCTCAGCACACCACGCTACGGCTCAGGACTTACGGGATCTAACAGGCTAAACTTATATATTTATTGATAGCAATATAACACCAAAAAGTTAATACTCCTCACTACAGACCTTTACGCACCTAATAGACACAATATGTTGCATTCTATAGTTACATAACCATGGACGCAAACCCGTTTAATGCGAGTAAGTTAGAAAATTGTCAGGATCAAGAAAAATAATAGCTTGGACTTGACACAAGGTTTACGTATATAATCAGACCAGGATAAAAGAAAATACAGTACTATACAGGATACTGAAGTAAAAAAGTGTTTTGTTGTTTGTTGTGCAAACTAAAGATAAACCGTTTAACAGACCAAATATCTCGACAGATTAAGTATTGAAGTTTAAAAGCAGAAAGCAGTCTCGGATTTGAATATTAATCAAAGATATTAACATATGATTCCTTTCAGCATATATTCTACCAGTTGGCACATGTGTTACCAATGTTTTAGAGGGTGCCCAACATTTCGTAGTAAATATAGTAATATATAGGCGGTTATTCTGTTTCAAACAGTTGCCTCTCCGTAAGAGTTGTTTTACTTTGCTCCGCAGTCAGGTGATTCGTCTGGTATATACACGGTGCTCATTTTTATATATAATTTTACCGCGCAAAATTTGACGTCATCAATACCATCGCTGATGGAGCGAGTTTATATACGGTTCGCCTAGTGACTTGCGATCGTATTTGATGTTCTGACAGTATCTTTGAGGCCTCCCTCTACTGGCAGGTAAATATACTATCTGAGAGGTCGATCTGTCCTCGTAATACAAAGGTGTGTAATTTCGCCTGGTTCATAGATACGATAACTGTTTTTAAAAATCTATATACTGAAATTCAATGCATTACAAAGCTAATTATGCAGCCATAAAAGTAGACCATCAACAATATACGAAATAGGTCAATAAGCACTTATTTCACAATGAACATCTGTTTTTCTGTTACAGTAGATATATATGCATATTGTAAACCTGTCACATAAAATAGAAATATTTTAATTTGATCTCAAATATTTTCTATCACTCACAGTTTCTTCACAATGTAACTTCATTACAAACCAGAAAATTAGCAGAACATGTTCTAGGAATGAAAAAGTAAATTAGTGTTACAATGTATGCGGAGCTTTTATCCAAGCCTAAACAAGAAGATACCTCTAGTACATAGTCTTACGTGTCCATTTTCTTATAATTCCTTTCTCTCTTCCCCTTCAACACTACGTATTGCGAGAAAATATGCTTGAGGTTTTTCTATCATAACATTATTTATTGCTTCAAGATTGGGACCAGTCACTTTATAGCGTCCAGTGTCTCTCTTTTTGCGAGTAACTGATTGAATTTAAAAATGTTTGATGCACCTATTGGTTCCAAAACACATAAATACCACCATTAATAGACATTTTAATTAAGCGAGAGATTGATAAAAAAGTTTTATCGTATACTGTTAAAACGTAACACGTTTATTTTGCAAACAAATGTGTATAAATTTGACGTTACCTGGACACTTTTGACATTACGCTCCGAGGTACTTGTCTGAATGCTGGATAGCTTTGCGTAAACTCCTCTATGCAGCGGTTTGAATTATATTTATATGTCGTACCAATTTTAATGCCAGTACGAAAGAAGCATTCAACCATGAAGACGCGGTGGTCTGTGATTATATCCAGGGGAAGCTGGTCGTATTAGTTAACAGCTCAACCGCACTAAGAGTGCTGTAATTTTCCTACTGTTCCGCAAACATTTCCGATTCTGCTCTGTAGAGGGCACTATGATTTCAAGATAGACTCACCAGGTAACTATGATGTCATTCTTGCTCAATCGGAGGGTGGCAAATAACGAATTAAAATGAACACCGTGTATATGTTACTGATTAATATGGTAAATTGAAGCATTAATTATATACCATTGTTATAAAGAGGCAAATAACTGTTTTCTAATGGCTAAAACATGCTTTTGAAGATAATAGATGCTAGACTGCTTGCATGAGCTTGAGAAAGGGTGGATCTTTTAGAGAAATATGTACAGGTGTAGTTCTGATGTGTAAGAATGCTATGGAGTCATACAAAACTCAGACATGAAATCACAACGATTACTGTAATACAGTATTCTGACAACTATTTCTATACATTAACTATCTTCAACTTATCTTTGGACCCTCGGCTACTGCGCTCCTCAGAATAGCTGCAGGATTGTATCGGTTTTGTAAGTTACTGTAAGGGGTGTGTTTTGTGGGAGAGGAAGGGAACTGTCCCTTTCTCTCACCTGTAGGCTCAACTTCCCCACAACCCTATTCGCTTTGTACCACTGAACTCCTACAGTTCATGTATAACCCTCTGCAAATACTAACATTACTTCTCGGGGGCCGTTATAACGTTATAAATTAAAAATCTGATGTGTGTACCCACATGACTTTCTGTACCCAGCCGTGTTCACATTCATTGCTTATAGGTACAATTCCATGGGGAGATAAAGTGGGTATAAACGATAGTCCCGTCCCTTAAGACCGAGCGGGATGGCTCAGGTGGTTTCGTGTGTTGCCAGCATTCGGGAGGCCCGGTTTCGATTCCCGTGGCTGACCTACCTGACCCATGGGTTTTTTCGGGGATTTTCCCAGGTCACTAGGCGAATGCTGGGTAGGTTAATTACATCCTTCGAATTTCATGTTCCTCCATTTCATCTCCAATATCATTTCGTATCATCTCTCATCTGGTGGTCTCTTTCAAGGTAGAAGTGTCGGCGAGTGTCTCGGCGGTGCATGGCAGGATGATATGCTCTAAGGAAAACTACTTCCACCTCCGGTAATTCGGTTGCCGGTCTCTGCTCCTCTGTTGGGACCATTTCGGGACCGCCAACCAGGGACCTTTAGGGCTCGGCTGCTGGGCTCGTTGCCGTTCCCGCTGTAGGGGAGCCAGTTCGTTGTCCTGTCGGGGGAAGTCTCTATCCAAGTAAACTGTAGGTACCCTGCCCTCTGTACTGTCGTGGCCCTTTGGGTCGGCCACCCTCTGTCTCCTTCGCCTCATCCTTCCTCCCGGTGAAGCCAGCAGTTGGGGACTTAGGAACAATGGGTCCAGCATGGTGGCCTACGTACCGAATACCCTCCGTAACGAAATCGCAAATCCCGTCCCTTAAGACTTGTTCGCTATGTTATGATTTGAAATTTGTATTCCCTTTCCATGTTCAGGGCATCGAGAGGAATAAATAAATGAATGAATAAATAAATAAATAAATGTACAAATAAATAAATTAACAAATTACTTGTTTGGTCCATGTTATTTAAATGACCTAAATAAGAACTTTTAGTCTTAGATAGCTTAGAACGATAACTTTATATTAATATTCGTAATGTTAATATTTCTATATATTATCTTCTGCTAAATATGTCTCTCAAAAACGAAGCTTTACCAAATCATATTGATATATTATGAGAATGAGAGGTTTAAACATACTTCTTAATATTTCCGGAAATCTGTTATTTTTTCTGGACTTTTGTTTATTTGCATAGTGAGTGAGTCTTGCAGTATTTTAATTAATTTGTTGTGTATTTATAAAACACCAATATGAATATTATGCCAAAGCTTCTGCAAACATTTTAAAATACCTCAATAATGCTCGAAGCCAATTATATGAAACTTTTATAAATGCTGATGTTCATTTCTCTCCCAGCGTTTTTCTGAGTAATATAAATATTATTTCAATGGGTTAAATGAGATTACACGTTTGCTGCCTGAGGGTTCCTTGCTCTTTGATGCTGCGATGTCCGAAATGTTCAAATTAGTTCATAATAGCCAGCAATATTAATCGTTCGAATGTAAGAGCAAAGTTGATTTATTTAACCATAGTAAAATCTTATGTGTTATGCATATGCTTTCACTTGCTGTTTTCAGGAATATATGTACCGACATTAGATTGTGATTTTCTTAGTTCTATAAGATGGTTTGTACTCTTTTTCGTTTACTTTATGTTATACGTTATTTATATGAAAATGGCATACATTAAAACAATGTTTTTGATGAGGAAACATTTAAGAAGAAAAGTTGTGTATGCTTAAGTCCACACGACGGAAGTGAAAACATAAAAACGATTCATTATAAATTATTCTTAAAATGATTTACACTCATTGTTGCGCAAAGAGGACAGTTGCGAGCTAAACATTCATGCCTCACGCTAAGTGTGCTCTGAAACAACTGAATGACCAGAACTTGCGACCGTGCAAAGAGGGTTATACATAAATGATGTATAAAGGAAGTAAAATCAAATCACATAATATACTGTTTTACATGTATTTTATTTTTATATTAAGATATATGCTATTTCACAATCATTTTTTACATTTTGTTTCTTGCTGATACACATATTTCATTGCACTTTTAATTTTAGTAAAAATACTAGTTCATACATATCTTACAACATAATTATATGATATGCACTTGCATATTTCGATCTTTTTCGAATATTCCGTAATGTTCCCTACGTATAAATTTTACACGTGTTATTTCATATCCGTACATACACTCATTACTCCATATTTTATTACACGTTCGCATATATTTTATACATATTTTATTATATGCCATATTCATTTCAAATGTTTTGTCACAATTTCTACTGATATTAATAGGTTTTCAATTAAATTCAAATGCTTTTGTTATGTTTTTGTCTGATGTATTGCCTTTAAATTTTTATTTTCCAAACTAAATAATATATAAATAAATAAATTTGTTATAAAAATCAAATTTATATATAAAATCCTTTGATCCTGAGTCGGTATTTCGGAAAAAACATAACCTATAAGTTGTAAATGAAAATAAACGCAAAACTTCATTTTACTACGTGATAATTTTATTATTTACCTGTTATTATATTTAATTTATATATTGATGTTTTACGTTTTACTACTCACATTAAAGAGAAATGGTCAATAAAAGTAACCAGTTCCTAAATGAAACCTCTCTTTCACGAACTCCTAACACTTTTAATTTCCAATTAGCACAATCGTTTTATTTTTCATTATTATGGTTTTAGATATTCGAATACCGAACTTCGGTGATATTATCGGTTTATTTTGACTATTATTATCAGTTAAAGTGGAATTTGACATGTTGTCGACTTCTCAAATAACAGAAGATTGTCTGACCAAATCGGTTAACGGCATTTCACAGAATTTGTAAGAACGGCCCTGAGACAATTATATTTTTAATGAAATCCCTGTAGGATTTCTGTATTATTTATAGTATTTGAAATATGTTACAACATACGTAGATGCGTGTTGTTGATACGCTGCTGAGTGCGACAGAATATCTACGGTGCATAGCGGTATGGACAAAATAAGACTGAAATAACGAATGAGTGTGGGCAGGGGTTAGTTCGGATTGAGCCGATTTCACCCGAATGAGCGTCGCATTTTCCAGCGTGACAGGTAAATTTAATTCACTACCCACAAGAAGTGTTAAACGCACCTAAAGAAGTTTTCACTTCAAAAACCCTACTCATCTTCCTTTAGAGTTGTAGCTCAACAAATGAGTTGAATAATCAAAAACATTGAAATACACATGTTCAGTTATCGCGAAGAAGCAGTAGTGTTCTCAGAAGAGGTGGCAGTGCAAAGAGCTTAAATTCTAGTTTTACTGCATGTTCACATTTATTAACATTATTTACCCTTCCCTCGATTATAAAAAAAAATTACTTAAATACTTCTTAAAGGCAATTGGAGAAATTAAAGCGAATTTTCGTTCAGAAACCTTCGAACTACTACTTTTGACGTTATAATAGACCCCTCCATTCAATACTTACACTAAATGTTTACCTATACGCTTTCTTAAAAGCATGAGCTATTAAATTTCACAGAAGTAGTATAGAAACATTTGTAAATGATTTTCGAGAGTGATCAATAGACATGGCAATCAATGAGAAGTGCACCAATGTGCCAAAACCTATTATACAGGGCGTTTTGCAACTCAGGCCATTTCCAACTTGAGAGCTACAGTGCAGGCCTATAAGGTTGTGTTTCAAGTGTTCATAGTCTTTATGTATTAATAATTCTTATTTATGTGTACTCTATGAATTGTTCCTAGCACTGACATTAAAATAGTATTGACGACTACATGACTTCCAGTAGATTACTCAAGCATATGATTCTATTAATCCTGAATATTAACTTCATATAAATTGTTGCTAATCAATATACCAGGTGAGCCTTCTGCCCCTACTTATTGTGATCTATGCAACCCGTAGTTTACAGTCTAAGGTGAAAACAAAGACTCTTTTAGCATAAAAGACGTTATTGCTGCTCTGTCCTTCTATTCGGTACTCTACTCACCAAGCATTAATAGTTACAGCCCTGACTGAGGACCAAGGAGTTGCGAAAAACTTAAATAAACGGTTTTTCATGCACATAATATTAGAAAGGTGATGAACCAATGCTTACCTAAAGTGCACGAGAGAGTACGTGGCAGCTGGCGGAATGGGTTAGCTTCCTGTAATGTGTTGACACGAAGGCTAGGTTCGAAGCGTCACATAGTTTCGTTTTTTTTCTTTCTCCTAATATTTATTGCCTGCATTTAGTTACTAATTTGTTTATTGTTGCTATTGGTTCACTTGTGAGCAAATACAAAAGAATTAAAATCCTATAATTAGGGGCTCTATGGCGATTTGCTCGCCATATAAGTTGGGCTGAGCTCATTCTAACGTCACGTATTGGAGGCCCTTGACTTTTAAAGGTTAACCACGGGCTATCTTTATCTTTATCATCTATTAGGCATCATGTTTAACTTAGTGACCCTTATAATCTGTACGCTATATGCCAAATGTTGCACCCAGTCAAACTGAACGGACATTTGGATCAACTGGTATGCTAAGTGTAAATAATCAGGATTTTGAACATCAACCATTGGTGGAATTTGACAGTACTAATATGCATTCTGGTATAAGTGTATTAAAGGGCAGAAGGGGGAATTATTGAATCTATGCATGAAGCAACAGAAAAGCATTAAAAATACAAATAGTTGGTGTTTTGAACTGGAAAGAATGATACTGAAGATAGGCATGGGAGATCTATGGAGAGCAGAGGAGATAAATTATAGTGGTTTTTGGAAGGAAGTGAGAACTAGAGTACAATACATAGACAGGCAAGAGATATAGGAAAGTAAAGAAGAAAATAAATCTTTGAAACTTTATAAGCAATTAAAGAGAGAATGAGGTAGGGAAAAAGATATAGATGAATGTGACAAAACTGGAAGAGAAGGCATAGCATGAATGAGAGTAGGAATATTATACATAAAAGGATTGAGAAGTTATGAGCTAGGGATATGTGAATTTTGTGGAGATGAAGAGAGCATTGTTCATTACCTGATAGAATGTAGGGAGTTAACAAATTACAAGAGAAAAATGGGATAAGAAATGGGACAGTGTAAGTAAAGAGATATTGGCGGTACGCGTGCCTACGGGGATGGAAGAAAAGAAAAATAGACGTATAGGAGATTTCTTATTTAGGATAAGAGAAAAGTGGATTAGTACAAAAAAAGCTAAGGTCAAGAAAAAATTATATCATGCTGCTCAGGAAAACCAAAGGTTTATGGCCAGGGGACCGGAGTCAGCGAGTAAATCTTAGGGTCAGCAGCTTTATGTATTTTTAGAGGATGTATAATACAGCACTGTCAATGTTAAATTTGTTGTACTGCATTTGTGATGGATACTGTACAAATAAATAAGTAAATATCAAATATCTAAAATGAAAATATCAAATAAAATATCAAATATATTTACCAAATATAAAGCTAATTAAATTATTTAATATGTTGTGGATTGTCTATATTTTTAATAGTTTAAAGTACAAAAAAAATGTTTTATAGTACCACTACCACGTATATAACGCAAAATAGGAGGAAATAGATACTATTTTATACGAGATGAAAGCAAATGAGTGGAAAGGAACATTCTTGCAATTTGTTACAGTTTAAAATAAAACAGTAGTGCCATGCCTCAAGTACTCAAAACGGACATTTTAATATAAACACATAATATATACTCAGTGACAGCGATTACACTTCCGTTTCATTTTATTGTTGAATTTCCTTTCTCTACACTTTGCACAAAACCTAACAGTGAAATTGAAGCATTCCGAAACCGACAGCACAATCATATTTGCTCAATAACGAATGTATGCGTATCTACAGCTTATTCATCCAACACATACAAAGGCCACCCGATAGTCCAATATCGTCCTGAAAAGGATATAAAGCTTTTGCACGTGTGTGAGAGAAAGGTTTGGAAAGATAAACAGTGCTAACAAATATAACACTGTGTCTGCTCTGTAATTTTATAGATAGTTTAAAATAAATGGCGAATGTACACAATGGGGATATCACTAACCAGAGGAAGAGAAGAGGAAGCTTGTTTAATTATGCTAAGTTTATTTCAAATAAATATTTAGCGATGAAGTAGCCGGAAGATCTAAAACGCACTAAAACCTGTCAAAGAAATAAATGCGTATCAATACAAAAATGTAAACAAATTAGAAAAAAGAGCTAAAAATATAGTCATCACTGTGTTTATCTGTTCTTCATTCTAAAGCTGCCGCAAAGGATAGTCCAGTTAGTGGCTAATAACATTATATTAAACAAACAAAACAATATGATGCTAAAAACTGCATAAATAGTTAAATATTGTCGCGAACCCGACCGCGAATTCGCGGCTTGCACACAAAAAGGAACTGATAGGCAGCACGGAGATAAAGAGTATGTCGGAACAAATAAATATAGCGCGGAGATACAGGACTTCCCGGCACAGATAAAGTTTTCCGTCTAGAATATTCGAGTTTCCTCTGGAAACAGAACATTCGATTTCTTGATTGGTATGGAACAGTCTCGAATTATCAATGAGGTATTTAAGGAAGCGACGACTTTCCAAGAGTCAGTAGTAAACAGGAGTAGTAAACAGTTGTAAAGTATTGTGACGAGAGTTGATGATGTAAACAGATGTAATCAGAACGCTGTTTGATGTGGTCATCGACCTTGGAAGATTGTGATTGTGTATGTGACGTAATATTTGTTTCTGTAAGAATTGAACAGAGTGTATTTCTACGGAAATAAAGAAAATTTAGAATTTCTGTAAATTGCACTTCTAATTCTACGAACCCACAAACTCATATCTTAATATCAACGCATAAATTAAGAAAGAGTATTTGAAACTCACAGGGAAAATTAATTAGCTTACTCTCTTATTAAGGAAAATAGATTGCCATAAATGCAGCTAAGGCATTTATATGTTCCAGTGAATAAGAAATTCATTAGCTCAAGGCCTTCCTGGAATGTAGTTACATTTTGAAGTCAGAAATGCGTGAAAATGCATTTAGATACATATTTGAAAATTGGAAAGGGAAGGACATTAAAGTGGTACAGCGAAACAGTAATATATCAGAGAGCAATAAAATGTTAAAACTTGTAACCATCACCAGTGGAAGGGTGAGGCGAGAGAAGAAAAAGAGCGGCTGACTCCGATTATTTAAGTATCACGATCTCACGAATAACTTATTTAATGTCTCCAACATATCTGTGCTTATGTATCCTGAATTTCGAAATGCATTCTGTTCTATGAGTCACTAAGAGTTTAATTTATAAGTCCTTTGGTCTGTTCTTCGGCAAGAAGAGAAATTTTCCATGCGGAAAGCATTATCAAAATTTGTCGAGCGATGTTCAGCAACACACGTTCATTTTCCGTCTTTATATTATTTGTATATATTCTAAAAATGTGTGAGAACTTTTCGAAATAAGGCTGATATATTTAGATTTAATTGAAAAGTCACCTAACTATGAATTTAGTTGATGTCCACGTATTTTATTCCCCTTGTTAAAGTCACATTCGATACTTCAGCAAGTAAAACTCAATGACATCCGGTTGTAGCAGATGCTTTGAGTAAATCCATAAAATGTGTAAGTCTGGTAGCCGACAATAACACCGCCGTTCTGTGTGTCGCCTAACAATGAGGGTCATATCTTCCAAAAACTCGCTTTGCAAACTTTTCTGTGGAATGTTTCTAGGGCATGGTTGAAGATATGAACCCTATGCTGATGCCTCTTACTGTACTTGCTTCTTCTTCTTCGCGGAGAATTGCGGCAATAGCTAACAGCTGTTTCCAGGAACAAAGTGTTGCCTGTCATTCTGGGGTAGCACAATTGGCCATGTAGGTCAGACTAAGGATCTGCGGTAGCAATACAATTATTGCAGTACTCGTGCCGTACCAGGTCGTTGCCAAAGCTTACATGTCTACCTAAAACTAGATTGCTTATGAACTAAGGAAAGTGTTGTGATACAACAGTAACGTCACTTTCTCTAACCATTATCACGACTTGATACCGGTGCAAGTGTTATAGTTGTCCCTTCGGGGATTTGATTTTAGCCTTTGTATATTACCAGATCTCACCTAGACGGCCCGGATTCGATCCCAGACGACCGAAAATTGGGATTTGTGGTGGACAATATGGCGCTGGGGTGGGTTTCCTCCGGGTTCTGCGGTTTCCCCGACCATCATTCCACCAATTGCTCCATCAATCATTCATCTCAGGCGTTGGGCCGACCCCTCAACCCTGATTTCATCTCAGGTCAGATGTTTCGGCTCCCTCGCTCTGAGGGAACCCAAACGCCTCCTAACGTCAGCATTGACGAGAAAGGGAGGAAAAAATATTACCAGAGCAGAAAGTTTCGTTCCGACGGGTACAGATTCTTGTTTAAGACTAATCCATAATACGAATCCTACATCAAATAGCAGAAAAGTGTAATGCAAAATTCAAATCTGATTTTCGAAAGATAGAGTCAGACTGAAAAATGCAATGCCACAGCCGGGATTTGAACCACAGATGTTCTGGTTACCATCCAGCCGCTCTAAGCCTTGAGATACTGCGTGCCAACGTGCCAACATGACATTAAATTCTCCAACTGACTCGTGTTTTTTCCGGTAAACCACTTAGGAGTCCTCATAAACACATGAGACAGCTACCTTAATGGCAACTTACAACATGTAAGTACTTTAAGACCCAGGCTTTATAGTTAACCACAATTAGGTCAATTAATGGAACTTAATTGTTCTTTCACATTGGCCGCGTCTAGGCCGTGGTTCAAATCCTGGCTATGGCATTGAATTTTTAATTCTGAATCTATCTTTCCATACTTTAGCCTACACACGGCCAGTGTGAAAGAACAATTAATTTCCAACATCTTATTTATTTAGGATATTAAGTCCGCTAAGGAAGACTAACCTACAACAGCATTAGCTGAACGAATAATATATGCGTGCATATATTTTTAAGTCTGAGTGTTAGAAATGCTACAAAATTATAGGTGTAGGATATTTGGATTGCCATAGACGTTGTTTTTAACTGTAGTACTTTATCCAACCCTTCATCTTCATTCTCTTCGTTTGTGCTGGAGATCAACATTCCTTGATCCGGAAAGAACTGAGCATATTGTCGCGAACCCATTATTTACGACAGCGTGGCGCAGAGAGATAAGGGACAGATGGTGCCGGGCGAAGATAAACAGCTTACCTAAGCATATAAACATAGTGCGGAGATAAAAGGCATGCCAACACAGATAAAGTGAGGTAAATGGAAAATTAAAGTGGCATCTTGATTGATGGAGAACATTCGATTTCTTGTTTGTTCCAAAAATATATATTAATATAAGTAGTGGTATATATAAGGAAGCCGAGACTCGCCAGGACTCGCCAACAGCTGTAAATAGAGTCGTGACGAGAGTTCTAATTGAAACTGGTGTTTTGGAAGTGAACTCTTTGTTGTGGTCAACGAACTTGGAAGATTGTATTTGTGTGTGACGTAATTCTGCTGGTGGACAAAGTGTATTTCTGCGGAAATAAAGAACATTTTGAACTCCTGCAACTTGGACTTCCAATTCTACGAACACACAAAGTCACAATATATTACCTATAAAAGCCTAATGAAGGCAGTATGGAGGAAAACAAATATTGTTAGAACTTAGCTGTATAACCAGATATAACGTTCCCAAATTTTATTGTGCACAGTAAAATAAAGAGAAGATGTATATCCTAATTACTATCAGTTTATGATATTCTGTTTCCGCAGTGTGACTACTTACATCTGAGTTTGTGGAAATACACATACCTCAAATGATCAACATGACTTTTATGGCCATTCCATTGTTTCTTCCCATAAACATTTAGAAGTGGGGCGCCAGGGTAGCGCAGTGATTTCGTTCGCGGTTCTCGTGCTGAGTGTCCGAGTTCGATTCCCTGCTCTGGGATGTCGATTTTAAGTCGGCCCTATTCGCGCCTTCAACTCTGTCTAGCACAGGTGAATTGTCCCCTATACCCAACTGATTCGCAGTCCACGGTATAAAATGTAGGTCCCCTCGCCTCACAGTCATCTTCGCTATTACCCTGCCATTAGAGGTAATGGACACCGCCCTCTGGGTGCCTCCACCTGAGAAATGGATCTGGTCATCACGTGGTGGGGCGAGGTTACCCCGAAGACCGTAATTGCCATATGGGGAGTGTTGGTACTGTCCAACAACGCAAAGTAAATCCCTGAAAGTAATGTTTTTTTTTTTTTTCTCGATCCAATAGCATGTTGTTTCCGGAATTGAAGACCGTGGTCTAGACGATGAAAACATATCTGACGTTTCGCCCGTAACTCCGTCGGGCATCTTCAGAGATTCTAAGTCTAGTCTCTTCAGAACAAGACTCAAACCCGGAAACAACATTCTATTGGATTAACGCCAGCCGTGAAAGCCTATATATAGAGACATATATATATTGTAATTTACGTCTTCATTTAGTCATATCGGACGATGAATGAAATGCGTCCGTGGTCCATGGAGCTTAAAGTTATCCAACATTCGTCTTTCAGGACAACGGAACACCCCGCAAAAGCCTTATACAGGTAACTCACCTTGATTCGAACTCGGGATTTCTTGAGGGTAAGGCGCACATGCTACCATCGACGCTACCGAGGCAGGCCTGAAAGGAGTGTGCCATCCAGTACCACCCTTACACAATGGGGGGACAACGAATGTGTGTGACAGGGAATGCATGCTACAGAAGAAGCAGAACCGTTAAAAAGCATGTGTGCAGTTCACTTAGTACACTAAAACCCAGATTATTTATTCACAAAGGTAGAAGATAGAATATTTTTGAATGGTCTGTAACTAAACTGACATGGGGTGTCATAAAGCTGTCCAGGGAGGGTGTAGGAACCTTCTGCAATCCCCCTGCGTCTCAGGTTCCGGAGACTTTCTTTCCTGTATATACTGTATACATACATTTGTTAAATTTGATTTTTGGTTGTGTTAACGGAACATCGTAAATATAACAAAATAATGTTTCACATACATGAACAGAAATACATCATAATAATGACATAGTTAAAACTGTTTAATGATGTCCTATGCCTTGGTATTACAGAATATTCTGTATAAATGTTGGAACAAAGTATACGAAATATGTTAGAAGATACCATGATGTTCGGCAGTGAATACCTACTTACCTAAATAAGTAAGTCAGTAAACAAAAGACTGTACTTATATGGTGTATCATGTACATACGGTAGGAAATAAAAGTTAATTTCCTAGTATACCCACGTTAATTATATTTACAATAGCACCATAGCATAGAGCAAGCGTTTCACTTCAGACACTGTGGTACACAACCCGTCGGGCGATGGTCAGCTTCAAACACCTATAGACCCTGAAATCAAAGAGAACTGTCTAGAATAGGTCCTACTCGATACGACCGAAAGGAATCCTCTTCAGTTAGAGGCGGAACATGGTGAGTAATCTGCGCATGTTCTTACCGTAACATCAGATAAGTAGACAAGTCGAATTCGCTCCCACTTCAGTTGCACATCAACTTTACAAATTTAGAACTGGTTTTACAGATATTTGCGAATTTTCCTCAATTAGCTATATTGGAAATTACGTTCAACGTTTTTAACATAGTAATAGGCATTTGAAATATTTTAATATCGGTTTCAGAAGACGACATAACACAACTTTTATACAATTTACTTAGAGGTTTCATCAAGACCTCTAATGGTATCTTTAAAAACTTGAACTAAGATTTATAGTATTTATATTCTCTCTAGAAATTAATTTTAAATGGGACTAATATGTGTTGCATATTAGTCCTGGTTTTGGTCTATTTGTTTCTGCAGGCAGATACTTCTTTTGGAAATATCAGAAAATCCTAAGGTTTCCCTTCACAAAGAACCAATTATATGAAGAATCGATTACACTCTTTATTTTTTAAATATTACAGATTTCATAAAAAAAGAGCTTTGCTGAGTAATTTCTAATAAATCCTAAATAATTGTTAAATTCCTCTAAACTTTTCGCTAGTACGAAAGTTTGAATTCTCTCATTTCCGTTTTTGTGTGGTAGAACTACAAGAAGTAGTACTAGAACAGTGGTGGAAGTATTTAGGGCACGTTCTTACTACATAAGAATGCCAATGGGCACTGATGATATAGCAATACTTCCTATATTTTACTAACGATGTAAATGACTTTCTTTTTTGTTCCATTTATGCGCCGCCTTTTAGGCAAGGCTACATTGAAAATTCCAAATTTTATAATATTAAACCTATCATTATGTAAATTTAGCCACATAATTAGAGTATCATTTTAAAATTGCATGCAAATTTTTATGTTGCTACACCAAATAATTCATTAATTATTAATTATTCTTTGTGAAAATATTGTAAAAATTTAAAATGTTCTACGCGTCACAAAATATGAGATTTTAAGTTGAATCTTTGCTTTTGGCTAGTACAGAGCAATTATAAAAGACCCACATTCTTATGTTTTGGAATACTCTTGTAGCATTCGTTCTAAAATATTTTCCTCGTGTTAGCTCTGAAATTTTTGAAAATATTAACTTATATTATTACTTAACACCATATAATTTTCAAATCATGAGCGTTAACAAAAAGGGGAATGTGAAATTTCTTATCTACATATTATGGAACTATCCTGGATGTTTCACCAAGTTAAATGGAAAACTTGGACACGTGGGGCGCTTTGTATACTCAAAAGTGTTAAGAAAAACGTTTCTCAGAAAATGAATTTTAAAGTCATGATTGTTACTTTTAACGATTTGGCCTAAAGTGGTGCAAATGATAAAAATAGCATGCCATATATTACTACAAACCCTAAGCTACCAAAAATGTCATAAAATAAAATTCCATGATTTTCAACATTTTCGGCGAATTTTCAGTGTAGCTTTGCCTTAACTCCAATGGCAACATCGGCGGCCGTTCTCCTTTGGAACATATCGAAGGTGTTAACTCGTACTCGTTGGGTTTTAATCATTAGGTCTCTCACACATTCGCACTATCATTCACACTTCCAGACTCCGGGAAAGATGGGGAATTATATTGGTTGGAGAGAAATCCTCCGCTCCCAACCGGGAATCGAACTCGGGATCCCTAGCACGGCAGGCTGGTGCTGTACCGACTGACCTAGGGGGCAGCCAATGCAGTTCTTGTATCACCTCGTTTCAATGTACATACCGATTCAATTGTACCCCTTTACAGTATAAAAAACGAACCTTTATTCTGCTTTAGTGCGGTGGATTCATATCTTGTTTCCTGCGTGATTTAACCTGACCCCAAGAAGCAAAGAAGCAGATTCGATATTACCGTGAAAAGCCATGCACCTCTTGCAGCATACAGATTGGGATGCTGATATCGATCCCGTTTTATCTGAGGATAACTTCAAGCCAAGTGTTGCAGTGTGCTTAACGGTGGATGAGTGGACTTTATAACTTGATAATAATTGTACGCAGGAAGCGCTTCTCTTATTGTATAGTTAAGAATCACAATGGCCCTAAACGGAGGTTGAAAACAGCTAATGACTAGGTTTGTACTGTAAGTGACAGATGGAGTGAAATGCGAGGTCCGCTTGGGGGATTGTAGATGTCTGTAATTCTTGGGCATAAGTGAAGGAGAACTTCAAAATCATTTCTTGATTGATTTTACAAGAACAGCAAAAGATGTACTGTTGATATGGGTCCCAGGCTTTATCATTTAACTCTTATGTTAACTCCGAGATAACCCATTTTTGGCCACTTACTATTGTAAGTACTTTAGTCCCAGGCATCATCATTTAAGTACTTACAATAGTAATTCCCCACAAACGATGTATCTTTGGATGTGAGAGATCTTAGTGATTTACCGGGGAAATATATGAGTCAATTGGAGAATTTAATGTCATGACGGCAAATTGGCTGTAGTAGCTCAATGGGTAAGAGTGACTGGATGGAATCCATTAGATCGGTGGTTCAAATCCTGGCCGTGGCATTGAATTTTTCATGTCGACTCTCTCAATCCAAAATATTAGCCTGTATACGGCTAGTGTGAAGAAATGTATAATTTCTATCAATTAACTTAAAAAGTATCAGTGTTAATAATTAAGTTGTATTTCAGAAAGAACAAGAAGTCTCAGAGTGGTCTCCAGCCTTCACAGTCTTTCAAATTAAAGAATAATTGATTGTTTAAAATACCTTTCAGTCAAGTATAGGTAATGATATATTAAAGTACGCCTTAACCATACGTTAGAATATTTTATGCTGTGCAAAATGCATTTACTAGGCTTCATTATATCTATACTTCTTAATCACATAACAGTTCTTCGTCGTGTTCACACAAAAAGAACTAAATATTTATTTGTCTAATTCAAATCCTCGGTCTGCCAAAGACATACGTATGTATTTAGACACAAGTACCTCATTCAGTATCGCAGCTACAACCAAAAGAATATAATAAATCACGCTTGACGGAAGAACCTGGCCTTCTGTGCCTCCCAGATCGCGTCAACTGACTCCCAAGGATTCCCTATGCGGAGGAATATTCGGGCTTCTGTTTACCTTCCATCATAGCTTTATGATGTGGACTAACATAAATACAGCTTTCTATCAAGGTTACCACCTACTAAAGAATATCTTAGCAAACAAGTAGAGGTAAATATCTACTCCACTTACAATATACGTTGCCTTGGAAAACCAATTCGTGCTGAAAATGAAGAATACTAATACAAATATTGCACAAATAAGTTTATATGTAAGTAGGACAGGGACAAGCTAGTACAAAAAGGTAAAAAAGAAGAAAAAGGAAGTCTTGAATAGTATAATAGCTAGGTTTAATTGTCTTCAAGGAAACACTGCACACTGTTGCCCAAAGCTAAGAACCCAAAATTATGATCTACATGTTTATGTTTAATTAGCAGAAGCTTATAATCTTGGTGACCGATGATGTACTTAAGGCTATACCGTGGTTATGAACAGCTTCCTCCTGTCTATTGGGATGTATAATAGACAGCCCTTCAAGTAGACAGCCAATGTTGAAGCTTGACTTCACTATATCAGCATCAGTTTACGAGCCTAGTACTTTGGTATCAGTATAGATTATATAAACGTCCTTCAAACTATTGTAACTTCGAATGTGAATCAGATGAAGCTCAGATGAACCCGGAGGCCATGAGCATAAGTTACACGACATACATGTTGTCAGGATAACAAAATCTACCGGGTAACACTTATCTGGGGAATACACCCTAACATTCAAACTCGGCTTCTCTTGAATGGAAGAGAAACATACTATCCCATAAAAAGTACTGGGTGCCTATTATCAGTGTTACTGAGCTGGATGGCTACATGATAACGTGTGAATCTCACATTCCGTAAGTCCGGAGTACAATTGCTGCCAACCACTCCCTCTAGTCATTGGTTTATGGCGATTTTCCCTGGTCGGTAGGCGAATTCTAGGAGTTTCTCCATCCAACCAGATTTTCTTTACACTATTTCGAATTGTTGTTTCCTTCCCAGGTATCATATATGTTTCTAGGTTTCTTGAAGCCCACTGGGAAATCATCTTATTTCGAACAGTGTATAAGAGTAGGCAGTTTCATCTGTCACCCGCATTCGGGAGGTCCGGGTTCGATTCTTATGGCCAACCTGATCCATGTGTTTTAAGGTGTTTTCTCTGGTCGCTAGGTGATTGCTGGGTAGGTTAATTGCATCCCCCGAAATTCCTTTACATCACCTTCTTTAACATCATCTCTCATCTGGTGGTCTCTTTGAGGGTAAAAACTGTCGGTGGGTGTCTCGGTGGTGCATGGTAGGAAGATATGTTCTGAGGAAAGCTACTTCCTCCTCCGGAAGGTCGATTGCCGGTCTACGAACCTGCTTCTGGGACCATTTCGGGACCGGTTGCCGGGTCTGTTTGCACACCGTCTGCTGGGCCCGTTACCCAATCGCAGTACGGGAGTATTTACTTTGTCCTGGCCGGCCGGTTTGAGTCTCTAGCTAAGTAAAAGTTAGGGAACCTGCCCTCTGCACTGTCATGACACATTGGGATGACCTCCATTTGTCTCCGCTAGCCATATCCCTCAAAAGAGTGTCCCACTTATTTCTTAGGTATTAGCTCTTTTATATCTATGAGGTGGTTGTAGTGCGTTAGGTTTTCCCCTCTGTTACCCTTATTTTTACTTATAACGAATAATTTCTGTATTTTTTTTGCCGTTTCACTAAAGATACACGAAACTAAGCATAGTATATTGAATTCTATGTCTCCTTGTACTGCTATGTTATATCGATACATTATATTTTTATTTTATTCTTTGAAACTTTAGGGTTAGATTCCAAATTTTATAGAAGGTACAGCATAATTTTAGTTTAAGAATTCCAGTTTCCGTTTGGGAATCTACCCGATACCTGTGGGTGTGAAGGCAGCTCGCTTAGAATTCGACTACTCATCATTCGAGGCAGTCGTTTCCAGCTTAGCTTGTGATTTAAACTGCTCTTGAATTGGTCACATAAATTTAGGACCATCACATATATTTTACTCATGGACAATAATGGAATTTCCCGGAAGTACAAGAATAGCATAATAATTCAATATATCCATATTGTACCATGATGGGAATAAAGCGGCGTTATAGCCGTTCTATATATCACACTTGTAACTAATGTGCACTTTCCAACCCTCTTTTAAGTCGTTCTGCCAAGTCCACGGGTTCAGCATCTGTTTCTTAACGTCACGGTTTCAAATCCAGTGAAGGGGGATGTATACTTTTGAAGAGTAAAAATTTTCAGCATGGATTACTTTGGAAGGGAGTAAAACCGTTTTTCCCATGTCAGAAGTACTGTACGGGACCAAGTCCTGTGTGGCTGCAGGATGAAGAAGAGTCTATTAAGGGGGATAAGCTGGTGACGTGTGGTAATGCTTGTATAAACAGAAATGATCGCGGAGGGTTGTTGTTGTTCTGTGCGGTTTAGGCACTCCAGTGGAGGTGTTCTTGCTTCTAAGCAGTTGCAAATGTTACAAGTGTCAAGCTACTGTACCTTATTAGGTGTGAGAGTACATCAGAGATCATTCGTAAACAAAATCTTTTGCTCCAATGTGAGGATCGTCAGTTGATTTGTAACATCACAGAAAAATGTGACAAGGAACTCAGGCAAAATGCCTTAAATTTTCCACCAAAACTGGCAACACGCAGACTACTGTAGAAAATCAGAAAATTTCATTCTGAAAATTAGAAAGGTGGATAAACAATTTTAGAAGAAAACTGAAGATTCTGCTGTGTTTTCAATACCGGGAGAAAGAAGAAATACCTGGAAAGACAATCGAGAAGTTTTCGTGGATGAATTTTATAATCGTGTTATCTGGAATGTTGTTCAAGAACTCTACAAACAACAGAAAGTAGTTGCAACAGCAAGGAGATCCTCCTGATTGTTAAGCAGACTATATATTTTGTTTGGGGCACAAAATAATTGATAAGTCTTATAAAATATTGGCTTCAAGTGGGGGAAATGTGGAAGCTAATGGAAGATTTTCATTGAGAAACCTTAAATTGTGTAGTGGCTTCATGAGTACTTTATATATATATATATATATATATATATATATATATATATATATATATATCTGCCAAAAATCTCATTTATTTAGATGAAAATTGTTTGGACAGTAAACCATGAACAGGTTCTGGCAGTCTGAGCAAGTGTTTGTATTGGCTGAGAGTTACAATGCTCACTCTTTTACGAGCTGGAGGCAAGAAGGGTTTTTGTAAACGGAGCGAAACTCCTTTATAAGGCAGGGATCACCAGTGGCCAAATGAACTATGAAAAATTTTGAGAAATGTTTGAAAGAAATACCTATTCACACATCCCATCTTCCTCAGTTATAGTTTTGCACAACGCTCCATACCGTTCAGTCTTATATGAAAACTGCCGAACTAAATATTCTAAGAAGAGAGAGATAGTGAATTTCCTGCAGGAACGTGGTGTTAATTGTGAAGAAGGATGAAAGGCGATCCCATCACCTAATCAAAATGAAATGTAAAATTGATAGGTTTCGTAACGAGTTTAGGACGCATACCACCCTATATGTGCGATCTATATCCTATCGGTTCGCTTGGGCTAAAATAAAAGATTATGTGAGAAGCCGCAACACAGGAAAAACCTGAGTTTACAGAAACTGCAAGAACTTAAACACGAGGCCATCAAATAAGTAACGGAAGCCGAAGCTTTTTAAGAAAGGAAACACAAGCTAAGTATTGGAAAAATGACGGGATTGTGTCTGATGTTGTAGTTAACCTTACACTGAACATGGCATAGCTCCACCAGTGCTAGTGATAGTGACAGTAACAACAATGAACATACAATGTCCCAATTGAATTGTGTTGTTTTCACTTCAGTATTTTTGCCGAACTATTTGAGATATCGAAATGAACTAAACTTTACTATTACGTATGACTCATCAAGTTTGTATACAAAAATTAAGAAAGTCCTACCGCTTCCCCGTGTGTCCCATCAGTCACACGAAAAATATCCGGATGATGGGGAACTCCACCCATGTGCATTGAAGTATTTTAGGAGTGACGGTTGCAATATCATTCGGAATGCACTCAAGAAGTTGGCAAAAAGTCGGTTCTTTTGTCGCATACACCCTGCCCTTGACCTCCACAAAAAGAAGTCCAGAGGTGTTATGTCAGGCAATCTCGGTGGCCATACAATTGGTGCACACCTCTCTTCCATCTACCAGGAAACTCATGATCCAGTGTGTCCCTCACCTCTCTAAACCAGTGAGGAGGTGCACCATCTTGTTGAAAAAGTATATGAGGATGAACATAGGACAATTCATACAGGGACGCCCGGTATTTTTGGTGACGGTGATGAGAAAGAATTAGCAAAGCCGTTGTGATGTGAAAGTGTATCGCAACGCTTATTAAGGTCTTTAAGTTTCCTGTTTATTTTTGTCCATACTAAGCATTTTAAATTAAGTTAAATTAAATGTACACTATAGTAAAAGGTTTACATTTAAATGATGTGTCATACTACATTATTAGACAGGTAATGGCAGTTAATGTGGTTTGGCATTTACTTGAACTTTTCAGCTTTATGCATTCATCGAAAACACGGAAACCGTTCTGTGTATCTGGCCACTAGCCACCCCACCCCTCTCTGTTGCCATTTCTACTCAACGTTAACTCTGTCGCATTCCTCCCAAGCACACAGAACTTGGTCCTATACAGTATATGGCATGTAAAAAAACTGCAGTATGACAGAAAGGCCCCAGTAATATTACGAGGCAATTCATGCTGAATTTAGAACAGTACCCAAAGAAACAGCAGTGATAGCGTCTATTAATGAAGTCTCCATTTATTTCCCTTAAGAATTTTCACGGAATCTATAAAAATCTGCATCATGTCTAACACAGAAGGCAAAAAGTATCAACAAACTTAAATAAGTAAAATACAGAAGGTGACATGTGCCGTTTCTACATTTTGTTAAATTTATGCAGCTTTCTGCGCCCAGGAAAACAGTCAGTTCGCAGTGAAATCGAAGGACGTTCCGCAATTCATTACCACAGGGGTGAATATGGTTCGTGCTTCAGTGAACATCATATCACGGCCCACTTTGTGATCTGGTTGCAACACATGCTTTAGTAACGCATCTCTGCTATTCTGTACCGTTGTAACAGGAAGAGCTCATTTCAATCATATGTCATCTTTTCGGAGATCGAGTGCCAGTAATTTTAACACATTTGGAATTTATTACACCAAGGGACAGAAGTATGGATACGGTGGCTTAGTGCCCAGAAGGCATAAAACGTTAAAATTCCCACTTCAACAGGTTAAATCGTTTATGTGTACTTTTTGTGCATTTATAAATCAAATAGGAATGATTTTGTAAATAATGCTAAATCACGTTACACAAAATTAAGTAATTTAAAGAAATTTCTTGGTGGCATTTGCTACAAACCTTGAAAATATCCGATTTTTTGCTTATGACACTTCTATTAAACCTGTAATCTGTACTTTAAAGCTATGCAACTATTTTCAGTATAAAGATTTAAACTAAAGGTAACCGTTCCATCAGCTTTCTCTCTCTCTCTGCCTCTCTTTTTTCTGTCCGTGATTCACTTTGGTTCGCTAGGAGAAAGTTCAGTTGAAATCCTGAGTACCACGAATTCCTCTTTCTCTCATTTCCTCCCATTTAATTTCCTCTTCATCTTCTGGTTTGCAGAACCAGGCACGTTGGATATGCTTTTAGGAGAGAGGACTGTTGCTACCCCAGTTTCGATACAACTGATGTGTAGAATTCAGTGTGGAGTGACGATTTTCTGGAATATGTAGTCTGAGAAGCTGAAGTTACCTCTCTCGAATCTAGATATCTCTGTTAGTCCGTGATTAAAGCTTCATCCTCATTCTATACTATGACCATGCTACAATTCCACATTTCTTGCAAGATAGCAATGGACTAATTAGTATATGGGCACTAGAACAATTATCTTATCGCTATCAACAATAGCAATAAAATAATAAAAATAACAGCAATAAAACACTGGAGCTAATAAAGTGAGCAAATTAATGATATTAATATTAATAATATTCATTCTGATGATTATAAGTAATAATTTATTATTACTAAAGGCCGAAGGTATATGTCTTCGTATGCGATATAATTTAGCTGGAAGCAGAGTAAGAATGACATCAGGTGTACAACACGACCATCAAATGTGCAAGCTGAAGCAAAAATGGAAAACAACGTAACGTATTCTCTGCGAACCAGTGAAGTGTTGCATTTCAAGTGTATACAGACGTAAGTTCAAGCTACAGTATAACCCGACTTTTTTGTTTCTCCTCGCTGTACCTGTCATCCTAAGGCTGTACGCACTGTCCTCCACAGGAGAGAAAGTCACCGGGGCCTGAGACGCAGGGGAATTGCAGAAGATTCCCGCACCCTCCCTGGACAGGTTTATGACACCCCATGTTAGTACAGTTACAGAACTTTCAAAAAGATTCTGACTGCTTCTAATTTTGCGAATGAAATTTCTCGGTTTTAGTGTACAGAGTGAATAGGGCGTATGGTTTTTAACGGTTCTGCTCCTTGTGCAGCATGCGTTTCCTGTCACACAAATTCGCTGTCTTTGCCCCACTGTGTAAGGGAGTGCATTCCTTTCAGGGACCTTCTTTGCGTTGCTGGACAGTATAAGTACCTCCAGTTGTTTACATACGCGAGGGATGACAGAATAGTTCATGTGCAGTATACCCTTGGAAAAACGCACACGCCCCTTGCCTTTAATTATTACTAATACTGTTAATATTACTGCTACTATTATTGTTTTTATTATTATTTACTCATATTATTCTCTTAAGAAGCTCGTGGGTGCCTTGGCACTAACATACTTATTAGCGTTTCAAATTTTGTTGGCCATCTGCTGATGACTTTTTAAGTGGATCCCACCTTGTGTAAAAATTTTGTTTTAATCATCTCTGTGTAACAATTACACTCTTCTTTCTGCGAACAAGAGCATCAGTCAGCTGTTTGTTGAATAGCAAGCCCTCCTATGTCATGGCATTTTAATAATTGATCAAAGTTGACATCTAGTCATTTTCACACAATACTGCATTTATTCGTCATTTTTATAGGTCGCGAATATAAAATTGTAATGAAAAAGTGGAAAACCACTGTTTCATCAGCTCATCTACCATCTTATATCTTGAGCAAGATATAAGTTGCAAGTTACTAGAATAAAAATATATTATCACCCAAATAAAGCTACTGAAATAATGTTCCTATAATCTGCATTGGGAACATGCATGTTCACATGGCAAAAGGAATGTTCCTTTTAAAATATTGACACTTATAGCAAGAAAATTCTGCTTCTCTTCAAAGGGAGACAAACGACTTGGGAAAATTTAGGATTTGACGGAAATGTATGTTATTAACTGGATTATAATTTTTGTAAATGGTTTTCCCCCTTCTTTGCCCAAATGAAGTCATTCAACACTAATTTAAAAGTTCAATGTTTAATACATATTAATGCTAAGAAACTGAAATGTTCCTTAGATTTTACACACCTCCTATATTCTTTTCTTCAAATATTTAGCCTCACATGCCAACATATTTGTAATCACTGACAAAAGTGCGTGGAAAAGCGACATAGGCTAACCTTTTCTGTTCTTTGTATCTTTAAGTTAAAACGTTTACATTCACAATGTAATAAATTCCCGGAATGTATTTTATACTGTGCAAGAGACATACTTCGTTTGACACAAAACTTTGTTAAAGTTCTGGTGTATTAATTCAGATTACTAGCGCCTTTTTTTAACAGCATCAAAGTTTTCGAAATATGTTCATTTAGTTATATTTCAATAACAAAGCGCTACTATTTGATACTGAAATCCAGTACTAATCACGCCTGCCTCGGTAGCGTGGTGGTTGCAAGTTCAACAGGTCCCGAGTTCGAATCTGAATAAGGTTTTCCGGGTTTTTCCCTTATTCTGAAAGACGAATGTTGGATAACTCTGAGCTCAATGGACACTGGGCTCATTTGAGCATCATTTCACCCATTCCATTCATCGTCCGATATGAATTAACGTTGTAGGACGTAAAGTTACAAAAAAGTACAAATCTAGACCAAGGCTGTCACTTCCCACCTCTGTTGCTTAGGTGGTAGCGCAACTGCCTCACGCTGAAGGGGTCCCAGATTCAATTTTCGGTAAGCGTGAGCTACGTAATACGGTTTTTGCTGGTTTTACTTTTATTGTGGAAGATTAATGGTGAGTAGCTCTAAGTAAGAAGACCCTAAGCCCATTTGTACATCATTTCTGGCATTTTATTCCTGGTCAGATATGACTAAACGATACAGGACACTAATTCAAAAATTAAAATTAAGTCAATAACCAGGTGTGACAAGTGATTCATGTGATTTGAAGTATATGCGATGCGTAGAGTGAATCTTGAGGAGCTAGCATTGCTTAGTTACCTGTAATTCTGTTGCACTTTGAGGGCAAATAAATTTTATTTTTATTTATTTATAATATTTCCACTTTACAGTAGTTCACCCTCGGTTCCTCCTTTCCAGAGATTCCTGTCGTTCCCTCCATTGTCCTTCTTCCAGTCCCCTCCTCTTCATATGGCCATATATTTCCTAGTACCACGTTCTTCTGGCTCTTCCCCGCTTTCCTCTGTCTGGTACTTCTTACTTTAGGACTTGTTTGGACCACCGTTCCTCCGGCATCCGTTTTACATGTCCATACCACTGTAGAGCTCTGCTGGACATTCTATCTATCACAGTTTCTAGTTCGTCCATTTCATGTCCAATATAGGCGTTTCAGACTTGTACACTTAAACTCGATTTATGTCAGTTTCCGGATATATTTTGCCTTTCAAGCCAAACTTTCACTAATTCCCTTAATTTTGCACACATCCGATGTGACTAATATAATAAACTTCAGCACGTTTCGTTGTTATTAGCCGTTAAATTAATTGAATTAACTTGTAACAATGGGCAGTCATTAATGAAAATGGCACTTTTGTATATTATTCGCTAGGTTACTTGAGTAACGTAACCTTTTTAGCATATTTTTCTTAACAAAATAATTTAATAATGGACAAGTAACGCCACAAAAACATAGATATAGCAAATCTTTCTCAATGATAAACTTGTCCTTTGATCTTCTATAAGAAAGAATTAAAGAACATACAGTTCCTAATAAAACAGCATTTTTCAATTCATGCATTGTTATTAACCAAGTTGGTTAGCATAAATTTTAGATCAACACCTATAAAATGCGACAACAGACTATAATTAATTAAATTACTTTGCAATATTCACACGAAATAAGGCATTTCATATATTAACAATGATCAATTAAATGTATTAGGTATAGAATAATCTCTATTTTTTCCAACAATAGGTTGACTGGCACTTACTTGCTTAAAAACAATTCTGTCTTTTGGCGATTTGAAGTAAAGCCGATGTCCAGTGATTCTTTTTCCTTCTGAGTGAGATCAATTCTCACGATTTTACATACATAACTTTTTTCTTCTCATGGAATACTTCATTCTAATCGCCCGGTTTTAAACTCTGAAGAAAGTTCGCTGCAGTATAATCATCTTTCAGTGGAACTACTACTATATAAAGTTGCTTGAATTGCAACTTCGAAACTCTTCTTTAGACCAGATATAGCCCCATTTATTGCCATGGAGTCTCTTGTGTTGCGAAACAAACAAACTTTCATTTGTTCGACTACTTTTATACCACGAGTTTGCTGTATAAAACTGATAGAAAGAATCGATTTGAAGAAATTGTCCAACATCTTTTCATTACTTGCAATTTCTTCTTTTACAACATAATGAATATTAACCTTCAAATATACCCTTCAAAAGAATTTATGAAAATCTGCATTATAGTTATCTCTCTGCATGTTATTCTTGCAGTAATGTTTCTTTAGAGCAGCCCCTACTCCCTTATGATGTTTCTTCCAAGATAAGCTTCAGAGTAGTTTCATGATACATATCGAGGAGATGGAATCCCAATTTCTGTGTTACATTCGTTCCTAAAGTAAGCAGTTACACTGTCATCCCATATGCTTACACTGTCAGTTGAGTGGCCACTGTTCTTAAAATCATCTTTTACGACCTTGTTAAAAGGTTCCATCTCAAGTGATAGATGTATTTACAAGCTTACATGCATCACTTCCTTAGATGATGTGATGATATATATATATATATATATATATATATATATATATAAACTTCCAAAAACCATACAAGTGTAACAAAACCTACCAAAACTACACGCACATAAAAGACATCAATCAAAACCTACTAAAAATTTCGTTCACTAAATCCCAAACTAGAAAAGAATCTAAAATCCTTCTCCACGGGTCTCCAAGCACGGCCTACACGTGGGTGGGCCTGTTGACCGTCTCCCTCAACCACGAAGAGGAGTCCACATGAGGGAGACTGTTGGCTCGGGACCCAGGGTGCGCCAAACCCGTACCTACCGAAGTAGGCCCTTGGGGGGATCACTTCCTTAGATCGGTGCTAAAGCTTTATGTACATAGCTTCTGTACAGTTTGTTCAATTTCTTAACAAACCTATTTAAAAAATGACCTTTGCTTACCCGTTCCACTCCACAACCACCCGGTACAGTCATTAGTGAGTACAACAGCACTAAGCGTTTCGTTGTTTTTTTTTGGGCAGGATTGCGCTGTTGCAAAATATAAAAGTTGTACACCAGTTCTATGTTGCTAGTAACCTAAATAAGACGCTTCTCTTTAGACCGTGGCTAAATAGTGAGTGTTAATAACGAGAACGGTGAAATTAACAACGCTAATACGAATGGTGACTTAATAAATTGTGAAGTTAACGAAGCTGATGATAATCATCTCTTAATGCAACCGTCAGCTAGGACTCCAACCAAGAAAAGAGACGTCATAGGGAGAGGAAGCAAGATCAGGAAACAGAGCGCAAATACGTTAGTGAATTTTAGAAAATTTCTGAAAACTGTAATTGAAAATGGAGGGGGTACTACCACCGAAAAAATTTAATACATTAACTGCAGATGCGGCTGGTGTAGGAATAACAACGGCCAGAATAATTGAATCAATTGATATCGCTAGTTAAAGCACTCCAAATAAAAAGAAATTAAATAAAACGAACTTTTCATTTGACAAGATCGACGACTTCAATCGTGACTTATTGCGTAGGACTGTGTACGAATGTTACCCGAAAGGTGGAATCTCTCACTGTTCGCCAATTAACGGAAATGATGCATAAGAAGACGGTTGGAAGTGATTGTGTTCCCGTATACCAAAATTATAGTGCATAGTCTTTTATTATCTATGGGATTTGAGTATGGTGCTACGAAAAGGAAATGTATTAGAGGTGAGTCGAATGAAGTTGTTGCGTGGAGGTATAAATATTTGAGTCTGGTTGGCTTCAACGTTTGGATGATTGGATGGCTGTGTAGGCTTATATAAGGGATAATTATTTTTATTTTAATAGCAGTACAGGAATATTTAAAATGTAGTTTATTAAATTGTACGTATTATTATGTAATATTATGAATACTTAAAAATAATTCATTATATTTATGAATTCTGAACCTTGGTCTAAGAGCATTTACAACAGTGTGTAGAAAGTGCCAGTTCATAAATTACGGACCGGACAGGGAAGCGGCTACCCTAATTTAAAGTGTCGAGAGACCATGGGATGGGGAAGCAATGTTAAGTACCTTGACAAACTATATGTATTATGAGTCAGCTGTCAATACCACCCTCTGATATTGTATTTAAAATTCTCTGAAAAGTCAATTTCGTGTATTATTGCATCATGTTACATATGTTGATTGTGACTTCGCAGTGAGTTTGCTTGTGGAAAATATATTATAATAATGCTTCTCTTATTCTCCCAGATTGAGGTCGTATTTCACTATCAATAGTCACCAGTTTCACGTTATTTATTGCAAGTTCCCACCATTTTACTTATTATCTTAGTTTATGGAGATTTCTGTGAAATCTGTACCTTCAGACTCACTGATCTCTAAATAATTTCCATCCGAATGCGACTGCAGTTAGTTACAATTACTGAAGGGACATACGAAGCAATCAACAATGTTTACATCGAAACTAAATTCCGAGAATACTCCTTTTCAGAAAATGAATATCTAACATTTCGTGGAAACAGAATTAAAAGTGAAGCTGAATTTTTCACAATAAGGACGACAGCAAACTACCTCTTTTGTTCGTTCATAGAACTACATTTACTCTAAACGTAACACTGGTTCGATAACATTAATTTAAAATCTGAAGGGGAATATACCTTATTTAGTATAGGTAGAGCTAGTCGCTTTGAAAAACTCCAATTTATGTTCCTGGGCCAGTGATTATTTGTAAATTCTCTCTGCCAGAACACTGTTGATATGATATTATTCCTGTAAAAGGTTTGAACATTCACTTAGTTACTCAGGAAAACTGTTCTATCCTCTATTTTGTGAACTGTTTTGTGTTAATTCAGGAAAGTATTAACAAGGTTCAACCTCTTTTCTAGGTTTCTTGGTAGCAAGGCTGGTTATACGTTTAACTGTTCTCTGTGCATAACTTGGACACTTGCATAGTGACGTAGATGTCAATGTATGATTTTCCCTGTTCATTTTATTTTACTTGGTTCATTTGTTTCCTTACCCTTGCAATGAAGATTTGAGATTGTTGCAGAATTGTTGAAGTAACAATTATACCATGCATTCCGTTTATAGTTGGGCCGTAGATCCTCTATATGCGTAGCTCGTTTGCAGTGATATGGTCTAGTTCCGCTTGTGTTATACTGTATTATTTGATGCATTCAGTTTGTGCTGTAAAGGCTAGCAATATAAACTAATATGCATATATGTATACACAGTGTTTCAAAACGTCATCGAACGAACATATAGAAGTAGCTGCTTAAATTCTATGTGACCATATAGATAGTTTTTATCGCCAATAGAACCGCATAAAGTGCTCCAGAATGAGTGTGGATTAGGCAGTGACAGGAACAACGACGCGTGCCTCACGCTGTCGGAGTTCGCAGGAATAAATTACACGCCGTGCTGCTGTTTATAAACATACCGACATACTGTGCAGTAGCTTGCTACTATTAAGAATTTCTTTGGCTTATGAAACCGCAATAAAGAAGCTCTTGCTTAGTTATTGTTTTTGAGTGTTCAACTTGTTTCAAAATTCTGTTATAGCAGTCCATGATGGAAAATAAACTGGTGGACATATGCAACTTACACGTTTTTGGGGAAAGTAAATGTTAGTGAAGTTGAGGTTGGAAGCATTAAATGATAAACAGAACAGAAAACCGCATCATAGAACTGTAGATAAATTAACCAAAACTAAACGGCTGATACAAGAGACGAGCATTTTATTTCACGTGTTTGATCATACTAAATAAAGCATTTGTAACTGAAAAGGAAGCTGTTGATATTTACAGTAACGGGTTGAAAGTATTGTACAATTAAAATCATAACAAAATTCTCTGAAGTTAAAGACATAAATATGATCATTGATGTAACTATTTTTACAATTCATATTTTAATGAAACTAAATTAATCGTGCGTTCGTTGAGCTCCCTTCAGCTCTTCCATTCATCAAAACCATATCCGTCATTTCGGTTGTTCGTATAGCACTCCATATTGCTTGGATTTGTTATCTAAGTACGCGCAAAATCCTCCCTGTTAGGACGGAATGTGTAGTTTTACACTGAAGAGCAACCGTGCCACCGTCCGAGTTATTATTCGACTTTTGTACAAATAACTGCCCTTTGCCCCATTACTTGAAAGGTAGGCTAGGGTCACTGATAAAGAGCAAGAGGTAATGTTATTTTTGTTTCGTGGTGCGTGCGTCTCAATAACAACTTTTGAGATTCGCACACCAGTGGATTCTGTGCTGCCTAGTTACAAACTCATGTTATATTTAATGCTGCATAAAATTATACCTAAGAGAAACTGCGACACCAAAATTCGGACTAGTTAAGTTATAAACTACGCAACGGCTATTATCGTTCGGTGTCGTTTTGAAACAACCTGTATATATACATACATATCTACATATATGCTCTACTCATATACATTACATAAGAGGGCTGTTCAATAAAAAGTAATCATATTTCTTTTCACAAGTAGGGCCGGAATCTGTTGACCTAAATATTCTCCAAAAATGAGTTATATAATGCCCTTAAAATATAAAGTAATACACATAAAATCATTAAAATGACCAAACAAAAATTACAGTTTCTTTCATAATAATAAATTAATATCTGTCACAGAAAAATTATGAATATATGGTTCGAATAACCACATTTTAAAATTAACTTTCTTAGTAAATAATGGCATTATTGATACTAAACAATAAATTCAAAATTCATCAGGTTATTTTAAATTTTAATAAATAGGAAAAATAAGTTACTGTACCCATTAGCCAAAACATACCTAACTTAGCGTGCAGTACACCACCATGGTCATCTTCAAGTTATCAAAAGTAAAGGAACGTCAATTGTCAGCTAAAACTGTTTTATACTTTGAGAAACTTCTCTCCATTTCCACAGATGTTATAGATGCATATTTGAAAAACACTACGTCACTGCCTGTTAAATCCTGCTCAAAATATCAGTTCTGAAGTTTTCTCTTGACACGATATCGGTTTACATGACATGAACTTTCAATCACAAATTATTTTAAAACACACCAAAATGCCCAGGGTCAGGGCTCAGTGTCAGGTCTGCCACGGGAATCGAATCCGGGCCTCCCAAACACACCCGGGCCTCTGGTGTGTGTGTGTGTGTGTGTGTGTGTGTGTGTGTGTGTGTGTGCAGGTACAACATGCTCATAAACCCTTCCATGAATATCAAAAGAATGGGGTGACCATAACTTTTCCAGCAGAAACAACGAGTTTTCGTTTTTGGGAGATTGGCTCTCCACAGGTCTCTTTTAAAATAGTATATGCCTCAGATGAAGATTTTTGATTCGAAAGCAGAATTTCAGTACTGCATTATGTTCTCCACATGTCATTTCCATTATTGCGGTAGGCGCTACTGAACAAGTCTCTGCCAGCCTCTCACTCCCTGGATCTAGATGTACTAACGGTAAAAATACTACGGAGCTTTTGTTACACGTTAAGATCAGGGCATACCTTAAGTATAAATTTTAGTGCAGGATATTATGAAAGAAAAATCTATGTTCTTCTTTATTTAACAGCTTTCGTACATAAAACACCCTGTTCCTCTCTAACTCTCATCACATCCCTCCTCACAATCTCTTATTCCCCAACTCTCCGTAACACTCCGTACACTACGTAACGCTCCGTAACACTCGTCCTATGCTCTAGACTATTTGGAGATCGTCACCGGGAAGTCTAACTGAAAAAGAAGATAAGCAGCACTCGCTGTGCATTTTCAGGCTAACTAATATATCTAGAGAGTTAGCATTTTTCTATATTTACACATGTGGAACGCTCTGGAGAGATCTTACGGCTATGGAAGCGAGAGCTCTCTCGAAGCGAATCAGTCTTGCGGTTTTGGAGACTGAAGTCTGTCGAATGCGGAGGTCTAAAGATGTTAGTGGATACATGAATGAGTCAGGGAGGAAGGAGTTAGCGTTTGTGACAAAAAGCGCCGTTCTTTGAGGGAGCTTGTATTGATTGTGCTCAAGTTCGGACAGTGTGGTTACTGTTTGGTGTGCAATAGTCCTCTGTTTGACTTCCCAGTTGGCAAACCTGCCAGAAGAAATGGCTTACTTAGACGTACTTCGTTACGCAGCTGTGTTAAAGCATTAACAGAACGACATAGTGGACTAAGCGAACTCTCGGCAGAAGTTAATCTATATCATTAAGGCACAGTGAAGGTTCATGAAATGACATTTATGAGGTCACAGTATACATGGTATTCCATGTTACACTAATTTTTAACATTACTTATGCTCAATCGAAATTAATTTCCCTTTGCTATTATTTCCCTATTCATCCTTTTAACTTATTAAATAGGGTTCCTGTTCCCCTTATATCAAGAGATATTTTATAAGCAAATCACTATATATGCATTTTATGCTGAAACAGCTAAGCCGAATCGCCTCCATGAGTACAGCTAAAGTTTCACGACGTTCCACAAAGAAGAAAGTTAGATACAATTAATGCTGGAACCTGTGCCAGTGAGATAGGGAGAAGACCGAGCCCTCTGTTCTGATAAATGAGCTGCACAAAGCTCATTTACATTTCAATTTAACTTCATACGACCTTTTCAGAAATGTAGAAAGTGTGCCATTTAACGAAATTACTATACAAGTGAATGTTTAGGTCCGTCGAGTGTAGCTCACCAATGGTTCTCTGTTGTATAGGAATAACATTTCACTATTTTGAAAAAGGTATCTTTATGAACAAGTTATATTTAGAAAATCAACGATCACAAGGTATTCTGTTGAATATACTCTGTCTGCCAATTTTAAAAATCTAACTTGCGCGGTTGTAAATTGGAGTATTTGTTTGTAAATCACTTTCTTCTTGTCTTTATATATTGTCATAACTCTCTTTAATTTACCTTCACTTTCAGCAATTTAATTACCTTAAACTTACACTCATACGGGTTGGACAATATGGGACGCCAACTCGCTTGACATGCATGGTTTCACTTTAGTGAAATCCGGGACTCTAGAAGTTATGCAAGGAGGGTTAACTACATCCAAAAATAGCGAGATATAGACTATTGCTGCTATTTATTAAAGAACACTATACTACTATGTGTTTCAAATGGGAACGTTTTTTGTCTTTGAGCGCTGCTAGGTTGTTGTAATTTACGTCCTCCAATGTTAAGTCATATCGGACGATGAATGTAATGGGCGAGATGATGCTCAAATGAGTCCAGGGTCCATGTAGCTTAGAGTTACCCGACATTCGTCTATCAGGATAAGGGAAAAACCCAGAAAATCTTTAACTAGGTAACTCACCCTAACCGAGATTCGAACTCGGGACCTCTTGAACGTGAGCCAGACACGCTACCACTACGCTACCAAGGCGGGCCGCTACTAGGTGGGCAACCAATTGGACTCCTGCGGTGATGCAGTTTTGTATTCCCCCTAAGTGATATGTGACGAGCGGCAAAGTAATCAATCTCTAATAAATACTATTCGCGATAAGACAAAAATTCATATTTTGCAAAAAATGATCCATGAGGAAGGAGAGAGTAATTGTACTTAAGTAACCGTAAAAATTCATTAATTTTAGCTCAAATAGTTTTCCTAATACAAATAAATAAAGTAGATACCATTATACTATAACAATGCATTGCGACGTCGGCACTGTAATGAGTATCATTATTGGTTGGCATGTATGTGTGAACGTATATTTGAAATTACTCAGAACTGAAGCGTAAACATTTGACATGACGTGATAAAAGAAATATGTACTTTGAATAAGCCATGGTGTTCGTTAAATTCGATGAGAGGAAACGATACACTTCTTGCTAGTCTGGCAGAACGTGTCTGGTATCTTTGTTTATGAATGGTTCGTAATCTCTATTTACTCTATGACTCAAAGCAGCATTACTCAGTTACTCTTCCATGAAAAAGTGTATCGGCTGGATCAATGAGACGTAAACCACCTTCCCCCCTCACTACTGCCAGAACAATCCAATAGTTAATGTGGGCTCAAATTATGTTGAAAACAGAAATAATATTTTTAAACTGACTGACGTTGAGCGACTTATTCACGGAAAAATGACAAGGAACATAACAAGACTTGGAAAACTGCGTGAGACATCAGTTAAACTACAAGAAGACGACTTTTGGAAAGAAATAGCACGTAACGAGATTTTGGAACCTGTGATTATAAATTTGCAGTACTCAGACGATGAAGACAATGACAATGACGAATTATCTCTTAACGTAAGTAACATTCACAGCTATACGGATGCACCACTGATATTTTCGTTGAATTTGAAAAATAAGTAATTCATAAACTATAATTAACTCTAGCCTAAATATTTAAAACATTAGTGTACGGATATTCATCTTGCAACTGTGATTACAATAACTGTATTATTACAAACTTTGGAATATTCAGTTTGCGTTCCCTTACGTCTGGCGCCACGAAAACTCGCAAGAGTGCGAGAGAGAGACAGAGAAATATAAAAAGAGTGGGGATAACGAGGTGGTAACTGTGAAGGCTCTAACGCATGTGATTGGATACAAGCGAGAACTCTTGCCATTTGAAACACCTAGTAGAGTACCTTTACATGCTTTTTTGATGCTACATCCTGGGGTCTTGGGATGACACCAACTGGACGTCTTCGCTCTTCGTACTCATTTCAGCTAGGGGAGTGCCTGTGAGCGTCAGCAAACGAGCCAAAGACAGTTTCCCCTCCCCTCTCCACTGCTGACCAAAGCTTCTCGAGAAAACTCCACAGTCACACCAATGAATCATTCTTCCGGAATTTGCAATTGCGTTGTTCCCATGCTAAGCAACATCTATGACGTTACTTATTGGCGCCAGCAAGACGTGCTACGTATAAACCTACCATGTAGCAATAACCCTTCCCTTATGCCCAACGTCAGCAAGTCTAATAAAAACCTATTTGCTACAATGTTATATTGTCCTCAAAGTCGGGCAGGAACTTTCAAACGTACTTTCGAAGACCCAGAATTAATCCTTAACACATAGAGAAGGTTATTTTATTGTGGAGTAACTGAATGGGATAACTCAGGCGGTTTCGTCTGTAGCCCGCTTTCAGGCTGTCTGGGTTCGATTCCCTTGGCCGACATACCTGATCGATGGCCTTTCCGGGAGTTTCCCGGGTCGCTAGGCGAATGCTGGGTAGGTCAATTACATCCTCCGAATTTCCTGTCTCTCCATTTCATCTTCTTTATCATTTCATATCATCTCTCATCTCGTGGTCTCTTTCAGGGTAGAAGTGTCGGCGGGTGTCTCGGCGGTGCATGGTGCAATGCTATGCTCAGAATGAGCACTTTCTTCTTCGGGACGGACTCCTATCTCCGAGCTGGTGGGATACCAGTTGTGCAAGCATGCCTGTAGTTTTCCTTGATCTGGCGGTAGGCCTTCAGTCTTCGATTTGGCCTCGTGAGTGTTTCGTGGCCACGGTAGGTAGGATGATGATTGTCCTGGACGGCCAGCGAGTTTCTATCTAGTTAAGTTTAGGGACCCACCCTACTGTAGGCCACCCTCTGTTTCCTCTCACCTCATCCTCCCTCCCATGTGTGCCCCACCTGGAGCATAGGTACAAAAGACCAGTCTGGACGAGGTTCCGAATCCGCTCCAAACAATCCAATACTGGAGTAACATAAGCGTGAATAACGCATTGTTAATTCAACAGAGTTAAAATGAAATACTCTTACATTTGCATCTTTATGAAATAATTATCCAACATATTCAAGAATCACAGGTTATGGTTGGTGTAAGCAATACACTTGAAATACTCTTATCAACAGTTGATGTAATGCATGGTTTTTGACATGTGTTTTAAGAAGACGTAACGAGAATGCGTAATTAATGCGTCATGCACTAAACAAACATCGAGCCATACTGATATGCGATTTAAGATTTCATACTGTTCAGAAACAAGGATATCTTCGAAATAACCAAAGTCCTCCTTAACACTTGATTACCTAGAGGATCTTGCAGAGACAAGTGGTAGAAAAAAACAACTTCAAACATTCATTCCGAGAATCAAGAAGCATAAATACAAGCTGCTTTAACTTAATAAACTCAACAAGTAAACAGGACTTAAGAAGCATTAACGTAATTTTTTCTTTCTGGATAAAATCTCTAATTAGGAATCGAGTTGGCAAACGAATTCGCGATGTTTACGCAACATATTTGGCCAATAAATTACTGTAAATTCCAGCTTTACCTGTAAGATTGGAGAAGGTATTTTTCAAATAGACTTTTGTACACAATGCAAACAGAAATTGTCTGTGATCTTAAAAACTCCGAGAAGCTAGTACATGTTTAAGTATTTTTTAACTCATGGACTTTTGGGTTCGATTCTCGTGGCCCACCTACCTATCCCATGGGTTTTTCGGGGGGTTTCCTGGTTCACATTACATTACTGAATTTATTGTCCGTCCATTTCATTTCCATTATCATTTCATATTATCCCTCATCCGGTGGTGTCTTTCAGGGTACAAGGTGTCGGCGGGAGTCTCGGCGGTGCATGGCGGGATGATATTTTTGAGGAAAGCTGCTTCCTCCGATATGTCGGTGGCTGATCTTCGACGTGGCTGCTGGAACTATTTCAGGCTCGGCTGCGGGGACCGTTTCTGTCCCGCAGTAGGGTGTATGTCCGTTGTCCTGCACTGGTGAGGGAGATCTCTCTCCAAGTAAAAAGTAGGGAACCTGCCCTCTGTCTTATCGTGGCTCCTTGGGACGGCCGCTGTCTGTCTCCATTCGCCTTATCTTTCCTCTAAGTAAAAAGTAGGGACTCTGCCCTCTGCTTTATCGTGGCTCCTTGGGACGGCCGCTCTCTGTCTCCATTCGCCTTATCTTTCCTCTAAGTAAAAAGTAGGGACTCTGCCCTCTGCTTTATCGTGGCTCCTTGGGACGGCCGCTCTCTGTCTCCATTCGCCTTATCTTTCGTCTAAGTAAAAAGTAGGAACCCTTCTCTCTGTCTTATCGTGACTGGTTGGGACGGTCGCTCTCTTTCTCCACTCACCTCATCTTTCCTCTAATTTTAAAGTAGGGACCCAGCCCTCTGTCTTGTCGTGTCTCCTTGGGATGCTCGCTCTCTGTCTCCACTCGACTTATCTTTTCTCTAAGTAAAACGTAGGGACCCTGCCCTCTGACTTGTCGTGGTTCCTTGGGACGCCCGTCCTCTGTCTCTCCTCCTCATCTTTCCTCGCTGAGATGCCTCACTTGGGGGCATACGTACAATGGATCACGACTGGTCTCCGTGTCGAATCCCATCCGTACTAAAATTCTAATTCTAATCCTAGATTATGCATTTCGGTTCGAATTTTAACAGATATGGTTACAGCTAGTACGATCACATATCGGCCCAAATGACCTCACTGTCGTCGGACCCTAAAACACCACTCACTCACTCTCTCACTCACTCACTCACTCATTCACTCACTCACTCACTATCACATACCAATGAATATGCGTAATGAAATCAAATGTTAAAATGTAGTGAAAGTTATATAATTGTGCCAAACTCCATATGTCCAGTGAACGTTTAATGGTCTTAACACCCTCAAGTTTCTGTTCTACCGTGTAGTATTGTTTGGGGTTATTTAAGTTTATAACACATAGATTTTTTAGATAAAATATTTGTTTCCTTAAAGCATAAGCTAATCCTTGTTTCACATAAGCTTGCCCCCGTATCTCTTAACGGACACGTGACCTTATCACATCTCATTGGCTGCTATTGTAGTATAGAGTGTTGGGCGGTAAAATTAGTTCGTTATTTAACATGGTGATATATCTTTATATGTTGGAAGAAAATTGTCAAATTTATATTTTCGTAACTGTTTTAATTAAATTAATTACGCAGCAGAGTTGATTTATCTGAAATGCATATTAATTCTTAAACGAAGTAAAGAGGAGGTTCCTTTGCTCTCAAGCACATGACACGATAGCACGTGATTTAGCGGTAGTGATGACATATTTGTTTATATGACTTTTATCACTGAACTTGTTTTGAAATGGATTAGTCATATATCGATATATAAATTATTTTATTGATCGTTTATTGCGCTGTACTTATTATGTGTATAATGGCAGAGTCTACCGCCAGTTTTTCGCTGAAGCATCGCAAGGGAAAACCTTTACAAAGCGGTGAATAAAGAATTGTGGTATATGTGTTTAATGCATTCTCAGAGAAGAATCCGTCTTTGCCAGTGAGAGAAGTCGAACAGCTGTGCTCTGAACTTACATGTGTGTTAGATGCGAAGGAACATCGCGACATTAAACTGAGACAAAAGGAAAACTTATCACTCCAGGGGCGATATTGCTGTGTGGCGAAGACGTTATTTAAGGACAATCGGATTGTAACGGGATACAAATCGCAAATTATACTACCTTGACGAGACTTGGGAAAATGAAGGACACGCGACAAGTATGGCGTGACACGACATTTAAGACTGAAAGATAAGCATTTTTGCAAGGTATGTCTGCTAGTTTAAAAAATCCCAGTGGAAAAGCCCGAAGGCCTTTTATTATAAACTTGTTTCAATTTCATTATAAACTTGTTGTTTTGCATGCCTTCATAAACTTATTTGTATGATGTTATCTATCTTCCTGGCAATTATTTAGACGTTTACTGCAGGTTTAAATGTGACGGGAAGGTACCGCCTATGGCCTATGGCGCAAAAGCATTAGCCAATTAGGATGAGGGGGAAGGTAGTTGCACGCGGAATGATACATGTCAGCGGGGCAAGGTTATATGACGTATGATATAAATAATACATGTATTTTAAAACTATATATAATTAAAATGTTGATCGAACGATACGAAATCTTAATAGGTTTGTTCAGTATACAGGAATATCATATTTATTTGGTCGAGAACTGTGACGATCTAAGTTAAAGTAATCAATTCCAATACTTGCATTAGTGGTGCAGGCGCGGCCATTTGTAGAATCCGTTATTAAATAAAACAGAATACACCTTAGATTTACCTTATTAATCCGACAATGCACCAACATATACACGCGTGAAGCTATAATTTGCATTATGCAAAATATTGCGCTGCACTTCCATAGTTTATCACTAATGACTGCTTTTGATAATTCAATTCACACATACAGTGACACTGACTACAGGGATCGCTATTGTGGATACTGGTAATACATGGAAAATATTAAACTACCTCATTTACGTAATCCGTTTTGACTTTTACGTGATAGAACCGGGTTGAAGATAAATGTTTGTCGGCGGCACAAAGTCTCACTGTTAAACCATGTGATTGACTGCTCCATTAATTTTCTGACGAGCATGACACGAACAAACATTCCTTTTTCTCTCTTTGTGCATGATATATTACGCATGTTGTATAGATGTGCAATTTTTTTTTTCTTTGGCCCTTCTCTGTGTATTGCTGGTTAATAGTCATCCACAGCGATATTTGATATTTTAAACCTTAAATGTTATCCATTAGGCAGTTTGTAACAACCTGCTAGATTTTCCAGTCACTTAAAACTGACGTACTGCGACAAAGCATTTGACCTGCCCAACAGTGCAGTTACAAGAGCACATTCTCTCTGTAAGGCCCAGCTTTGGGGCTCATTATATTAAGTGAGTTAGCACAGCAATAACAAAGTTACCTGGCAAAATCGAATTAACAGGGAATATGATCAACAACTTCATAAACTTTATAATATTTCAAAGCAAATGTCATGCAGCACTGACATTTCAAATGTACCTCTAGCGACTGAAGTTCGTAAACCATCTTAGTACAAATACAAAACAGTAATAATATATACAATTTGCAAACGTCATAGTGCGTTGCTTTTCAATTAATGAATAGACAAATATATTTAACTATTTAATAGTTAAATAGTTATTAATGCCAGTTTTGTATCCAAAAGCTAGAAAAAGGTTTACTTTTTCTCACGTTTAATGGATACCTTATTCAGAGTCTATAAGATGCATTAAACTACGAGAGCCGCTCAACAAAGACTGGGACTTTTTTCACACATGTTTATTACTTCAATTCAATGTTTACATGATCTTTTTAAAAGTAGTCTCCTCCTACTTCAATTCACATTTTGTAGCGTCTCTGGCAGTCCTTGAATATATGCTACAGACCATTCTTTGTCAGGTCCTTGAGAATTGCCTCACTTTTCCTGAGCACTGCTTTAGAGTTCTCAAATCGAATATCCCTAGGCTTTGCCTTTAGTGACATTACACATAAAACCCCACTCTCTTCAAATATTTATGTTACAGATATGAAACTACCATGGAAGCTACAGGAAAAAAATCTGTCTCAGTATTTTTTGAACAGCCCTCGTAGCTTACACAAAGGCAACTAACTTAGTTGGTTTGATTTTAAAATTTTAGTTTGTTTAAGATTTAGTATTATATAAAAATAGTAATTTGCTCCATATATATAAATTTCCAAAAAGGCTATGAAGGCCTGTGCTACTATGACCAAATACAAAATAACGAATGGTGTCATCTCCGAATGATTATCATTGTATCTCATGTCATCACCTGTATTTTAGATATGAGGAGAAATAAGGAAGAAGGACAAACTATTCTTGGTAACAGTTAAATTTAACATTAAATTATTTAAATTCCGGTTGTTGCATTTTCTGTAAGCTATTATTGTATACAATGGTACATTCAGATTTTTGTTGTTATTGATTGTTTAGGTGAATAGGTAAATCACTCAGTTCATTTTATCTTGCAGCACAATTGCTCCATTTGTTTTCTTTTGCTTCAGGTGCATACGAAACAGCCTTCTATTGTTTCGTTTCATTCGGAGCCATGACAAGTGTGCTGCCTTTTGTTGCTCTTACGTATTAAACAGTGCGCTGAAAATAGCTGCCTTGGGAGTTAATTATCTGTAGCAAGAGTATTGTGGCAATGCAATCGTGGCCGATTGCAGTCACCGCAATTTCTACAGCAGAACAGCCGACATCTTTCTCCTCCAGCACTAATTCTCTCATTCAGTGGAGAGCTATGACGCGCGTCTGTTAATTATTTACTTATTCTAAACCGTTTTTTTATTCTTGAAAATTGATAATTGATGCAGGAATGTTATACAATATATTAATTTGAATACATCCTCACTAGCTTAAAGTACATATAATCAGGACAATCAGTAATTAGACATGTACTTCAATGTACACGGTGTTCATTTTATCTGTAATTCTACCGCGCAAAATATGACATCAGTAGCATCGCTGATGGAGGGAGCTTATATACGGTTTCCCTAGCGGATTGTGGTCGTATTTGCTGTTCTGACAGTAGCTTTGAGGCGTCCCTCTACCGGCAGGCAAATATTGTGACTTTGTCAGTTCGTAGAATTAAAAGTCCAGTTTGCAGAAATTCCAAAATATCCTTTATTTCCGTAGAAACACACTTTGGTCAACCCTTTTGCAGCAAGCTGACGTAACATAAACCAACACAATCTCTCGTAACTTCTGCACACGTAAACAAAAAAAGGAGTTCACTTTCAACACACAACTACACGCGCACGATTATCAAATTTTATTTCGACTGTCTCAACTGGCAATCCGCGGCTTCTTTTATAGCTTCACTCACTGTCCTACAAATCTATTGATTTTCTGTAACAATTAAGAAAGCGAACCTTCCAGTCATGTATCTGTCTCTTTCTTTATCTGTTCCGGCAAGCTTTTATCTCCGCGGTGCACTATCTGTCCCTTTGTGCCCACCGGCCGCGTCAGTCGCAAAAATGCGGTCGGCGAGAATATACTATTTGAGAGGTGGGTGTACCCGCGTAATACAAATGTGCGTAATTTCGCCGGGTACGTAAATACCATAATTGATTATAAAAAACTGTATACTGCAAACCTAATTATGCAGCCATGAAAGTATACCATGAAGAATATACGAAATAAGTGAACGATCACTTATTTCACAATGGACATCTGTTTTTTCTGTTACAGTAGACATATATGCATATTGTTAACCTGTCACATAAAATAGAACTATTTCAATTTGATCTCAATTTTTTCTATCACCCACAGTTTCCTCACAATGTAAATTCATTACAAACCAGAGGACTATCAGTACATGTTCTAGGAATAAACAAATTAGTGTTACAATATGTACAAAACATTTATCCAAGCCTAAGCAACAAAATATGTCTAGTACATAGTCTTATGTGTCCATTTTCTTATATTTCCCCCCTCTCTCTCTTCCCTTTTAACACTCTGTAGTGCGAGAAGGTATGCTTGAGGCCTTTCTGTCATAACATTATTTACTGCTTCTTGATTTGATCCAGTCACTTTATAGCGTCCAGTGTCTCTCTTTTTGCGAGTAAGTGATCCTATATCTTGGAAATGTTTGATGCACCTATTGGTTTTAAAAGACATAGGGATGCCAACATTAATAGACATTTTAATTACGTGTGAGAATGACAAAAAGTGTATATCGTATACCGATAAAACGTAAGACGTTTATGTTGCGAACAAAAGTATGTCAATTTGACGGTACTGATACACTTTGAACAACATTACGCTCCGAGCGGCTTGTGTGAATGCTGGTTAGCATTGCATAAACTCCTCTATGCAGCGGCTTGAATTATATTTATATGTCGCACCAATTTTAATGCCGGTTCGAAAGTAGCGTTCAACCATGAAGACGCGGTGCTCTCTGTTCATATCCAGTGGAAGCTGGTCGTATTAGTTACCAGCGCAGCCACACACAGAGCGCTGTTATTTGCTTACTGATCCGCAAGCATTACCGCTTCTTCTCCGCAAAGGGCACTGTGATTTCAAGATAGACTCACCAGTCGACTATGACGTCATTCTTGGTCAATCGGAGGGCGGGAAATGACGAATAAAAATGAAAACCTTGCATAAGTATGCTCAAGATATTTCAGTATGACATTTTGGAGTGTGAAGAAGAAGTTTTACACAGTGACCTCAGTATTTAAAGACTAGAATACCATGAGGCAAGCAATACTGATGGCCGGAAGGATTGAAGTAGATTATGGAAAACTAAGAAATTAGGTGTGTTGGACAACATTAATAAGTACATTTGATTTCCAATCAAAAAGTCTAATATTTTAGAATAAATAATTCAAATTTATTGAACATCTGCACCCAAAACTAATCTTAATCCAACATCGAGGTCACAATCTCCTTTTTCGATATGAACTTTTAAAAAGAATTCAATAACAGCTTCAGTGTTATACTCTAATATAAGATATTTGAATAAATAATAAATATAATTAAAATTAATGCAATTAAAAAATTACTAAATAAGATTTTTAAAATTAACATCCATTTTTGGCTTTATAAATACCGAATTGCTTCCTATAATTACCATGCACTTCTCTGTTCATATCCTAAATATATCTTGGTTCAGATTTGACACAGAAAAAATATTAAAATCCCTTTAAATCACTAGTCAAAAAGTAAAGCATAGTACTCAGGCTCTATGCTCAAGAACCTCAGGTATCACTATGAATGAGTAACAGTGGAAACATTTACTTGAATAAGGAAGAGGGAAAGAAGTAGGAGGCGAAGAAATATATAAATGTAAAATAAAGTAATTTTCAATTTATTTCTTCTTCGCTACTTATACAATTACACCAAACTAAAGGGTAACTAAAAGAGGTAGCAATTTCGTCAAATGAATATTTGCGAGATGTCACTTGGAAACACACTAGTATCTGCCATCTGTTTCAGTAATTACGAATTCTCCTAATAATCACGTGTACCCCTAGTGTTTCTTTTCTAGTTTGTGTCTTGTAGAGGGCCGAGAGAGGAGGGAGCGGGGAGTGAAAGAGGCAGACAGCGCCAAGCCACGCCCAAGAAGCCGGTGAGCGCTTAGGCACGCGCCGAAGGAGAGGTAAAGAGCCAGAGAACCGTCTGGACAATTCCTTCACCATCACGAGGGTCCGTGAAGCTGCGGGAAGTTTCGCCAACCTTCGTGATACAGCGGATGTTATATAAAAGCGATGGACTGGACTAGACAGTCAGTTCGGCTGGGGCCGAGAGGCGAGGTGCAGTGTGGACCTGCGGCAGATGGACCTGAAGATGGCGTACGTGTGTGTTACTTCACTCTGATGTTATCAGAAGTGTACAAAATGTGTTTCTATGGACATAAAGAATGTTTTGAATTTCTGCAAACTTGACTTTTAATTGTGAACCCAAAAGGTCACAATATTTTAAAAAATAACTATCATTTGCCCCAACCAGATCATTTGTAGCTTGTAATTTGAAGCGAATAAAAGAGGGTGAGCAAAGAGTTCCACGTTGGCGCGACAGTTTGTTGCAAATATGATGGGTAGCGCAGGGTACAGCAATGAGGTACTCTCAGGGTATGCGTGTATATGTATTTAAGGATGGTTCTAATGTCACTGGAATGCCCGTTTCAAACTGGTTTAATAACTGCTTCCTTTTATCATCACATCAAACTCGAAGTTGCCGACCTAGGTTATCAATGTTTCACTGGTCAGAGTGACCGTATGTAAAATGCTTAGTACGCAATAATACTTAATTCGTTACCTAAGAACCGATAGGTATCTTTTCTCGTCGCTTCTCGTCTGCTCTAAACCAAGATAGAACCAGAGGACCGTCTTAATGACCTGCCAACTACGGTCTGCCTTCACGCACAGCTGCGTGTGTGTCGCTTTCACTTCTGGAAGCCCTGTCTTTTCACGCCCAAAACTCCTTTGGGACTATTTTGTCCATTGTGATTATTAGTCTTGGTCATGCCATTATGAAGTGTCCGAGGAATACCTATTCAAACGGAGTCAGGTTCTACTCTTTAGAACTCTGCTAAGAACACTGTTTCTTACGTTTCTTTTGTTAAAACTATTCAACACAAAGCCCTTGCCTGCTCGTTTTGTAACAAAGATACACAGTTTATTTGAAATCCATTACGATGGTTTACTTATTGTATCCTTTAACTTCGGTATGAAATTGTTTCAAAAGAAACGCTATAATAGTATACATTTTATAGGGTTACAGCAGTTTCAACTCAGTACATGAAGATGACTTCCACGTTCCAATAGGAGTAAATGCTTTCAAGAAATATTCCTGCCAAATATATTAGCTTACGTTTATAAGTTCTTGTGAGGTAGTAGTGCTCCATATATGTTTTGCTCCATATATTAACTCCGTGTGAACTGATACTCCGCAGATCTACGATGCTGTATGCCATTTTCTTAAGCTAATTTAACTGAAAGGCAGCGGCATCAACAAGAACACCAGGACATAGGAAATTCCAAGAATTAAAGCAAGGACAAGAGGAAATTAGGTTGAAATGTCACCGGATATTATGCTTTAACGTTGTAATTAACCCACTCTCATCCCTCGTTTAGTCTTTTGATGTAAACAAACCAATCACGAGACCGTACTTCAGCTGCCATGAGTAACTCGTCGTCATTGTTGTGGGCGTTCCATTTATTGATGATGGTTTCAGTGCAACTGAGGTAAAGTTAGCTGCCTTAGAAATGTTGTGCATGGTAATAAGTCTATAAATGTATGGTTTGGAGCATCTTAGAATATTGTGCGTTTATGGAGGAAGCAAGGGAAGAAAATAGGGAAGATGGGTGTTCGGAAACTGTGAATGGAGCGAAGGAACAGAGGTTATACGAAAGTATTTATGAAAAAGAATACACCAAGTTTGTCCCTTTGTCAGGGTTATTATTCTATATTACTTTTAGGCATATTCAACAGTTTTTCAGCAACTTTCTGAGGGTAGGAGTTATTTCTAGTTTGGAATTATTACTGAAGAATTATAATTAAGGTGCAATAATCTATAAACGAGGATTCCCACTAGAAGGAGAGCTGGGTGTCTAATCCAACAAAGCTTTGTGCTGGTTTTACTTGACCAGAGTTCACGCTCAGACAGATGAACAATCTGATTGAATTGAACAAGTGCTATGCGTCACGGTTTTGGCAAAATTGTTTATGCTGCGGATATGATGGTTCAGTCAGTTTTACAGTGTTCAGTTGTGCCAGGACTGTGCTGGAATTATTTTGTTATACGGAAAGCCAGCATGGGGTAAAACAACAAATACCCAGCTACCGTCAAGTATTTAGTCAAGTTGTGAAATCGCAGCGTAGGCAGCGGAAATTAATGCGACCGTGCTACTCCCTAGCGGCAGCGGAAGTGTGTGCGAGTCAGAAATCTGCCGCGTGTTGATTCCCATTTGCAGAGGCGTGGACTTTTTCCCCCCTTTGTCTATTTTTGGTCCTGTTGCCACATTTTTGTAGGTAGTGAGTGACAGGTATTAGAATAGGAAATGAAAAATAAAATTTAACTGAAATATAACATGTGAAACATGAATAAAACCTAGTGTCACACTCTATGATGTTTAAAATTGTATTTCATCTGTTAAACTACTCAATCATAAAGATACAAATTTAAGCAAAGTATTATAGTTTCGACCCTACAGCTGAGTTGCATCGACAGTTTCTCATTAATACCTTCGACTTTGCTATATTTTGGCAATGAACATGATCAGAGAGGATTACTAATGTTTCCATTCTGCAACAAACGAAGTTGAATCGTATGGATTAAGTATTTAGTTTCGTGTTTAACACAACAGTATAAGAAAAAACACATTGCAGATTTTCAATATTTAAATGAAACTGTATAAGGAAAAAGTTATTATTTTTAATTTTTGCAATTTCCTATTTTACATATATCAGGCTATGAAACTACGGTTAAGCGAGACAAGCATTCATTAAGCGAAATTGGAGTCTAGTCACCCAACCATTTTTACAAATGGAGAAATTCAACATCTGAAAAATACTTGAAAAATGTTTTAAGAAACACTTTAGCAATTGTCATCAGGAGCGTTTCACAGGCTATACAAGGTGATTATATTGGTTGCACAAATTTCTGAATCAAAATTTGGAATAAAAGCATGCAGCATAAATAGAGTAAAAAGCTAAAATCAAATTTATTTTTTTTTAGATAACTTTCCAATTTTACAGGTAAATTTCTTAAATGTGCTATGTGTCAATAACATACAGGTTACCAAATGTTAAGTCATAGTAAAAGCTTCACGGAGGGAGCTTCAGCATAGCATGAGTTCATAGCAACTTGATCATGAAGTTAAGAATACGAGCTGTCTGAATAGCTTCCAACCTCAACATGAAGATGACAGCACTCGTAAATAAAAGCTAGTGAATTTCGTTGTTCACCCATTGACACTTACTCTACAAAAGTTACAGCCATTTTGGATGCTCAATTATTATGTAACAGTCGCTTGAATGAGTTCATGTGAGTGTTTTTATGAAAATGTACAAAATCGAGTACCGAGCTCTCACTAAATATTTGTTTTTGAAAGGCAATGTGCCTACGCAAATCACAGATGAGTTGGATTCTGTGTATGGGGACCCTGCACCATCATTTACCATAGTGAAATTTTGGGCACCTGAATTTAATCGTGGCCGTAAGAGCTTGGGAGACGATGAACGTTCGGGACGTCCATAAACTTAACTACCGACGAAAACATCGCCAAAGTTCAGCAAATTGTGCTAGACGATCGACGAATTAAAGTGAGAGAGATAGCAGAGGCTGTGAACATGTTAAAATAACATGTTTGTCACATATGAAATCAACATTTAGACATGAGAAAGCTCTCCGTGCGTTGGGTGCCCATTTGCTTACGTTAGACCATAAGCGTGTTCGAATCGACATTTCCAACGTTCTGTTGGCTCAGTTTAGGCGCAATAAATCCGAGTTTTGGCGCCGAATAATTACTGTAAATGAAATTTAGATACACCATTATACGCACGAAACAAAAATACAGTTCAAACAGTGGGCTGCAAAAGGGGAACTGGCTTCAAAAAACTGATTTCTTTTTTGCGGCTGGTAAAGTGATGGCGACAGTTTTTTAGGGATAGTCATGGGGTTATTATAATCGCTTATTTTCAAAAAGGAAATACCGTCACAGGAGCATACTTCGCGTCATTACTTGACAAGCTGAGGGCAGAACTTGCGGAAAAACGGTCACATTTACAGAAAAAGGAATTCCTGTTTCCTCAAGACAACGCACCGTATCACACCTCAGCGGTTGCAATGGCGAAAATCCCCGAATTATGGGTTGAACTGCTTGAACATCCGCCTTGCTCACCATATCTAGCAAAAGCGACTTCTTTTTGTTTACTCAACTGAAAATTGCACTCGCAGGACAGATATTTTCGTCAAATGAAGAGGCAATCACGTTCGTGAACAATTATTTTGCAGAGAAAAACGCCAAGTACTATTTGGACGGGTTACACAGATGATAGCATCGCTGGGAGAAGTGTGTTGAGTTACAAGGAAACTATGTTAAAAATAATAAATTATTCTAAAAAATATCTTGTATCATTAGTAGTTCAGAAGCTTTCCACACCACCCTGGTACATCCTCCTATTTCCTGCCCCTCTATTTCTTCTCCATTCTCGTTTCACATCATCTCTCACGTGGGAGTCTCTTTCAGAGAAGAAGGGTCTCGGCGCTACATGGTAGGATGATACACTCCTGGTCAATACTTCCTCCTCCAGTAGGGCGCTTTGCGGTCTCCGGGTGGGCCTGGTGAGTCGTTTCAGGATCATGGTCCGTTTGATGCGGGTAGTATCGGCTTGCAGGGTAGGTTCCAAGTGTTGTAAAATAGGAAACCTGCCCTCTGTAGTGTGACTTCTTGCGTTGATTGCCCTCTGTCTCCTCTCGCCTCGTCCTCTCTCCCTGGATATAATAGATCAAAACTGGTCGCAGTGCCGAATCCCCTCCTTAAGATTCTGTCCTATCCTATGGGGGGCGCAACAAAGGTAAATGCTTACAATAAATGCAAATGTGCCGAGGTGATCAATTACATTCGGTTACTGAAACAAGAAACACCTATAGGAACAACGGAATAGATCAAGTTGTTATGGGGTATAGTATATGCGGTATAGAGTATAGGGGGACACCTCGCGCACTGCGATCTAAGTGACATTTATTTAGCTTAAAAGCACGCGGTCAAATGAAGAAACCACAGAATTCTATTCCTGCAGGACACAATCACACGCGAAAGTCACTTATTACTTAGCTAGAAATCCGTTACACCTGTGGATGTTGCTAAGGAGAGTGATAAAAGACCCGTACAACCAAGCAGACCTCTAGTATGCATATCGTGTCCTTGCATCTGTTCGGCATTAGTGTAGACACTTAAGCTAGCAGCACATGGAATGAAAGGGAAGTGAGGCAAAGCACACCATAGTACACCAGAAACCACCCCAGCATTCGCCTACCGACTGGGAGCAATCACTGGAAGCCAAAGATCAGAAAGGATATGCGACGAAAACAGAAGCTAGGTTCTCCGAATCAAATATTAACTTATGTATAAATTATGAGGCATAAACTAATAACTGAGATACAAATAAGCTGATCTAGTTTTAGATTTTTAACACGATTGACATAAAAATAAATACAATTTTGCGAAATCAAACATTTCGCTTTTCCACTTTTGACTCTGATCTGGCTCCTTCTTCTGTCTTTGGTTCAGTTTTTATTTTTTCCAGTCGCTCGAAAAGTTCTATCATTCTGTAAACAACTCCTGTTGCGTTGCAACCGTTTCGAGAGAAATGTCTAAAGGACAAGCGTATCTATCATGTTAGATTTCGTTTCAATTCAGGATTTGAAATTAGAAAGAAGGAAATTGACGGTCACTGCGTGAGAATATGGTAAAATGATTGCTTCCGATTTAATCATTTCAGATATCAATATGCGAAACTAAAGCAGGAATTATTTACGGCAGTAGAAAATATATTGTATACCATTAAAATACCACACAGGGTTTTTGGAATGGACATGAATAATCTCAATGTTTTGGAAGTTAAATTACGTTTCAGATAGAAGTGGAGCCGTATTTGAGTCTTGGTTATATTTTGTGCCATTACTTCTCTACATTGTTGCTTTTTGGGGATACGTAAAGCAGTCTCTATTGTGTTACCGCACATATTGTTTAACGAGATAGAAATCTATGCAACAACCTGCAGCCACACACTAGTATATGTGACGGCGCAAGGTAAACAAAAGCAAACGTACTGTGCTTGCATGTTGATCACATAGTATCGCAACTGGAACATTCAAAGTCTCTCATTCACCATTCAACTTCATGTAAATATGCACAGCATGCATATTCATTGTTTTACAGAGTTTTGGCAGAAGCGACCTCATTCTTATATCAGCATCCCGTCTGTGACGCAGACATCCAAACAGAACCATTATTATTTTTCTGTATCACCTGCGGTAGGTGGAAGAAACGTTGTATTGGATCTGTAGTTCCATATGATATTTTACCGGAAGTCAATTACAAAACGAACACAGTACACTAGCACGAGGTCCAAAGCTGAATTTCGGATTAATTCCATACCCTTAGTAGATACAGCATATTTATAGGTCACAGAAAAAATTATTTCCTCAAGTTGTCTTAGCCGAGAACTAATCTTTATTCTCCAAAATGGCTCTGATGATTCTTAATCTTTTATTTTAATCTCTAAAAAAGTTGGGAAGCGCTCTTTAATTCTAACCAAGCGAGCCGGTTCCTCTGTAAAGTGTGAGACTCGCATACAGGAGATCTCAGGATCGATTCCCATGAAACATCCATTCTAAGGATTCTTTTTATTCCGCTTTATACTCGAAATGATTCTAGACTCCTCATATAACTACTCTCAAATAAGACTGCATAAAACGACTATAAATCTTAAAAATACTTTAGCAAAAAAATTGGGGATCAGATTTTGAAGTATTCAAGGAAACTTACAGAACTATTGTGCGACCTAAATTGTATTACAGGAGCACAATATTGTTGCAATTAGGGCCGTAAGAGGGATGAAGAACTTACAATCCTACGCCTCAACTAGGGACGTAGCCACTGAAAGAATTGGGGACATCAGATGGTAGAACTGGTAAGGGGTTAACTGGTCAGGAGGATTAGAGATAACGCCTAGTATGAAACCACACTAATAAATGTATTCTATAATTTGGTAAAGCAGAACAAAGTACTCTGAGGATATCAGGGATACAACTGAAATGTTATATAAATGATGACATAATGAACGGTACTTTCAGTTCAGGGGTGCATAGGTGTCTGAACGAAGTGCTGTATAAAGGCTGTAGTCTAGTGTTGATCCTCTTATCTTCCTGTTTCGGCTTGAACATACAACAGATATTTCTGCGATCAGACTTTGTACTTGCAATCAGACTTTGTAATCTCCACTTGCATACTGACTTCTATATTTAACTAGGAGTTCCAACAAAATGGCCGCCGATTGATGTGTCAGCGTTTCCTAAGACCGTGGGGTTATTTTGGCGGTTTCCATGCTAAATTCCTGCTTCCTGCTTTGTCCTTGACTTGATACTTCCCAATTCAGTATTTACATAATTAAGAGCGGTTTGTCTAAAATCTTCTTTTATTTTGTTCACAAAGCAGGAAGTATCCACCAGTTCAATGACTTTATCCCTTCATCTAGCAATGTGAACCAACTGGTTCACACAGACGTATTCAAACCTGCAATACAGGAAGTGAAATGTTAAATTCCAATAATTAGAATCCCTTACAAATCTTGTTCAGACCATATACGTAACAATACACAACTCCGCAAAATCATCCACATTAAATATTCTCGACACAGTTGAGACATGAGCCCTCCGAATTATTTTAGGAGCATTTCGAACCAGCCCAATCACTAGCTTGCGATGGAAGCAAATGAGCTTCCTCTTAAAATCCGAAGAAAACAGCTGAGTATATCCTACACACTTAAAATAGCAGCCTTGTCTAGCTCAAAGATACAAAGCTACATCAAGGAGGCATCATTCATTACCTTTTTTCTACGACTGAATCAGTATTTTAATGAAATAAAAGTAGTTTATCCTAACATTTCTAAACTTAGGCAATATTTACATATTCCTCCTTGGTGAATTATACTTCCTGAAATCAATATGGAAATATCGTGTACGGCCAAAACCAAACTAATAATGTAATATACAAGCAGGCGCTCAAAGAACATTGGAACCAAAAACCAAATTATATTCACATATACACCAACGGCTAACAGACAGAGAATAGATGCGCATTAGTTTACCAAGATCATACAATGCAATACACATTACAATCTTTGTGCTCCATATTTACATTGAGTTTTACGTCATCAAAGAAGCATTACTGCACATATCCAGAGAAAATAAAAGTGAGCCATATCTTATGCATACAGATTCTTAATCCAGTATGCAAGCCCATACAAAACACCTTCACTTCTAATGAGTTAGTCCACGAAATGCATGATCTATCATCACTTTTGCTGAAACAAGGTAGGAAGGTAACCCAAATGAAGACACCATCACACTAGGGTACTTATGGTAATGAACACGCAGACTCCACAACTAAGGAAGCCACAGGACTCCCAGTTCATGAAGAGATGGCAAGATGCAGTAAAATTTGTATTTTAAAACTTGCATAAGCATTGGCGAACAGCAACTCCTAGTAAACTAAATGAAAGTATAAAACACTCTAAAACATAATATCTACTCCAAAAACTAAAACATAAAGACCAAGTTGTCATCACTAGACTAGGAATTTGACAAACCAAACTTTCGCATGGTCATCTGATGAACAGAACACCGCAACCTGATTGCAGCATTTATTATATGGCCATCTCTGTACGCCATATACTTTTAGAATGTCTGCAATATGTGCACCAACGAGGACAGTGTAACCTACCAGATATTCAAGAAGCCCACAGTACAGCACTATTTAAATTACTAAAATTAATTTATAAATTGAAATATAATATACATTTTATAACTAAATGTCAAAATTATTAAAATTATAATATGTAAATACCATTACGAACATGTTGTCGCGATATGACTGTAAGTTAAAGCAACATTAAATAAAAATTATTAAGAAAAGATTAAAGGTATCAGAATACACTCCATCCACAAACATACTATAATACTCCTGGTAGAACTTTAAAGGAGTACTGGATTGAAATGGATGCTTATTGCCTTTTATGGGTAGCTCCATTAGTAGGACTGGTCATCAATCCAGGAAAGGCTAGGAATTTCCACGTGCCTCTGTAACCTGGAGCCTCCAGTGATACTATCCATCGAAGTTAACTAAACTATTTTCAAGTCATGCTGGCTTCCTGAATACGTGGGCAAAACCAAGCGGGATGGCTCAGACGGTTTCATCTGTGACTCGTATTCGGGAGGCTCGGGTTCAATTCCCGTGGCTGACCTAACCGACCCACGTGCTTTTTCGGGGTTTTCCGGGTCACCAGGCGAATGCTGGGTAATATAGTTACATCTCCCAAATTTTTTGTCCCTCCATTTCATCTTCATTAATATTTCACATCAACTCTTCTGGTGATCTCTTTCAGAGTAGAAGTGTCCCTTCGCTGTCAAGACTCCTTGGTTCGACTGCCCTCTGTCTCCTCCCACCTCTTCCTTCCTCCCGGGAATGCTCCACTTTGAGACTTAGATACAATAAACCACAAGTTCCGGTGCCGAATCCCCTCCGTAGTAATTCTAATCCTAATTGTACCTGTTCCTTAGATCAGCTAATATGCAGTCCTCAGGAGAATAGCGTGTGCAGAAAAATAATTTTATGCAGCATCCCTGCTCCAGAGGAATCGTCTTGACCGTTTCGACTACATTCATTATTCCGAACGTTGGCTTTGTATATTGGGCTACTAGTTGGACCTACCTTTATCTCTCATGCACAACTTTCCGAAAGAGGAAGGGAGAGAAAGTTGGAGGAGGCTTCCACCTTAGGCAGAAACCTGAACATTAATTGATTGAAATCTGGGTCACCTGGGGTGTAGCATTTTATACCAATATGGATGATCATTTTTGAAAAACAAAAACGCACTAAACATTAATGAACCCTGAAATTACAGTAACATCCTTTTTCCTTTATATAAAAATACTACAAGTGATTCGGTGGATGGAAACGGCACAAAGCTAAATTGCATGACATTTACATTCCACCATTTTGCGTCAACGGCGAAACTTTTCGCTAGATTAACCTCTGCTACAGTATTTCAGAGCCATGCCTCAGGCCATTCGATTAACTTTTCTGTTTCAGTAGAATGATGCGCACATTCGTTTTGTAGTTGAAGCAAAACATTTGAAATCCCGTCATAAAAAGGACAAAGGAAGCCTTCATATGGATGTGATGATTCCTTAAGCACTTGAGTTCAGGCTGATGTAATAAACCGCATTGGACAACACCAGATAAAGTTAGCTTATTGTATATATGATTTGGATAAGCATGAGAGAAACAAACCGTTTTAGAAAGGATGAAACCAAGGTAGAAAACGAGAATCTAAAAGAAACCTGTAAGACAACGTACACACGAGAATTGGTTTTTCATTCGTGAAACTTCAACAATCGGTGTGAAATCACGCATTTTGCCGTTTATTATTTGTTAATTATAATTCTGAGATTTGAATATATTTGCAACACTGCGATTTATATGGATATTCAATTTCTGAACACTGGAGACTTAAGCCTATGAATTCTTTATTGGCCTCTAAGTTATACAACTGCTTTCCATCAACACATATTTTTCTGGCAAAAAACCTCTTATTCATTGAAAAAATTCACATTCGTACCTTTATGCGTACCTCAGAGAAGTTATATTTTGCAATTAATGCTGTATCAAAATAAGGGGAAAAATATATTACAATACCTCTGGATAGCCAAACAAATAGGAAATTCTGATGTGTATTTTGTTCCATTTATACGCCGCCTTTAACTGCACTGGTAATAACGGCGGCCGTTCTACTTTGAAACATATCGAAGGTGTTAAATCGTAAACGTTGGGTTGTAGCATTAGATCACGCACCCATTCGCACTCTCATTCATACTTCCAGACTCTGGGGAAGATGGGAAATCATCTTGGTTGGAGAAAAATCCCCACCCCAGCTGGGAATCAACCCGGGAACCCTATCTACGGGACCAGCCAAATGACCAGCCAGCCAGCCAGCCAATTCTAATGTTGCAACAAAGCAATTATCCTGCTTCCTTTTTAATGTTGGTATTTTTTGTGTAATTTACGTCCTCCAACTTTGTCATATCGGACGATGAATGGAATGGCTGAAATGAAGCTGAAATAGGCCCAGGGTCCATAGAGCTTAGAGTTACCCGACATTTGCCTTTCAGGATAAGGTAAAACCCTGAAAAAATCTTTACCCGGGTAACTCATTCTGACCGATATTCGAACTCGGGTCCTCTTGGACGTGAGGCAGACACGCCACCATCTATGCTACCGAGGCGAGCGTTGGTTGGTTGGTTACCGGCACTCCCCAGATGGCAAAATTGGCCTTCGGGGTAACGTTGCCACACCACGTGATGACCGGACCCATTTCTCAGGTGGAGACACCCAGAGGACGGTGTCCATTACCTCCAAAGATAGGGTGATAGTGAAGATGAGGATGAGGCGAGATGACATAGAGCTTATTACGTGGACTCCGAACCACGTTAGTGGCCGCACCGTGGCTCAGTGTTTAGACCGCTTGGCTCTCACCAAGGCGGCCCGGGTTTGATCCCAGGCGACCGCAAAGTGAGATTCGTGGTGGACAAAACGGCGCTGTGGGTTTTCTCCGGGATCTCCGGTTTCCCCCGCCATCTAATTCCACCGGTGCTCCATCTTCATCTCATGTATCATCAGTGTCATCGCCTGCGGTGCCGTATGTAGTAAAAGCGGTGCGTTAAACACTACCACTACACTCCGAACCACGTTGGGCATTGGGGAGACTTCAGGTGTGTTAGACAGAGGTGAAGGCGTGGATAGGACCGACTTAAAATCGCCAACTCCAGAGCCGGGAATCGAACTCGGGACCCTTATCACGGGAGCAGGGAACGAAACCACTTCGTTACCCCGGCTCCCTGATTTTTAATGTAGTTTTGCAATAAAATAAACATGTTCAGTCCTTGCTCATATACTCAGTTCTTAAGTTTTATTACTTTCTTTGGGGTCAAAGATTAACATTTCTATGGGGACTTCATAAGTATACCTATGAATGAAAATTTGAAATCCTGAACTAATAGCGCTGTCTTCTTAAGATTTATACCGCAGATGTAACTTAGTACAAATATGAAACAGACCAAATTTTGTCAATTGCACCTTGATAGTTTGGAAAATATGGTCAAATGTATTTATTTTTGGTTACCTCACCTAAAAGGCCTTTGCGACAAAAGAACTTAAGTATTGGTGTAATATTTTAACAACAGGTTACCAATACATCCAGTTTTTTAATTTGTCTTAGGTTTGTCTGTGTCTCAATAATTTTAGGCTCCGGACATTTTTAAAGCTATGAATATGGCTTTTTTGCCCAAAAAATGAAATTTTTATGATTTGAGGTAAAGCAAGTGTACTTAAAATACACCCTACAGTAAAACCCATGTCAATTGCTATGAACTTGTGTAGCAAGTTCCAACTGCGAGCAAGGAGCATCTTAAATGATGAAAAATGCTGAAATTTTTAATAGCGAGGAAACAAGGATAAAGAAATAGAATTCATATCTAACACTGGCATTCACGTAACTTTCAAACTAGATTATAACATTAAAAAATGGCTTTAGGATGCATATATAAGCATTCTTTGGCTTCAGGAACGCTTGCACTATTTTATAGACTAAAAAGAAGAAAAAGTTATTTTTTGAAAATGTTCATGAAATTTCAGTCATACATATCCTTAAAAAGATCGAAAAAATCTCATCATGGAGCTTTGAAAATATTAATGTGTACTTATTCTTAATTCCTTAGTCGTTTTATAATAATATGTCTATATGTTTAATTTAAAACAACTTTTAATGGCACCCTGGAATTAATCCATATGTATTGCTACTATGTGGGTTCGTAGAATTAAAATGCCGAGCTGCAGAAATCAAAAATCTCCTTTATTTTCGTAGAGATACACTGTTCAATTCTCACGTAACATCATTACATCACATAATAACACAATCTTCCAAAGTCGATGACAATAACAAACCGTGACAGCTGATTACATTAGCTCTCGTTACAGCAACACTCTTGTTGCACAACAACCACACTTTGCGAGCCGTCACGTCCTTAAATACCTGATTCGTAGCTCTAGATATTTCTAAAGTCAGCCAGAAGCCGAACAGTCTCTATAAGTCCAGAAATTTCCAATCATTCTATCACATTCTAGAAGCGTAACTTAATCTATGCCGCCGAGTCCTTTACCTCAGTTATCGCTGCCCGCCGGCACTTGTTTACACTAAACACGCTATCATAAACTGCTTAGCAAGGCTCATTATTACCATGAAACTTTATCCGCCGACTGTTTTCTTATTTGTGCCGAAACCTTTATGCCTGTTGCCGTGACAATATTGAAACACAGTTCCTTTGTTTCACAATTCAGATAAACTGCAATATATAAGGTAACCAGGAATTAACCATGAAGGAATTAAACATGGCATTAAAATCATTTAGCGCCTTTTTATGTTTCATTCAATATTTCACAGACTCAGAAGCGTGGGGGTGCAAAGACGCGCGCACAACTGTACCCAATTTAACTTTGAATTCAATTTTTAGTTTGTAGGTATTTTAGCTTCTTGGAGGCACAAAAGAACAAGAAACGAAGGAGCCGTAAGCGAGATTTATGGCCGAAAGGATAGTCGCGCCATTTGTACCACTAATAATTAATTTGACTTCTCTGAAGGCCACCTGCAGCCCACAGAGAAGGTAAAAAGTCGGAAGGTCCCAATCTTTGCAGAACGGAATTGGCTAAAACACACAAGAGTGGTTACGACTAATACTACAAAAAGATCGGACTGATTAAACAAAGACTACAAGCACGCTACGTATCGTGAATAATGACAGCAGGATAATGAGTTTGTGCTGCACGTTGGCTCTGGATTAATTTGAGATGTGTTTATCCACAGCTTTTGTGCTCTGCTGGTTGATGCGACTGGCCGATATCCAAGAAGTTTCACTTTTTGTTTTGCTTTCCACCGGGCGTCCGATAACAGTGGCTAAAATCGACAGAGTTCATTTGCACAACTTTCGGAAATTTGCAAAATAAATGATACGGCATTCAGTATGAAACTCTCCAGGTTATTTTAAATACGGTAGGGTTAGTAATGTGGGTGCAAATTCAAACACCCACGCCCGTTCACGTGTGTTTACTGCTATTTTGTTCTTCCTTGTGACATAGCTCTGGTGGCACAAATTCAGGACGTCCTGATATCGATTCCTGTGGCCGAACTTTCTGACTCATGGTTTGCTTTGGGCTTCCTTGGATCAGTAGGTGAATGCTGGTAATACCTCACCTTCACCCTTCATCTGGTTAATTGTTTCACGGGTACTATAATGCACGATATTTAACCTGTCATATTTTGCACTATCCTTGTCTAGCACTGTCGCTGGGTTTCTTTCCTTGAATGGTTAGTCCCTTTTAAAACCCTATTTTATTCCTTAATTGCCTACTGTGGTATGGTATTAGGGATTTTATTAAGGAGGGATTCGGTACGTAGGCCACCATGCTGGGCCCTTTGTTCCTATGCCCCCAAGTGGGGACACCCCCGGGAGGAAGGATGAGGTGAAGGAGTCAGAGGGCGGCCTGCCCAAGGAGCCACGACAGTAGAGAGGGTAGGGTCCGTACAGTTTAATTGGATAGAAATCTCCCCCAACAGAGCAGGCTAGCGAACTCGCTCCCCTGCAGCGAGACGGCAACGAGCCCAGCAGCCGAGGCCTAATGGTCCCAGGCAGGAGATCTGATTCCCATAGGTCCTTGGCTGGCGTTCCCGAAATGGTCCCGGCAGAGGAGCTAAGGCCGGCAATTAACCTACCGTAGGAGGAAGTAGTCTTCCTTAGAGCATATCATCTTGCCATGCACCGCCGAGACACCCACCGACAATTCTACCTGAAAGGGACCACCAGATGAGAGATGATATGAACTGATAATGGAGGAAATTCGGGAGATGTAATTAACATACCCAGTATTCGTCAAACGACCCGGGAAACCCTCGAAAAAACCTGTGTGTCAGGTAAGTCGGCCACGAGAATCGAAACCGTGCCTCGCGAATGCGGGCCACAGACGAGACCGCCTGAGCCACCCCTCTCAGTTACTGTGGTATGAGGGTGAACACGAGCAGGCATCAGTGGTGTTCAACTGAAGTATCAGATGTTAACGTGTTAACGAGAATGTGAAAAATGTTTTTAGAATTTGAGAATTTTGTCATTATTTTAAGCATAGTGTTAGTGTTTGTGTTAATTTAGGAGGCTTGGGTTTAAAGGAAAAGCTGTAAGATCAGGTGGCCGGGAAATTGTGATCAATGTCTATACATTTTTACAGACGAAAGTGAGGTTTTAAATGTAGAAAGTCAACTATATCTGTGTCGAGCATAATGCAATTTTGATTTGTAAAGAACTCACTCGGAGGAAGATTTCTGACGGAACGACCCTACTTGCAAAATGATTCGCGTTTCTAGGAAAATTGAAAGAGTGGCGGGTTTCCGTTGCCCCTATTAGTTACTTAGATAAAACGTGAATTAATATAAGTTATACACAAACAAAGAGTGGAAAAGTGAATAGGACAATTTTGAATTTCCATACGCATCCCAATAGGCAAAGGCCAGCGCGGGGAGTTGGGCGGGTTCGATTCCCAACGCTCTTCCGAGTTTTAAATGAAAATCAAGCAAAGACTATCATAAAGAAATGGATAGTACAATATTTAAAAATTGGTTTATGAATCAGTTACCCAACATTCCCCACAATAGTAATAGACGACATAGAAATGTGTTACTATTTAGAACAAGAAGTATTTGCAGTCTTATACCAAATGTAAGTTACAATAGCAGTAAGTCATGCTGTAAGTCATGCTGTTTAGTCTTACACTAAGTGGCACTTAAGACAGTTAACTGAAATTCAAAACAGTTACAGAGGTTGTTAGTAGTCACTCCTTAAATTGCAATTATTTTTGTGTGATATTCCGAATTGCATTTAAAATTGCTTTGAAAACCGAAGACCATGTCTTACAATACACACTTTTTCTGCCAATAATATACATGAGTGAATAAATTGCGTACAATTTCAACAACATTCAGACACAGTAAATATAAAGAAATGCTTCCTATTATTTGAAATCGTATAATAGTTATAATTCTCAACACAGAGAGTATTTTAGTTCATTGTTTGCAGCATTTCCGTTATATGCTCGTATATCACTCAATGCGGAGCTTCAAGTATGTAAGTTATTTCCCTAATATTCGTTTCCGAAATTGAGGAACACATCTGCAGAAAATATCTCTCTGAATCAAGAATACCTTCATGCTCTCTCCCCGTATAGAGAAACCACTTCTTGTGTATGTGTTAATACCGACCTAAAAACTTTCTGCTAGAAACTTAATCTCATAACTTCTAGTTTATTCTCCAGTGTAAGTCTTAGTTGTGCATAAATTACATCTGTTAGGTTTTACATGAGGCCGACACCACACGTAATGCGAAGCACAAAGATCCATTGTGGCTAAGCTCCTAGGAAGAGAGGATGATGTGAAGCGACCATAGGAGCTTACAGACCGCAGAGAGTTGGACAGCCCAGTCGGTCTGAGTGACTCATTTAGGCGATAGTCTAGTGCATAAAAGTTTGCTGGATCAAACCCGCCTAGACTCATGATTAAAAAGTGTGCTTGAAAGCAACGGTTAATAATTTACTGGCATATAAGAGTATTACAGTGTAACAAAATTCCGGCACTGGTACTGGTGACACCGATGTGATCCTGTCAAATGATAAGAGTCTTTATGCTCGACCATCCCAAACTTAAGTATGTTGTGACTTTGTGGGTTCGCGAAATTAATAGTCCATTTGCACAAACTCAAAATGTTCTTTATTTCCACCGAATTACAGCTGGAACACTTGTCGATTACATAGAGTTACGTAGCGCACACAATTACAATCCACCAGTTCGTCTGTCACAGGTCCACACCACACTCACAATTACGTACAACTCTCTCCAAAGCTGACTAAGAACTCCTCTGATACACGTACGCAGTCTTCCAGTCCGTTCGCTAGCACTGCGCTCTTCACGGTTACTACCCAAGAACTGAACTGGCTCATCCACAGCAGCCCTTATATAGGATGATCGCTGTTTCTGGAATCTTCGCGGCTCAGTACATCATCCCGACTGTTCCAGACGTCAGGTAGAGGGGAAAGAGACGGTACACTGGCTAGTGATGCTCTTCTAACCATCCCCTCCGTGAGCGCTACACAGATAAATGGGTAGGCGCGTTCTGCATGCTTCCTGTCTGGCCCCTACCTGCCAGTTGCTGGTTATCTCGGGAATTCCGATGTTCGGGTGACAATATATATATAATGTGACTGGTAGCAGTACTTTAATGTACCTCATTAAACCACACCTCTTCATTAAACTATTGGTATTCGACCAATCAGAAGTGGTAACGTAACATTGTGAAAACGCATGTATCGATTATTCTCCTTTAGATCGACAACGGTAGATACTAACGCCAGTGTAAAAAAAGAAGTCAACATGTTTGACACTAGTAACTGTAACATTGAAGTTACACTCCTGTAAATTACTGCACTAGCACTCAATGTCACCAATAACTTGCTGCCACAAAAGTCAAGATAAATTTACGAGAAGTTCTATTCAAAATTCATGGATTGGAGAATATCAAAGGTTGTAAGTCCGTTCTCAAAATATGAAATCATCGGCCTTGTGGACTCACTGTTCTATTTTGAAATCAACACTCAACATTAGGCATCAAATTCACTTATCTAAATACTCAAAACTGAACAGCTTACAACAAACCCAAATCAGAAGGATATAAAGGGGAAAAAGCCAAGACATTTACACCGGAAGAATTGAAAAGAATTGTAAGTTTCTTTTTTTGGTTTTACTAATGTTTTGTTTTAATGTTTTAGGTTAAACTTTGTCAGACGTTATCAGCTGTTTACAGGGAAGTAATCAATATTTCTGCTACGTCTCACTTTAGACAAAACAATAATGCATTTCACTCAAACCAGAAATGAATACTTTGAAATGAAATAATTATTATCATTATAATCCCGTTGCATAATATATTATTAGCACACAAAATATAAATGTCTTTTAGACAGATTATAGTGACGCATGGAAGTCACTAGAAGTTTTAGACTAGCTGGAAGACTGTCTGCTGGACCTGCCAAGAGAGAGCAACTAACAGCCCGCAAATGTTTACGTGCAATACACCGTATGTCATCACCACATGCCTCGAAACCTAAAAACCACAATGAAACGAAATGAAAGAGAAATGGTAGAAGTACAATTCTGGTAAACGGGGAAAACCACTCCAGAATTCGGCTACAGACCAGGGAAAACCACGAAAACCACAAGGTCATTGCAGGTAATCCCGAGCCTTCCGCTGCTTGTCTCACAGTTTAAGGTTATGATTTCGATAGGTAACTTATATACTTAGCTTTACCTACTTCCTAAAATGTTACAGTTAACATTCTGCCCCACTGCGTTCTTCAGCTATGTGCTTTAGCCTTGGTGCATAACCTTGATTATATTTAACGCACGCAGAATTGCTAAAAGCTCAGAATAGATTTGTAAGTGAAATATAATGCAACGAAAGGTAAAGAAACATTTTTATTTAAACAAACATTATAAGACACAGTTGTTAAATCTTGTTTTCGGCGTCATCTTTTAAAATTACTTAGTGTAATTAAGTTTACTGTTTATTTCCGTCAGAAATTTCAATCTACCCTCTAACTAGATGCATGATTTGATTATTAAATACACGTTAACAGCTAAATTTTGAGCATTGTTAACCAACATTTCTAGCAGCTCTTAATGCGCTGAATGGAGTTCACAATGAAATATATAGGACAAAAGGTTATTGCGATATTTCTTAAACAGATGTAAGCTTTCTCAGTTCCTTTGAATGAAGGCTTTTATACAGGTATATTACTAATTAGTGAAGCTGAAATAAAATGCGACGACAGTAATATTACATTATGCTACAAAAAGCCCGGGTTTAGTCACTGAGGATCTCTAATTATGTTTATTTTATTATAGCATACACATGCATTAAGTAGAACACTTGTGCTGTAATATTAATGTTTTGTGCCAATGCACTTCTAATTTCGTAATACCTACATTTCCCCTTAGGTCAGATAGAAGCTTTTCTCCTTCTACAGCTTTTTTGTTATATAACATGTCCGATATTCCAAAGCTCACACACTCTGGAGCACTGTTCGTAGTAACAAAACTCGAAATGGAAATTAATCCAAAAACTTTTGAGAACATTTCACACGAAATGCAAATCAATGACAGACGTGGAACGTTTTTAAATACCCAATTTTTAATGGGGAATATGCGATATGCACTTCATCCATAACAGGCAAAGTTTGTTATTGAAAATGGAAGTTACTCAAATTAGGTAGCACTTAAATGTATTTTTGTTAAATGTTTTGAAGTTTCAAGTCGTGCATGTAAAAATTGAAAATCAACTGAACAGACGTTGGAACCAAATATTGTTTAAGTTAAATTCTTGCTGCAGTGCAGCTGTATCTTTGGGAGAGGACGGGTTGGACCCACTGGAAAGTAAGGTACTTGGATTGCGTGCATTCTGTCAAGGCTTCATTAGCTCAAGGTAGAACTGATGTATATATTTAGATGTAAAATAGAAGGTTTTATCTCCTTTATGTTGTATTAATTAGTAGATATACTAAACACGATGGACTTAGTAATTCTGTATAGAAATATTAGGCTTTAAAAATAGGAAAATGCACAAATTTGAAACATTCCTGTAGCCACGGTAAATCTTATAAATTAACGTATATGTATGGGAACTTAAAGCCTTACATAAATCTGTCTTAACAGGTATTTTGGATTCTCAAACAGATTTACTTAGTTTTCTGGTATTTTGCAAACACCATGTAACTGTGTGCATCTCTCAACATAGGAACACGGTAACCTAGTATGCAAGGCACTATTTCTGGTTTAATTTTTAATACATTATAACCTAGAACTAATTAATTATTTCTCTTTTTATTTATTGATCTTTGTATTAAGGTGTAATTCAGATATTAAAGGTGTCATTTAAAATATCCTAAAATTGAAAGACTAAAGAATGTAAGTTTAAAGCTCATCTAGTGAATAAAACTTTTTTCAGCTAGACATAGATATAAGGAATTAATAAATATCCTCCTATTCATGCACTTAAGAGTCCCTGTTAAAAAATTATAACATTAAGGACGTAAATAAAAATATGATTTAATCGACTTACTTAATCTAAATTGCGTCTTTATGCCCAGAGCTCCTTTATAACTTAAGGATGCAACTACATGACTACGATACTGTCGATATATAGTGGATGTGTCACAGAAATACATTTAATATTTTGAGATAACCAACTATACTGCTATGTTTTTTATCACACTGCTGTTCCATATTCGTTTCGTTTTGTCCTAGGTTATGGATCAATGAAATTGAATGTCAAGTACGACTCAATTCACTGTCCTTGGCCGTTAACTGGACAGCATAATCTTGTGGGTGTATCAGTGCTACATTCTACTTGTATTTACCTCCAAATGAACACCCACAAAGTGGAAGCAGAAGTATTCATGTGATCTCAGGTGTTAGCGGAGTTTGGACTGAAGCAGAATGCATAGCTTTTTCCACTTTCTGGCTCGGTGATTCACTGATTATATCTGGTTACTTCAGTGAATAATCTCAATGAATCCAGCGACAAGAACCTAGAGATAAAAAGTACATAGTGCTTAGACAATTCTTCGTATTCCTTCACTCGTTCCTCTTTCTTGCTCAAGATTCAGATGAAATGTCCACTTAAAGGTTTAAAGAATGGATTTTGGTATCAAATATAAAAATGTAAACATAAATAAATAAACAAACAGGTATATAATGTTATCTAGAGATTATAAATCTCCCTGTAATTGATAGACAAATTTAAAACTGGTATAACTATAGGTGCATTACCTTAAATTTCAACAAAATGCTGAAAATATATTCTATGCTTCAAATTGTGATGGTTCAACTGTTATTCAGTATAAATGCATTAAATTACAAACATGAAAAGCTGATACCCCTGGTTATTTTATTTCATTTTCTCCTACTTAAATATTTTCTGAAATGTGTTGTGTTTAACGCCCGCTTTTACTACATACAGCACCGCAGGCGATGACACTGATAATACATGAGATGAAGATGGAGCACCGGTGGAATGAGATGGCGGGGGAAACCAGATATCCTGGAGAATACCCGCCCCAGCACCGTGTTGTCCACCACAAATCTCACTTTGCGGTTGCCTTTGATCGAACCCGGGCCACCTTGGTGATAGCCAAGCGGTCTAACCACTCAGCCACGTCACCTCCGAAATATTTCTGAGGTTCTTTAATCCAGAAAATCGTAGCTTTCAGGATTTATTCATGTTGTATTGTTGAAAATGCTGGATCTAAGATTCCTTCCTGTTATTAAGATTAATGAGTATCATATAGTAAACTTGTTGACAAACTACGAATAGTTTGAATCAAATAATTGTAAAACTTTTAAAATAAAATAATACTACTTTCTCACCATGACACATTGGGTTCGATTCCAGAGGATCGTATGTGGGATTGAGCTGGACAAAAAAACTTGGCATTTTTTCTCTGGGTTCTCCAGTTTCTCTCACCCTTCATCCTACCAAATTCTACATAATGACTTTTCCTTTCATCAAATGCACGAGTATCTCGCCAGCTCTACTTTTACCTACTTATCAGACTAAGGGCATACATATGAGTAAGCAGAGGAGAAAAAGAATTAAAGATTGGGGGATGAAACTAACAGCACCGATATAAACATAAACAGACTATAAACATACTACAAACATGCGCGTTCGTGTTCAAGTTCCTCTCGGGAAGCAGCGCAGGTGAAAAGGCGATTAGAAATTTACTTTTCGGGAGGTAAATCCTACAGCCTGCATCCCGTTTACCAGCAACTCAACCGGCGGAATGAGCAGAACTCTCGCCAAATACAGCATCAGGACCATTCACCAGCCACCTCCGAAGATTGAACATCTGTTGAGGCCAATGAAACACAAACTGGAGTTCCAAGTTCCGGGAGTGTACCGCATTCCCTATGAATGTGTGACACCGTATGTAGGACAAACTGGAGGGACCATCGTTACCAGAATAAACGAACATGAAGGGAGCATTCGATTAATGCAACCTGAGAAGTCTAGACGGGCAGAGCATTGTGTTGATAACGATCATAGGGTAAAGTTTAGGGAGACGACCATCTTGGCCAAATGCAACAATTACTAGGAGCGGAGAGGGTAGGAAGGGTTGGTCATTTCCTCCGAGAGGAGCAGACGTTAGGGGCGGATTTTGCTCTACTTGCCTATTTTATTCCTTTGTTCAGAAACGTAGACTTTTAAGTTATAAGCACGTTTCCTACAATTATTAGCCTAATTTCTTAGCTTTATGGTGCATATAAATGCCTATTTCATACGTTTGTGCCTATTCTGCTTATTAGTACCTAAAACTGCCTTTTTAGCCAATTTCTTCTGTTTGTAATTTCTGACAACAGCTTTTGAATTTGTTGGTTTCAACGTAAAGTTTTCGGGGAAAATAAATTTCTTACTGCTGCACATTGGATACACAAAAAGTTGTTTATTAAAGAGATACATCTGTGCAAATTCGCTCAAAGCTTACAACAATACCAAATTTAGGTTTTTTTTTGTTTTCAAATTAAGATAGACATGGATAGATTCAAAATGAAAAATTCAACGCCATGGCCGGGATTTGAACCAGGATTTCAGTTCAGCTCCTCTTGGAAACTGGCCTTTAAATTGAAATCCGTTGACTTTAAGAGCACACACCTATACAGCTTGATAATCAAGTTAAGTAGTTACATTTTTTGACCCAATTAATTTCTATACTCAAGCCATCTTCTGACCTGGCATTTAATTTTCTGAATTCAGTATTTTGTTCAGTAATGCGAATATTGATAGTGCTTTGTCTTTGTTTATATTTGTGTTTTATCTGGTGATTAATTTGTGGTTATAACATTTATGAAATGTCCTGATGATGGGAGAGATGCACACTCCCGAAACGTCGATTTCTAATCGTCTTTTCAGCTGGCTTGCTTCCTGAGAAGAAAGTGAACATGTTTGTCGCCAGGAAAGCTTCAGGCTTATATGAGTTCAGTTTTACCTTACGAGAGTTGGATATTGTGTATATACGTAAGTGTACCATATGTTGTGTGTTTGTGTAGATCTGTTTTAAAACTTAGTTTCATTCTTTATATTCAGTTCAGTAGCCATATTTAGTAAAATATTAATTATGGGCATCCATTTATTTGAGCATAACTAAGAACACTACAGTATTAGAGGAAATATTTCGTAAAACATTTTTGCATAGTGATGATTCAGAAAGAACACCAAATGTAAACAGGCATGCCACATGTTCTACGCATCGATAACATTAAAGAATCTCCGGTCAATAAAAGTAACAAATAATGTGGAAGAAAACTGGTTTTTGTCTTCCAACTTGGAACGTAAATATGATGTTGCTGACATTAAATTAGTCAGGTATAGTGAAGTATTGACTATATGTATTCATTGTTTTCCAGCGTAATTTAGAATTATATTAAACGATGTAAGATGATAATGATCCACGTCATCTAAATTTATGATCATTTATTAACATGGCAATTCTTCTTATTGTAACTGTATTATTTGTAGTTTTGGTGATGCTTACTGAGTACTACAGGTATTTCTGAAAGCAAAAAGTTACTGTCCCTTAGTTCTGGAACAGGTGTACATATAAAAATGTTTAACTTTTTGTGCTGTGAACCGTTATCTTTTAATCTCGCACATCTCGTATCGCATTAACGAGATTTAAATTGTTCCTATTTTGCTTTGTCGAAAGCTGTGCAAATACTAAATGCAGCACAGCATTTGTTTGGTAAAAGTTCGGCTCAATGGATTTGCACTGATTTTCCGAAACAAATAAAACGAGTTTTAAACAAAGCATACAGGATAATTGTATTATATTTCCCTTTGTGATAAAAACAGCGTTTACATTGATGGCAAAATTTAAGCTGGTAAATAAACTACTTTTAATCACTCTTTAGAGTGACACAATTTGACCAAAAAGGGCATTGCTGCATAAGTTCAATGCGTATTTTATTGCGTTCCTCATTGAAGTATGCAGCCCTAGAAGTATGGCATATCGATAACGAGCGTTATTGTTTTCAATAATAATTTATAAAAGGTATTCCCTAACTTTCAGTACAAGTCATTTATCCGGCTTTGATTCCCAATGCCACTGAAGCATTGCACTGGAGAGCCTTGTACAAATTACTCAATTTCGTATTCAGATCTTACTTGTACTTTCTGAAGTGGTCCATAGACCTTTTAAAAGTTATAATCCACCTAGACGGTGCGTGAAACAGGTTCCTTAATGTTTACATAAAGATGGGAAGGAAACATTAAAATTAAACTTTGTCACACCGCGAGGGAAAATTATGCCTGGAATATCAATTGGGGCACGGGTATACCCCAAAGAAACATGCAACGTTATAGTGTCTATATATATATATATATATATATATATATATATATATATATATATATCTGTATTCATACAAATGTGTTTTAGTGTAGATATATTGTCGGCATACGTGCTAAAGGTATTCGTGCGGAGCGATAACGCGGCTTGTTTACATAAAGGAACTGATAGGCAGCACAGTGTGGAAAAAAGAGCCTGCAAAAACAGATAAAGATAGCCCGGAGATAAAAGACTTCCCGACACAGATAAGTGAGGTAAATGGATTATTCTGGTGACGTCTTGATTGTTTTATAGAACATTCGATTTCTTGGAAAGAACCACGTATCTTCTGGTTGGCGTACAGCTGTTCTAACTCTAGAGCTACCATGGCCAACATGCCGATATGACATTAACTTCTCCAACTGACTCGTGTTCTTCCCAGTAAACCGCTTAGGAGTTCCCATAAACACATTAGATTACTACCTTAATGACGACTTACAACACACAAGTACTTTAAGGCCCGGGCTTTATAGTTAACCACAATTAGGTCAATTAATGGAAATTAATAAGCCCGGGTCTTAAAGTACTTACATGTAGTAAGTCGCCATTGAGGTAGTTGTCTCATGTGTTTATGAGAACTCCTAAGTGGTTTACCGGGAAAAACACAAGTCAGTTCGAGAATTTAATGTCAGGTTGGCCATAGTAGCTCAAGGGTTAGAGCAGCTGGACGGCAACCAGAAGTTAGGGGAGGGTGGTCCACAGTGAGACACAATATTTTTGAAATCCCATACTTCTTTCTATTTTGGTGTCTTGTGAATGCAAATAGGTGGCATGTATTCATTATACCTTTATTAACAAATGTAAAACATAAAAACATTGATTTTAATAATCATGAAGACACACCATGCCAGTATTCAAATGAATGTAAATCGTCTCACCCTACCCCACAGTGGGACACACTGAGACAGTGGATGGTCCAGACTGAGACAACCTACATTACATTAAGATTACCAAATTTAACTTCAAAAATCAAATAACCATTTGGTCTTTTTGTTTTGCCAAACAATCGTGGTTGACCCAACACTATTTTTACATCAGTTTCATTAACTGAAGCTGCATCTGGAACTTCCAGAAACACAAACTTGTCTGTATTTTTCTCTTTCCGCAGGAATGATATTTCCATATCTTCATCTGCATCCTTCCCCTTTATGACCTGTACAATGTAATGCCACTTTTTATTTTCCTGCAAACTCAGTCAGCACAGTCATTCACAGTAGGCTCTCTTTTCTGTTATTTAAAACCAGAAAAAGTTCTTCTTCATCCATAACTGAGGATCCAAAAGATATTTCTACATTGTCTGCTGAAGATTCTGGTTCTGTGCAGAATTTTCTTCCTTTAAATCTCTTCTGCTTACCCGCAGGTTCATTTGGTTTACAATTCAATGCCCTCTCCTATAGTTCTTTTTTCTCGTATGTATCTATGGCTGTCATTGTTCTCCCCTTTATCCTCACAGTTGATTTTCTGGCGGCAGCCTTAGGTAACCCTCTAAATTCATGAGGGCTTAAAATGTCACTGTTATTTTTATCTCTATTCATAGTCCATGGCGAGCTTGTCAAATCCTCCTGAAGTTCAGCATCAGGATTTTCATGCCACTGAGAGCGTCCTTGTGTTGGAACATTTTCAACTTCTCCGCAAGTGTTTACTGAGGGTTCACTTGCTCCGAAGACAGTTTAAGAACTTCCAATTCTGGGGACATGTGCTCCAATTTTAGTAACTGCTGAGTCACATGATCCCATCGTGTTAACTGGTAGTTGTCTGTCAGTTACCCTACTGGGTAAGAAGTCATCATCTGTGAAAGTATTCCTATCAAATGGGAATATTCCTGTCTTACGAAAACCTGCAGTAATGTTTATTGGCGTCATGCTTCGCTGGAAGGCAAAAGTTACACAGCCAGGGATGTTTCAAAGCAAGGTACACTGCTTCCCTCATGCTATCAATTGAAAATGTACCAATTTGGGCCTTTCTTTGCCTGTTTCTAGCATTCTGAAAGAAAACAGATTGTCAGTTTAATAAATTTCTCAATTTAAGTAGTGTCTCAAACTGCCCCACCTAGCACTGTCTCATTGTGGACCAAGTGCTCATAAAGATATTTTTATTATTTACATAATCTTAAACTTCAACCCCAAGGTTCATTATTTATTTAATTTTGAAGAAGAAAACCACTGCTTTTAAGAAAACCAAAATGTATACTGACATAAAGAAGGAATAAAACAATATGATCTACTAAGCACACCTTGAAAATTTTACTTTACTCACCCGAAAATAAAATTTTGCTTGTGACGAGAAAAATTCCTTACAATTCTGGATTTAAACAGGTTTGCCAACTGCAACTTTATTTCCTCTATTCACCAAAAAAGTGCATCACTTCTTAACTTACATACATATTTAAAAATTGCAAGTGTCTCACTGTGGACCATGTCTCAATGTGGACCATGTCTCACTGTGGACCACCCTCCCCTATGTGGTTCAAATACCAGCTATGGCACTGAATTTTTCAGTCTGACTCTATCTTTCCATACTTAAGCCTACACACGGCCAGTGTGAAAGAACAATTAATTTCCATTCGATTTCTTGTTTATTCCATAAATATCTAGTGAATGCTACAGAACAGTCTCGAATTATCAATGAGGTATTTAAGGAAGCGATGTCTCGCCAAGAGTCAGTCGTCAACATGAGTAAGCAGTTGTAAAGTGTTGTAAAGACAGCTGGTGTTGTAAACAGGTTTAAAATGAACGCTGTTGTTGTGGTCATTGACCTTGGTAGATTGTGGTTGTGTATGTAACGTAGTTCTGCTGTAATGTGCAAGGGTATTTCTACGGAAATAAAGAACACTTTGAATTTCGGCAAATTGGACTTTTAATTCTACGAACCCACATAGACACAACACACACACACACACACACACACACACACACACACACACACACACACACACACACACATATATATATATATATATATAGGTTGTTTCAAAACGACATCCAACGACTATATCTGTTACATAGCTTATAACTTAAGTAGTCCTAATTTTGGTGTCGCAGTTCAGATATTCTGTTAGGTATAATTTTATGCAGCATTAAATATTACATGATTTTGTGACTAGGCAGCGCAGGAACCACTGGTGTGCGAACATCAAAAGTTGTAATTGGGATGCACCGGCCACGAAAGCAAAAACATTATTCCTTGCTCTTTATCAGTGACCCTAGCCTAACTTTCAGGTAACGGGGCAAAGGACAGTTATTTGAACGCTATACGAACGCCAAAATGACGGATATGGTTTTGATGGATGGAAGAGCTGAAGGGAGTTCAACGAACAGACGATTAATTTAGTTTCATTAAAAATATGAATTGTAAAAATAGTTATATCAGTGATCATGTTTATTTCTTTAACTTCAGAGGATTTTGTTATGATTTTAATTGTGTAATACCTTCAACCTCTTACTGTAAATGTCAACAACTCCCTTTACAGTTACAAATGCCTTATTTAGTATTATCAAACACGTGTAATAAAATGCTCGTCTCATTGTATAAGCCATTTAGTTTTAGTTAATTTATCTACAATTTTTTGATAATGTTCTCTGTTCGTTTCATCATTTAATGCTTCCATCCTCAACCTCTCTAACATTAACTTCCCTCTACGAAGTATAATTTGCAGGTGTCCACCAGCTTATTAGGCCATCATGAACTGCTATAACGGAATATTGGAACACGTTAAACACTCTTAAGCAAGAGGTCCCGAGTTCGAATTGAGGCTAGGGCTAGTTGCTTTGATAAGGTTTTTTCCGGAGTTTTCCTTTATCCTGATTGACAATTGTTCGGTAACTCTAAGCTCCATTAGCTCAGGATTCATTTGAGCATCATTTCACCCATTTTTTCATCGTCCGATATGACAAAGTTGGAGGACGTAAGTTTAGAAAAAAAAAACTCTTAAGCAATAATTAAGCAACAGCTTTTCTATTGCGGTTTCCTAAGCCAAATAAATTCTTAATAGTAGCAAGCAAGCTATTGCGGAGTATGCCGGTATGTTTACAAGCAGCTACAGCACGCGGCACGGCGTGTGATGTATACCTGCGAACTCCGACAACATGAGGCAAGCGTCGTTTTTCCTGTCACTGCCTAATCCACGCTCACACTGGAGCCTTCTTTATGCGGCTCTATTGGCGGTAAAAACTATCTATATGTGTCTCACAGAAGCTGAGCAACTACTTCTATATGTTCGTTCGGTGTCGTTTTGAAACACCCTGTATAATTACATATTAGCAGAGATATAAAGCTATAATTGAAAGTGTTTGAACATAACAACTTTTCATATGCCATTGACTTTCATCTTTTTTGTTTCTTCTTTCCTAACCAATGCTGTGGTTAGGAGTAGCTTGCGTTCCCTCAGAGCGTGGGAGCATTGACCTGAGATACCAGTTTTGAGGCGTCGGCCCAAAGTATGGGATGAGGAAGAGATGAAGTATGGAGCAATTGAAGGAACGATGGTGGGGAAACCGGAGGACCCGGAGGAAATCCATCCCAGGGCCATTTTGTCCATCATAAATCCCACTTTTTGGTCCCACAGGGGCCGCCTAGGTGAGATGTAAGCGGTCTAAACACTCAGCCATGGCACGGCCATTATTGATTTTTATGAGCCTATATATTGGAAAAAAATAAACAGATAAAAGGAGTTATCATCTGCACCAATAGAAGCCACTGTAAGTAACGGTTCATCAACAACTCCCTCCGCACTGGCCACTAGCCTACTACTCAAGAAAAGGTTGGCATCTCTACTTTTCCGCATTCCATTCCGAACCAGATATTGTTTCCAGTACGTACTCACCAACTGCCTCTGAGTCACTGTGCTTGTTTGTATTCCAGTGCTGCCCACGGAATTCCCGACTCTAGGGGAATCTAGGTTACATGGGAGGTGCGGAGCGACTTTTCGATGACGGATTATATAAAATTAAATTAGATACAAGGATTGAACGTTAAGTTTGGTTACGTTTAACTTCGTTTAACGATCTGTGGTCTTGTTCAATGAATAACTATTATTATATACGGGTTACGAGAACTATTCACAGTCAATCAGTTTCATTATTCTAACCTGAATACAAGGTTTGATAATGTTATACCTATATTTAACACACCTCCTTCAGTAGTACACCAATATGAACAATCAATCCGGAAAGTGTACTGTTGAACTGTTAGATTTAGTAAATGAATCACATTTCGAAATACTCAGAAGGAATACAAATATAACACATAGCAAAACAAGACATGTAATATTACAAATATAGTGGAACATGTGGATAAATAAAGGATTATAAAAAGGATTCCATTGGGGGTTGCTACAATTAGTTTCTCATACGCTCAGCAATATGTAATCTACCATCTGATAAGTTCGAAAAATACTGGTAGAGTTAAACATAATTATTAAACATTGAGGGGCACAAATGACTAATACAGTTACGTAATTGTTAGAGTATTAAGTTAGTCACATGGAACAATAGTCCTGCGCCGTGGCATAGTGGACTAAGGCATCATGCTTTGGTTCACTACCACGGAGAGCGACCCCGGTTCGATCCCACACATGGGGGTGTGGTTTTTTAGTCCCAGGTATAGGACCGGTGCCCACTCCGCATCGTAAGGAAATTGAGGAGCTTACGATAGGTAGGCGGCCCTGGTCAATAAAGCCAAATTTCTGGCTGGGGGGCTACCGAGATGCTGACCACATCTCCTCCCCGTATCGGTAGGATGATCGCTCCCCTCTGCCGTGCGTAGGGGGACGTGAGCCCCGCTGTCGGGTTGGAAGGCCTTAGCCCTCTATGGGCTATCCTGCCATGGTTTTTGGGTTACATATTATAACAAGAGGCTGCACGTCTGTCCCATTGGGTATTTTAGTTCTATTTTATGCTAATGAACTACTTTTAACACGAACTTCATCATGTTTATTAAATAACTCTGCAGCGCAACAGCTCTTTCCGGACCAAGGTCTACTATCTGGCCGCTGTGTCCCACACCTCTGCCTACTAGAGTCGCCATAAGTGGAATGCAATACTGGAGAATAGGATTTGATTAGAGACGAGGTCCTTCTGGCCAATATCTTCTCAACTACGGGCCCAAATGATCTAGATATTGACGGGTCCTTAAATCCCACACACTCACTCCCCACAATTCGCAGCTTCTCAATCAAGTAACTGCAGTTGGTTTTTTAGGGAGCTAACCAAGGCGAGTGGTAATCCCCGTGTTGCGAATCGAACCTATATTTCCCATTTGATAACCAACAGCGCCACCATTCTAATAGAAATGAAATTCATATGTATTAATCAGGTAGAACTTTTATTACAATGAAATGTTCAAATTACCACCCTTCACTTCTTTAAGGTTATATAAATTGAGAATGTCTCTGATCCTATGTCTTTTAGAGTCTAGAAGTATGAATGAGAGTTCGAATGTGTACGTGATCTAATGACTAAAACCCAACGAATACGAGTTTAACATCTTCGATATGTTCTAAAGGAGAACTGCCGCCAATATGATCACTGGAGTTAAAGGCGGAGTATAAATGGGACCAAAACTATCTCTTTTAAAGCATATTCCTATATGTTTTCTGGAAAACACAAACTTAAATAATATTGTAAGAGCTATGCAGGCTTCGTTAGCTGTAAACCTAACACTGAAGTGCATTTCACGGGAAGAAAGTGTGTAGGTACAAAGAACAATATAAACGGACATTCAAACAAGCTGTGCACACATGTATGGTACACTATTTGAAATACAAAGTATACGAGAATCTGAACAGAAAGCTGCTTTTAATAATACAAAAGGCATACATGCGCGCTTAGAAAGGTAGGCACACCTGTTGTTTTCCTTTTGTCTCAGCACAAAGCATTTCCCTTTTGTGATGGGAAAGAAAATATCCAAGAGAGAATGAGACTTAGCAGTAGCTGACGTACAGACAGACTGTTACGTACAAAGACAACTTGCTACGCTCATCCTTGTCAAAGTAGCAAACGTCATTGTGTTGGAAAGGATAATGATGCACGAGAATTATTTTACAAATCCCCGCCGGCAGCAAGCCCTCTCACACTTACAGACGGGATCAACAGTTGTGATAGGGCACATCAGCTGGAATAGTGATGGGTCGGGCTGGGGAAACAGGGGTGACCGAAGAATACATATCACTGAATTAAAACGTGGCCTATTTTAAGAGCACAGGGTGCCTCCTAGAGGCGTTTATCTGTTTTAGTTATATTTCCGTTGTGTGTTATTTTAATAACCAGTCCACTGCCGCGGCTTAGTGGGCTAGAGGATCGAGCCTTAGTTCACTGAGCCCGGAATGCACCCAGAATCAATTCCACCCCTGTGGGGTACGGATTTTATGTCCCGGGTTTAGGTCCGTTGCCCAGTCAGCATCGTGAAGAAATTGAGGAGAGATGCTTGGTAGCGAACCATGGTCTAAATTAGTTTTGACTGTATTATTTACTGTGCATATTCCAAAATTTTACAATTTGCAACTTTAGGCTACATTTATTTGCTTTACGTTGTTGCTACCTTGGCTTACATGGCACCCTGGTCTTCTGCTCTGCCAGATAGCTTTTAATCCCCATGCCTCCTTGTTACTTAATTAGTCCCATTCTTCCCCCTCATCTTCCTTTCTTAGTTTCTATACATTTCTGACCCATTTTTTCTTTTACTTTCTGCAAGAACTCACCAATACTTATTAGCTTCTTTTCCTCTCTTCCCATTAACATTTTTATATCTACTATCCTCTTCTCTACTTTCTCCCATTTTTCCTCCCAAGCCTTTCTTCTGCACATAGCAACCTCCTCGCATTCTGTTACACGGTGTTCTAAGATTTCTTATCCCCCGCACAATTCACAAATTCCCTTTTCCCTGCCTCTTGTCCCTCTTAGAAATATTGATACTTTTCTCATCCAAGCTAACCCTTCTCTCTCTTGTCTATTACAGTAATCTACATATGCTTCTCGTCCCCAATTTCTTTTTATTTGCTTGTAAAATTGTAATGATTTCATATTGTCTAGAATTCCCCATATTACCTGTCTTTCTATATCGTCTATTCTGAATTACCCACATCGCTTTTATTCCTTTCCTCTAATCCCCATATATCTCACATTCCTATTTTTTCCATAATTCTACCTAACTCTGCCCACCAAATATTTGAGTTCTCTAAACTTTTTTGCTGCCTCATGTATAATTTCATAATTTCCTCTTCTTCTTTGGCGAAACACCAATAACAAAACTGTACTGTTCTTTCCATTAATATTCCATTTCTTCTTGTCTTTCCTAATTCTAATAAAGCTACTTCCCTAGGTGCTGATCTTGGTAAGCCTAGTAGCTCTTTACAAAACTTTCTCTAGCTTTGGTCCACCGTTTTGTTTACCTCTGTGCCCTCCCCCCAGATTTCCACTGCATACAACATTTTGGATTGAACTAGTGCTTCAAAAATTTCCGGCTGGAGGTGCCGATGCTGACCACATCTCCTTCACATATCGATTGCATAATTGACCACCTCTGCCTTGCGTATATGGGCGTGAGGCCGGCAGTCAGGTTGGCAGGCTCAGACACAATTTGTGATGTTGCGCCGTGGTATACCTTTGTCTTGATAGCCACAAGGAACGCTTTTGATATTTGTAGCCCTAAGTAGCGTCTGAGCAAAGAAGTTCCCTTTGATAGCAGTATGTTTTGGAAATATGGAGCAGGTGTGACTGAAGTTCTTTAGTATTTAAAATTGTACTATTGAAATAAAGCAAAGGATTATAGTACGGTATTAATACAAATAACTTGTTCTTTCTGAAGAGGAAGTTACTAGATGGTTCACACCAGAAGCACGTCCTGAAATTTATATTGTGGTAACGATGTAAACTGCAAGATGGGGAAATTGATGGCGAATTGCTTCAACAGCAATGCAGGTATGTCACTCATATGGATATCCCTCCTTTAACTCCGAGTTTTAATGGAGCACACAGACTTATTAAGTGAAGCTTAAGGTAAACGCGGGTGAATTCCATTAAAATTTTGAAAATCTTTCAGAAGAGCCCTAATTGTAGCGCAAATTGAGAGCAAAATATGATAACATTTATTTCAACATACGATATGACATATGCTGCTATAGCCTCAAATCTGGACAAATCAAGGTTGAATACCGGTGGCGGTAGCAGTGTTACTACATGGCAAAGGGAGAAAGCGTATCGGGAAAAATTCAAAACACAGAGATGTTTACCTCAGCTTATCGCACATGGACGGCGAGTCCAGGGTATGTATAGTGTGTTTAGATATAATCATATCTTCTGGACAGCAATGTGTCATACATCGGCAGGCGCGAGGAAATATCATATAGACACACGCAGATTCCAATCGCTCTATTTGTCGTTTCGTAACTACTGTACATCAACTTAGTAATATTTTATTCTTCTAATCTTGCAGATAAGACCCGATAAGGAACCATCGTAGCGCTGATCACCAGAAGGTCAACACGCCTCAATGCCTTGTCGAATATTACACCACGTTTCTATTTGGTTTAGCACTGGACTCTGGTTTATTTAAGCGAGCTACTTGGTCTCTCGCGAGCTATTTCAGAGTACGAACGCCACCAAGGTTATTTGTGGTACTGATCTTGACAGCTGTGCGCGAATTTGTCACAGATACACAATAAGAAAAGCTGCTTTCAGGAGATATTCACTTTTTCTGCGCCCAGTTTCTTTCAGCCCGGCTCTCTCACTTTATGCACACAGTGAGAGGTAGGAAGTCAGTGTGGGTAATAGTTTTCTCTCAATATGCTCTTTCGTATGTGTTACGTGGCGTTCCATTGATCAATTAGCCACCATGAAGGTGACAAGGGCTTTTATTTGTCTAGTTCCAAAGTTGTTCTCTCTGCTTCAATTTTATATATTTAGAATAAACTTGAGGGTTTACTTATTGTGCACCTTGGAACGATACTGAAAGGTGTCAGTTTTAGCTCTGTACTTGAGCATTTTGCATTGCTGGCAGGAAATTCTCCTCTTCTCTTCATCGATGTGGTAGCCTTAAGTTCCCCATATTCATTAGCTGCTCTTACCAGTGTAATCGATTAATGGCAGTTGAAGAAATCCTTATCATACTTTCATTTCCAGATTGATTCTAATTTTAAGAAATCGCAGTATTATAGCTAAGATATCATACGTATCCAGACCACCTTACAATTTCTCGAATTACTTATCATTTTGTATAAACCTGACCTATAATGCATTGTCACCGCTTGCCAACCTCATAGTTAAACGCGAATTGCATCTCTTAAAGATCAGATTATGAAGAAGGTTTCTTGGACTTCCTTATCTTGCAGAAGAGACAGAAATTTTTCGCTATAATACACCAACATTTCCTACCATTGGCTGCTCTGTTTAACATCATATAAAAATTAAATAATTCATGTATTTTTCCCTGGCCGAATGTCATATATTTGTGATTCAATTTATCTACCTTTTATTTTTGGTATCTAATCTTACTCGTTTCAGTCGCCATATATTCTATTCTCTGTGCTCCTCAGTTATATACTTAGGTAAACCAAGTGGGATGGCTTAGGCGGTTTCGTCTGTGGCCTGCATTCGGGAGGTCCGGGTTCGCTTCCCGTGGCCCACCTACCTGACTCATGGGTTTCATGGGTTTTCGGGGGTTTTCCGAGGATGCCAGGAGAATGCAGGGTAGCTTAAGCACATCCTCCGAATTTTCTATCCTCCATTTCGTCTCCATCATCATCATTTCACATTATCTCACCTCTGTTGGTCACTTTAACATTAGAATTGTCGTCGGGTGTCTCGGCGCTGCATGGTGAGATGATGTGCTTCTGGTAAACAGCTCCTCCTCCTTTGGGGGTCTCCAAACCGGCCCCTCCGTCAGATTCCATCCTATCCTGGAAATAATCACTTATCGATGCCATTAAATTCTCCAACTGACTGTCATGTCGGCATGATGGCCATAGTAGCTCCGTGGTTTAGAGCTACCAGACGGAGACCGGCAGATCCCTGGTTGAAATTCCAGTTATGGCATTGAATTATTCAGTGTGACTCTACTCGTCCGAACCTTAGCCATCACACGGCTAGTGTGGAAAAATAATTATTTCCATCAATTTATCAAAAAACATAGTGGTGGGAGCGTGGGACTTAAGTACTTACAGCATATAAGTCACCACAAAAGGTGCGTGTCTCATTGTGTTTGAGAACCCCTAGTAGTCTACCGGGAAACATATGAGTCAGTTGGAGAATTTAATGTCATGTCGGCATGTTGGCTATAGTACCTCAGTTGGTTAGAGCAACCGGACGGAGACCGGGAGATCCGTGGATCAAAACCGGGCTATGGCATCGAATTTTTCATTATGGCTGTACTCATCCATACCATCCTACTTAGCTGAACACTTTTTCCTCTCTAGCTATACCACTATAGGGTTTAATTTGATTTTTGAACCTCTAGCCCTAATGTCATTAGAATTGTAATGGATTTCAAAGGAACAAAGTGATGGGAGAAAGCGAGTGCTTAGCAAGCAGTCTAAGTGGATAACACTTGATTCCGTTTGAAAAGGCATTGTTTAGTCATGACCGAGATTAGTAATCACAATGGACAAAATAGTCCCAAAAGGAAATTTTGTGTGAATAAAGACAGGCTTCGGGAGGGAAAAGTCACATGCAGCTGCAGTGAGGAAGGCACAATTAGGCTAGCGGTCCATTAAGAAAGACACAACTGGTTCGGTCTTCGGCGAAAGCAGGCGAGAACTGAAGACAAACTGTAGCAATCGGTTCCTACGTAAATAACGAATTAAGTGCTATCGCGTAATATGAATTTTACATACGATAACTCTAAACAGTGATATATCGGTAACCCTTGTTCAGCAACTTGGCGATTAATGCGATGATAAAAAAGAAGCAGTCATTAAACCAGTCTGAGGCTTGCATTCCAGTGTCATTAGAATCATCCTTACTCCCATACATATTTTTGCATTAGGTGTGTGTGTTATTACCCCTCAGTTCGGCTCCATTATGTCACAGGGGTTTGACTCCTCGGGTCGTCACCCTCGCCAGTGATAATTTGAAAATATCGATTTCCTCAGCTGATCTCGGAGCTATCCTAACATTCATGAATATAGGATCTGTGGCAAGGATCTCTTCATTCAGGTCGTTTTGTTTGGATCAATTAGGGTACTTGAAAAGAAACACAGGTTAATTCTCATGTGACGATCGGTTGTATTTTAATTACTCTCGAAATATTAGACGAACTCTGAATTGTAGGCTTCGCACTGGCGTGGTTGTACTCCCGTGTCTATAACACGACTCATCAAATTGGTACCTAGCTACTAACTACCTTTAATTGTATGCGATTTCTTTAGCTTACTTGTCCGTTCAGTTTGGCCCACAGTAGCCAAATAACCTTACTGAACGCGAGTTGTGTCCGCGTGCTATCGCACTACGATTTAGATCTGCCCTCAGTCACCAACTGCTTTAATAAACTCGATTTCTTTCCGCATGCTACCGCACAACGATTTATATTGGCTCACAGCCACCGACTGCTTTGGATATATATTTGTTCCCAGAGAGGTCATTGACATTTCGCTTCCCACTTCAGTTCATTATTTTTAATTAGTTGGTCGGTAGAACGCATATGGAGTCCCATTTACGAGAACCTCACTTTAGACCACCTAAGATGTCCCCTTCCTGTTAAAACTATACTTGAAAATAAACACCATGTGCGACCCTTAAAATTTTTGGTTGCGGCCGGCATTTCTAGGGGAGAAAAGTCCTACCTCTTCGGAGTCCGCAACAAACTTGACAGTGCACACAAGATATTTGTTTCAATACATGTATATATTCCTTTAACATTCAATGAATCTTCCATATATTCCTTAACAGTTAATTAATCAACTCGAGGAAGAGAGTACAGTTTTAATATCCACGCATACCCTTTGACGGAACTCTTTGCTTTACCCTGAGAATAAGCTACACTGCTTCAAAATTTACAACGTAAAATTAAGCTGTATCAAACTAGCGACCAATGCGTGGTGCAACCTACTCAGTGTATAAGTAATTGATGCGAAAATAGCTCGCATCATCTATTTACATATGTATAAGTATTTAATATGTGGGGCAGTTTTCTCATTTTGTTTTCTTTCTTAACGGCTCCCTCTCATTCTACATTATAATCTGCTATGAAGTATTTATCCGAACATTTACTCTAACTTCGTTTCTATATATTTCCTTTTTAAGTTGAACATAGGTATATTCTGCACAGGTTAATTTGAAATCCAAATATTTGAGTAATGTTCTACCTAACTACTTAAAATAAGGTTTGGATGCCTTAATTCATTTGATCTAATAAACGTATACTATTTAGTTCTGCTGAGATAAACGTTCGGAAAAAAAATGATTTCAATATTCCTTTCACTCTTGTACATAGCTTTGCAATCCAGGAGGATGTCAATTACACGCCGTAATTTGATTTACATTTGAGGGTGTGTGTGTGTGTGTGTGTGTGTTTGTGTGTGTGTGTGTGTGTGTGTGTGTGTGTGTGTGTTTGTGTGTGTGTTGTAACGTTTTTATATTTCTTTAAAAAGGAATCCGCCCAATGTGCTGCAATATTCAATTCCAATAACGCTAGTTATATGAAAACCAAAAGGAAACATGTCGTTATTTTGGTTAAATTAGATATTAAAGTGTTTCAATTTCAACACACAAAATAACAAATATTCGTTTGATAAGCTATTACATTAATTACTTTAATTTCACACACGTTTAGTTTGAAATCGCTGACGCTGCATCTGATTGACGTAGTCATTACCGCTATATATCTGCACACAACTTTTAATTATATTTAATATAAATTAAAATAAAATATTTCAATAAATATTTCAATAATGGCTTGGAAATTATATATCTGAGTGACGTCATAAAATAGTTTGTAAGCCGTAACAGCCAGATTTCACTACATGTAAGTAAAGTGTTGTAGATCCGATTGTAAAAATCCGAAACGAATTCTACATGATTGCATCAACGTGATTATAAGAGTATATTTGCAACTAAAGGTAAAGTAGTGATGGTACTGTGATGGTATAGCAGAATGCGAGGAGCTTGTAATGTGGAGAAAAGAGGTTTGGGAGGAAAAATGGGAGAAATTGGAGAAGAGGATAGTAGATATAAAAGTGTTAACGGGATGGGAGGAAAAGAAGGTAAGAGGTATTGTTGACATCTTTCTGAAAGTAAAAGGAAAATGGTTCTTAAATGTAAAGAATATAAGAAAGGAAGATAAGGGGGAACAATGGGGCTAATTAAGTAACAATGAGGTATGGAGGTTAAGAGCTACCTGGCAGAGCAGAAGACCAGGGTGTCATTAAAGCCAAGGTAGCAACAAGGTAAAGACAAATAAATGTAGCTTAAAGTTGTAATTTGTAAAATTTTGGAACGTACACAATTGACATTCAAGACTTTCTTTAGTATGGGTACTGGTGTGGGGAACTTTTCCCTTGAGGTAAATCTGGTACGGGTTCACTCAGCCTCATGGTGCTACTCATGTAGCCGCCTTGCCATCGGGAGAAACGGCGCGCATTCCTGCATTCCCTGTTAGCCTTGACTGCAGCTGGATGGCGCAGCGGCCGGGCGATAAGGCTGCCCTTTGTGGAGGAGAAACTAATTTCGTTGTAGATACGAGAAAGATGGGACGGATCGAAACGACAGTCCGTAATTATTGACCTGGCGAGGAATTGCTGAACAATAACCTCTGTGTAAGAATTACCTTCTTGGATAATCTTAATCCAATAATAAGAGAAGTCTTCTAATTCCACAATAGAGTTATTTGATATGTATTTTGATTTGTAAACGAGACCCACATTTTATAGTACCTTTTCATTTACCAATTAGGCTTACTTGTGACAAACTTATACCAAAGTCCTTAAAAGTGCAGAGGATCTCAAAAGTTAGCCACAAAAATTGAAGATACACAGTTTATCGATCATGTAAGTATCGTTTGTATGTCATATTTTAATGTAAATTATACATGCTTAGGCCTTCACGGCCGGCATTAATCCAATAAAATGTGTTATCCGGGCGTTTTGGCAGTGGTCGATTGGCTGAAATAGCACTTGACTTTTCGCTCGTCTCTACGCCGGGCATCTTCAGAAGTTTTTGACTCAGGCAGCGTTGCTGGAGTGGCGTTTGCACCAAACGCCCTCATATATAGCAGGGCGACATCCGCCGAATTTGATACTACGCCAATCATGTTGTGACTGGGGCTGCTCTCCCATGTTTGGTCTGGCCGTTGTTTGAGTCTTGATTCTAACGTTCTCGAACACGGAAAACCAACCAAGCACGGATAAATAAGATTTGGTTTTCCGTGTTCGAGAACGTTAGAATGAAGACAAAAAACGGCCAGACCAATCATGGGAGCGCAGCCCCAGTCGCAACGTAATGGGCGGAGGATGTGAACGGTTCTTTGACCAGCTATATATCTGTGTGTGTGTGTGTGTGTGTGTGTGTGTGTGTGTGTATGTGTGTGAGAGAGAGAGAGAGAGAGAGAGAGAGAGAGAGAGAGAGAGAGAGAGAGAGAGAGAGAGAGAGAGAGAGAGAGAGAGAGAGAGAGAGAGAGAGAGAGAGAGAGAGAGAGAGAGAGAGAGAGAGAGAGAGAGAGAGAGAGAGAGAGAGAGAGAGAGAGAGAGAGAGAGAGAGAGGCGCGTGTGTTGCAAGCTCGAGGTGGATGAATTTCCTTTACCTTCCATCGCATCTTCTTGATATACTGGACTTAATTGTCAAGATAACTCTATCCGAAATTTCGTTTCTGCGCTGTGCATTTGTTCTTTCAACCTCCTTTCAGTCAAGGGCCTCAAAATATTTATTTTCGTTGAAATATTAATAGAAAGCTTGTTGGTAATTTGTAGTGAATATGCCTCTTTCGTATAAGGTCTGTGTTAGAAAATTGTAAAAGTATTATGCGGAGGTAAATTCTCAGCTTGTAGATTCAGTAACATAGTTTTAATTCCCTGCAATAACTTTGAAAATGATACTATGCATTCAGACGGTATCATACCTACCGGAAGTCAATTGTAATAATGTCTAAATGTAACAAAGTTTGAAAGATTTCCCCATTATTCTGGTATTTATTGATAATATTACTCATACTTTAAAGAACACCAAACAGATGACAGACCAGGGAAAAGCTGTTAGAATACCAATTTAACACGGCTGCTGTGTACCAACAGAGTACAGCATTTCGTCATATATATTGTAAGCAGTGAAGGCACAAAACCTAATAAGATCCATCGGAGAATGTGAAGTATAGTATGAATGATACGTAGTACGTCCAGACAAGGCGTGGCTTCTGTAAGACACTGCGCTCGGGTCAGAGCCACCGCGTTGTTGTTTCCGGAGATTATTGCAACGGTTGAAGCCATTTAAATGGAAATGTTCTTATGACAGTGGATGAAAAGAGGCACAAATCTGGCCGTTAGTAATGTGTCTAACGTCATATTATTTATGATGCGCTTTAGTTTCGCAAAATGTCTGCGGGGTGAGTGCCAGGACAGCCTATTCCTTAACTTTCACATACACCGTGCCCACTAGTCTTCTCCTGGATGATTATCTTATGTTTGGCTCACTGAATGATGTAATCGGAGCAAATAAATTTCATTCCGATGAAAAGATGCAACTGCTGGAACAGGGGTGACCACGTACACAACCACAAGTTCTTGTTAACTGGATAGTTCCGTGCATTTTCATCTGCTAGAGGACAAGTGAGGAACGTGATGGAGACTAAGCCTAAAAATCTTACACTGCTGTTCAAAATTTGCTCAAAAAATAAAAAATAAAGCAGCCCTTGATTTGTTTCTCTCTCATATCTAGTGAAAAATGTAACACACGCAAATAACGCAACTGTAAGAAAATGACACGAAAAGAAATGCTTAAGGCAACTGCGGTCAGAAATTTAACGCACAAATTACATACTTGTGGAATTTGAAGTTACCACATAAAAAATAAATATTCTCTATGTTTGCAATTGTCCTGTACTATAGCGTAGTGGGCTAAGGCGTCCTGGAGCGATCCTAAACCTACAGAATAGGGATTTTAAGTCCCAGGTACAGGACTGGTGCCCACTCAGCAACGTAAGGAAATTTAGGAGCTACGATAGGTAGTGAACCCAGGTCTAGAGCCAACTTTCTGCTGGGGGTGTGGTGATTCTGAATACATCTCCTTCCGGTATTGTTTGGATGATCTCCCAAATCTACCTTGCGTAAATTGGCGTGAGGCCGGCATTTGGGTTGGTAGGCCCTGGTCCAGTAGGGGCTGTTGCACTATTGGTCAACGTTTGTAAACGATTGCAGTTAGTATTAAATTTTAGAGACAGGTTACATTAGATTATAAGTGTAATCCTTGTTGCAAATCTGTTGAACCACAGGTATTTGAAAATCTGTGGTGCAGTGATGGGTCCATGAAAAAACTTGCGAGTACTACTGTGTTCCTGAAACATAAAGAAAAGAAGAGGAGTAGAAAGCAGTGCACAAATACAACAAAAGAAAACAGAGACACGCCAGACACGTGCTCATACGTCCCTAGGGAAATTTACACGCTGCTTTTAATTTTTAATAAGCCACGGCTTCTCTATGCCTGTATCATCTCAGCTGTGAAATACAATGAAGGCACGGTAAAATCTGGGACATTCGCTAAAAGCTACAACTTTAATGTAGATCTGAAATAATGTAATACTAAATCCAGTGCGCCCAGAAGTGACACACATTTATTCTAAAGGTAATATATTATTTTGTAATCCGGAAGTTATACACAAACTGAAATACGTTAGACAGAAATAATGCACATTTTTATGATTAAGAGGATGGGTACGTTTAACAGAGTTTCCCTTCATGTGTAAAGTTTTGAAAATATCATCTCTTGCACAGAATTTCGTAGTTATAAGGGACCAAGATTGCTGAACTAGCATATTATTATATGTGATCTCTGTTGAATGTAATCATTAACCACAATTTATTGAATAATCATTATAAACATTGACAGTGCTAAGTGCAAAATAAAACAGAAACTGAAAGCACAACTTCTACATAAATAATTAGTAGACGCTGTTTTCTTATGGACTTCCTGTATACCGATACGTTATGGTGAAGTGAAAGTTAATATCAAGTAAAGTATAACAGCTACTGATGAAGTTTATAATTGGTGGAATAGAACTACGTGTATTTGTTTATAGTTCCACTATGCATCAAATTCTCAGACTTGTTTAAAGTAAAGTCTTTATGCAATCATAAACTATAACTTTCTTTAAAATAATAATCGAGATATATTTTAACTGCTTACACATTTACTGAATAAGTTTAACTCTTGTTCGTCCAAACGCGAACAAATGGTCGTTTTCCTGGTGACTATAAATATGTCTAAACAGAGTTGATATAAACATATATGATACCGTTTTATTATCAATAATAAAATATTGTGATTTTGTGGGTTCCTAAAATTAAAAGTCTAAATTGCAGAAATTCAAAGTGTTCTTTATTTCGGTAGAAATACACCCTGTTCAATTCTTACAGTAGCAGAATTACGTCAGATACACAATTATAATCTACCAAGGTCGTTGACCACAACAGGGAGTTTACTTTCAAAACACACACCACGTCCAATTACCACTCTCTCATTACGACTCTTGTTTACAACTCCTGTTTTAACACTCCTCCGCTGGCGTGTCACCTCTTATACATACCTGCATTGATAATTCCAGACTTTTCTGTAACAAACAAGAAAGCGAATGTTCTCTATTAACCAAGATGTTACTAGAACTTTCCATTTATCTAACTTTATCTGTGTCGGCAAGTATTTTATCTCCAGGCTATCTTTATCTGTTTTTGCAGGCTCTTTATCTCTAATCTGTGCTATCTGTCTGTTATCGCTCCTAGCCGTACACTTTTAGCGCGTACATCGCCAGTCATAATAATGGATTCGCGACAATATTTAACTTCCAATCCATATTTTTTTTTAATTTTTAAGATGCTTTATTATTTAAATTGACTTTCTAGAGAATTTTATAATAAGCCGTGCAGTTTTGAACATTTGTGTTTTTAATGACACTTGGTCTTCTTTTATCTCACATATTTTAGGAAGCGTTTCTTCTAGTCCAGTTAAGAGGAAAAGCTGCTCCACCACTTTATCTCTATTGACAATACTTGAATATAAACATTTAGTGTAGGAATATATTGGTACTGAAATTAATGGTTCAGTAAATAACTAATCGTGATAGGTTACATATGAACATTGGTTATATTTGTTAGATGTGAACAGGATGTTAGCTTAGTAGTTAATTATGAGTTAGGGAAGGCATCATCACGGGCGGTCCATCCGGCAAACTCTTGGGTAAAGTGGCTCTATTAGACCCTTTCTTAGTAACAAAAAAGCAAACAATGTAAAAAAGGACGACTTAAGTAGGGGAATTCTGGTGTAAATAAAACATGTTATTGAAAGGAATCTCGCACATATGGACTGCCCGTTCAGGAGGCAGACGTGATCCAAGACGGAAGGTTTGTTACGTAATATGCGTTTCATATACGGTAACTCCGGACAGTAATATAGATTGGTTTCCCTTGGTCGACAACTTCGTAATTTATGTAATTAAGAAGAGAAGCAGTCATTAAACAAGTCCTTAACTTGGATGCCAGCGTCATCAGTGTCATTCTAATTCCTATATACTCACGCAAACCCTGAGAGAAAGCTCTTGCTCGAAACTAAGACTAGACCACGCATTGCTTCAAATCCTCATAATGTTACCGGAAAAGTGGTGACAGTGTTTATTATGCCAACAAATTAACTGGAAATAAATGAATCAAAACGTTTATTTAAACTGAAGAACTGCATTTAGTTTGGATGTTATAGTGGGTGGAACAGGTATTAAAGTTATAATTTATAGGAGAGTTAGATACAAATAAGTATATTGAAAATGTGTAAGACTACATTTCTTACTACTATCGTCTATGCCTTTTAGAAGAAGAAAAATGAGCAGTGAAATACAGAGATGTTTACAACAGACCAATTTTCTCCTGCAGAGGGGCGAGAAAATCATTTCTGGTGATTAAAGTTGGCCGCACTTTAAAATACAGAGCAGGATTGATTCCCAATGCCACATTGAAATTGGTTATAACTAATTTTGGCCATCAATAAGAGAGAGATGTACAATTTCAGATTAATTTGTTCTAATACACTGCAATGTTGTTACCCCTTTGCAGTTCTGCATAAAAATCGTGGATATACCAAAATGTGTGTAATCATGGATCTTTGAAGGGAAGCAGTCCCTCCAAGAATAACAAGGTTACATGAATTTCACAACATTTCTCGTTTCCCTTCACAGCATCATGTGTGTTTGAGAGCAACTCACAATATACAACTTTGGAAAAAAAAAAATCACTACTTAAGTGCAAACCAGAGTAGATTTTCCTTTGACACTTTTAGGAAGTATGTTGAATTACACTGTAAAGCTAATTGTGCAACCACAAGAACATATAAAGAAGGAAGAAATCCATAAATAGCATAGGTTCATCAACACTGTATTTCACAATGAGTATATGATACCTTTGCTAAGGCTACCATGGATAACATGAGTTGTAAATATATCACTTAAAAAGGAAGTGCTTTGATTTGAAAATATAGGTACGCATGAGATTTTAAAGCTAATAAAATGTTTTGTATTATTCATAAATTAGTTATATATAAACTTTTTCTCTGGATGAAAGGAATATTCAAGTAAAATAATGTGAATTGAAAAATATTGACTTTATTTGAAACACTTCGAAACCGTGGAGTAATACGTCGAGTGTTTCATCGCATTTATATCGGTTTGTTTTGACTTTTCATCCGCTCCCTCTGCCCTGAGTTGACAACCTGGGATGTACTTATTGTACCTGTTTCACCAATGTGCAGTTTTACTGAATGGTAGCATTATATGAAACACAAAAAGCTTTGCCGATGGCGTATAATTGCTAGGAAATAACTGGTGTACTTTCACCGAAATAGTAAATGCTTAGTGAAAGAAAATAAACACAAAGTATTTAATTTCAATGAAACAATAAACGAAAAAAATGTAGTAGTAAATACTAACTTATTACGCAGGTAATGTAAAACCCACAAGGATAAAGGTCAGATACATATCACGTGATTCCTGCCAACGGGCAACCAGATCCGGTAGGGAAACGTAGACGGAGTCCCTAACGTTTCCAAGTAGAACACAGGCAACTCCACTCAAATTTGCCCACTATAATACCAAATCCACCGGATGCACTTGGAGGACGCGTTCGCGAGAAGTCCAACCGATGACAGAGAGAACCCTTCAAAAACTCTATCTTCACGACCCACCTGCACCACACCGAACACCATCACCTGGTGCTTTATTTCTAAAATGGATTACGGCAAAGGAAGATCTAGATATAAGAGGAACCACTACAGCATTCACCTATTACCCCCAGCAACTACGCAGAAGTCCATGGTCAGTGCAGAGGATTGCCGGAAATCGAACTCGGGACAAGCAAGCCTCGCACGTTACGCCATCTCTATAAAACACATTTATGTACAGCATTTCATAAGGCTACATACAAAACATGCTCTAACAAAGCTTCATTGAAAACATAGAAATGGAAACAGGAATGGTTTTATCAGCAGATTAAGCAAATAGAAAAGCTCAAATTAAATTATTGTATTTATATTTTCAATAAACGAGGCTGACCTATACTAGCTTTACACGTCCAATAAAAGAAAATATAAATGTTCATTGCTCGTATGAAAAAGTGTAGATTAATTAATTTCCAGTATGTATTCCAATAATCCTCTTCTGTTTGGTTTGGGATGTGAAATTATAATGCAACGAAGCGTGGCTAACTAATCCTTTCTTCCTGAAATAAGGGTCACGTATTATTAATTTTTAATTGGTCTTTGTTTACAGAATCACCTTTTAACACTTCAAGCTGGTATACACAGGCATTTTGGGAGAAATATTTAAAATTGTAAATGGTACTTTTCATGTATTTCAGTACTGAAAAGTGTTAAAAATAGGGGCATATTATCTTATGGAATGAACAACCGACATTGGTATTTCAAACATTGTCTTACGTATTAAGGGCACCGGGAGGTTATTTTTACCCAGAAAAGGCTAATATGTGCCAATATAAAAATTTGAATATATAGAAAACTAAACATAATTAGTAATTGAAATTCGGTATGATTACTGTATAAGGATGTGTGCATCTAACTGCTCTATAATATTTAAAATACGTTCACATAGGTCCATGCAAAGGGGGCATAAGTCATACCGTGTGTCCTGAAAAAATTATTGCACCCTATATTTCAGGTGCACTTTACTTGTAGGAATTTAAAGCTACATGAACCTAGTTTTATTCTAAATAACCTAAGATACAATTTTATAATATCGGCTAAATGAAAATCACATATAGTTTATACTATGCACATGAAAAATTAATTAGTGTTGAGTAAAATAAGAAGATAATATTTTCAAGGACTGAATATTTGTTTCGATCCATTTTATAAATCACATGAATATAAATGTTAGCCGAATGTGTTCAAGAAACATTGACAAATAACCACTACAAAGTTTGTGTCAATATCTTTTATAGTTTTTCATAAACATGCACCTAAAGTATGAAAACTCAAGGATTTGGGAAATCACGATCAAAGATTAAGCACTATTCTCAGGAACTGGGCGTATCATTACGCAGCCATGTTTAAATTGACGAATTAAAGGACTTTAATACCAGCTGACACCTATGTTACATATATATATATATATATATATATAACATTATAAAGCTGAAGAATTATATAATATTAAACATTAAAAACAAAAAATGGATTTTTGAAACCTATCGCCCCCCCCCCCAGTGCCCTTATAGAGTTATGCTATACCGCTCGCTAAAGTTAAAGGCATGCGAACGCTGGCCAATGCTCATGCGGAGCGCTATTGCCAAGTGTAGTGCGTCTAACGCAGAGTTTCGATACATAAAAGCACGATTTACTCGCCAGCAAAGGTTCTGCCTATTTTCCCATTATTAAACAACACATTAAATATTCCTAGAACATTAAAATCTTACCTTGATCCACGTTCAAGCAGTGGGACAGCAAATACGGTTTCCAATCCAGTAACTCGATATCCAATTTTGAGGATGAAGTGTTGTTTCACTAAAAATTCGTGGCACTGTGTGTCCACTACCTACACCACAGGCTTATACAGTTAATTGCTGTCTTTTTTGTCTAAAATTACTCTATATTCTGGATTGGAGAGCTTTCGCAAAAAACTTTTTCACATTGAATATAATTTTTCTGGCCTGAGAATGAATCCGTTCACGTCTGTTGATCCAAAAATCACTTGTGCCAGGTTCAAGGGACCTGTTTACGCACTCAGATCGCAAACACTGGAGAAAAGATGTGTATAATAATAATTTATTGTAATATCAACAATGTTTCAGCTAGAGTTAGACACACAACTCAACGATGCCGTTCAATTTAACAAAATAACATACTTCTACTCTGAAAAGAAATTAAACATTGTCGGTTTGTTTCAAACTGCGTGACTTTTGTTTTAATAGCAGGTACACAATTTGCTTATGCTTGAGATATTGTGAGGAAAGAATGGTGTTTTTTTCAGCCTTATCTGTGTTGAATTGATGGATGTTTGATAACCATAACCATGTGATGTTAAAACGTGCATCACTCATGTTCTATGTATCGCAGAGACAGGAATTTCGTACGGTCATGATCACAAAGTAAATTCTTTCTAATTAGAAGATTGCTATTTATCATTTTCAAATACGAGGTACGTCCAGAAAGTAAGTTCTGTTTGGTAATAAAATAAAATTGTGTACAGATACAGAGAAATCATTTATTGCACAAAATTCTACAACTCTTAAACTACTTTTCCACATAACTAGTGAAATTTTTCAGGCATTTGCATAGCGAGACACAAGTTTTTGTATACCTTCTTCATAGAAGTTTGCCACCTGTGTCTTCAACCAGTTGGAAACATTTTCTTACAGCTCTTCGTCATTGCTGAAGTGTTGACTGCCAAGGAAAGACTTGAGATACAAAAACAGATGAAAGTCCCTAGGAGAGAGGTCAGGGTTTTACGGGGTGTGGTCAAACACGTCCCAGCCAAATTCCTGTAGGATGTTTTTCGTCGCATTTGCAATGTGTGGTCGTGCATTGTCGTGAAGAAACACAAAACCTTTTGACATCGCAAATTTGCCGACCAATTTCAATTGATTTCACTTTCCTGGCATTCAGAAAACGAATCACAGATCTGATTCCACAAGCAGCGGGATTTTTAATCAACACCGACATTGTAAACAAGCACAACAAAGCGTACGTGGCTGACAACGATCTCACAATGGCGTGCGTTTCTTCTCCTTGATACGGAGGGTCTACCGCGCATGTGCGGAACTGCAATCGCAGCGCTGCAGCGGAGATAAATTGAAACAAAGTTACTTTCTGGACGCCCCTTGTGTTTATCTGAGCGTAATTAATAAATATAACGTTCTCAGTTTAGCTCGCGTGAGATGCGTGTACCACATTCGGCAGCGCTAGTAGGAAGAGCAAGCTTAGGATTTGTTGGAGCTTGCAGTACGCCCCGTCACCATATGCCTTCAACTTTTACGAAAATTTGAATAACTAATAGGAGCACTTAAGAGCTGCACAATGACAGAAACAATAAAGGTTGAATAATTGTTTTCATAATAGAAATAAATACGCATCATTCATCCAGTTCTTTTATAAATGGAGTATGGTATTATTTTGAAAGACTTACATATTTCTATGTTAGCACTTAGCTACAAAACAATCTTTAATGGAAGTTTAACCTGGTTCGTAAAACCTGCCCTTTCAGTCCCCAGCATTTTTGCCGTTCGAGGAGGACATCTTTCGTTTTCTTTCCATTCTGGTCACACAATCGGTAAGATTACCGTGCTTCAAATAATCCGTTTGGCTAAAGTGTTTCCTGAAGTGGCGTTGTCCGGTAATTAAACCAAATACCTTCTTAAGCTCCTCTTTTGGGAGAACCCACAAGGACTGAGTGGGATGGTTAAACTACTTTCTTAGCTGGTTTCCTGCAGGGGTACCCTTTGCATTTCTAACGATTTCCTGATTATCACTGACTGTGACAAGCATTTAATAAAAGTTGGTAATGTCAAAATGTGAATTCACGCCCTGTACTTCTTAAGGTTATGCAAAATTAAAATTTCATAAATATATATCTTAAGAGAGTAAAACTCCTAGGGTCATTTCATGAGTCCGTTTAACACGTAGGAGTTGAATTTTAAATAGGTTTATGCCCGATTTCATCAACAGATGTTAAAACCGACGTTAACAAATGTAACGTAACAATTGTCACAGCGCTAACACCAAGGATAAATAACTTGCATTTCACCAACCTGCTTTCTGAAAATGTTAACAAACCTGTGTTAACCCAAGAAACTTGTAAATATTACATCTATAGAAGTCTGTGGATGAGTCGTATTATTTTCTGAACGTACTGCGATGCGCTTTTGGTTTCATTTTCGTCTGCTTTGCCATTTCTACCATACGAGTTTGCTTTCTCGAATCACCCTCGCCAAAAGCCTTCACCGACGGCTTAATCAGCAGTAGTTTGGCTGACCACTCCTTCCTTTAAGTTGGACGTCTCCGTCAGTTAAGTCGCTATCCAGCCGCACACGGTGTGCCTTAAGCTTTTGCCTTGCGGCTGTCTCTGGTGTCGACGTCATGGAATACTTAATACGTGCTGGTCTAATCGCCGCTTCCACTAATTAAGACAAACTGTGGTAGTGCCGAGTTCTCTTCAGGTTGGACCGCTCTCAGGAGGTGTTTTGCCCTCCTGGGTGGGTCTTCTAGATAGTTACGTGAATCTTGGGACGGCCCTGACTCTGCAAGGCAGGACTCCTCAACGCTTACAACTGGCTCGCGGATACCAAAATACATCCCAGCATGTATTTACTGATAGATATGCAACGGTTAAGCCGTTACATGCATATTTCCTCTCAGCTAAGCAAAATTTTCTTGGTGACATTTTGTATATATAAGGATATTTACCGGTGGTAAACCAAGTTCCTTTACAGATGGCCTCCTAAGCGTACGTTATCACCAAGAAACACATCGTTCTTCTGGAAAAAACAACCGCAATCTACTTTCAGTATTACCAGATTTTCAAAATTCGCCAAGACTTAGACAATTAGTCTCTTCCGAATCGTTGGACCCTCGCACCGTCGGCGACTTCCGCCTCATGCCTCGTGAGAGTATACAATCCAATTTATCATCCAAGGTCTAATTCCGGAACTGCCTCCTTCTCCACCGGAAGGGCATAACCCGATACTGTAACTAGTTTCAGGGATGGTTTTGTTTACTTGAAAAAACGTCCCCTTGCGTCTTACGACAGTTACGATTTGTCCGGCTTGTGTCCGCTTGAAGGCGCTACGGCTTCTGATGCACGCAACTGTACACGATGAAGCTGTTAGTGCAGGTAATGTTTAACATCTCTTGGAGATCCACTTGTCATCCCTTACACGACTGTCATGCTCTGTCGTGGCAGGTACTTCATGTATTCATGTAGAATTAGCTGTCGCCTTGTTTACTATCGCCGATTATTGCAAGTTAGAAGCACTAAATGACCTCATTTGAGTTGCATAAACATATGGTTAAAGGAAGTAAGTCTTCTACTTAGCATTTCCTTACTTAGACATTGCACTATTTTTGTGGAAACAACTATTTTAAACTGTAACGTGTAGTAATGTCACAGATGAGTAGGTATAATTGAATATATCCATTTCGAGGATAATCTTACGGCATTTCAGCCCGCTAAATTTTAAAAGATCATTGTTATTCTCCATTAAATGCTTTGTAAACTTATCCGACGTTGTTTATCCCCAACGTCACCCAAGTATGACCTCATAAAAAGGTCTTAGTTCATCATTGTAACAAATGGTAGCATATATACCCAAGAAGAAAACTGAAGACGATTTCGTAGGTAACATACATCAACAGCATCAAAATTTCAGTAATGATTCAAGGAAACTCAGTTGCAAATTAAACGATATTCTGTATTTCCCCTGAAGCATCCCATTTTACGCGCCTTTGGGCATTACTTGATGAGGAATTTCATGTTATTAATTTTCTGATAATTCCTTTATTTTCATATATCGTCGATCTGGGCTCTGATGCTTCAAAACTTCAACGAAAGAACTAAGTGATATGATGTATTAAAATTATTATTTTAAAACTTTTTTCTTCATATGAGCAAATATTACTTTCATTTTAATGGATTTTAATAAAACCTTTGTGCATCCATTCGTTGGTAATTAAACCCGCGCGGAAGGGTTATGTAAATGGAATTTTGATTGCAATTTTTCAACAGGCGCACTTCACATACAAATGGACTCAAATGAATAAAATCCACCCAAGTGACATGGTTTGATGGTCAATAATACAAACCCCTAAAGAGAATATGTAATTCAGACATGGATGTATGCTTACAATGAAATAACCTTTGTTGTCTATGGCACAGGATATTCACACCTCACTGATAGAGTATTGACCATTATGACCATTTCTTCTATAATTACTAAACATGGTGCTGACAATAATTTCCATTAACAGGTTATATTATCTTCCATTTGTAATAAATGTACGCAACATATTTGTAGTAATGCATTTTCATTTAATTGGGGCTATGGTTTTTCATTAGCAAATGTACCATAAGTAGAATTCTGCATGTCAGATATGTTACAATAAAGTGATACATTTTTTATATCTCGATGTAAAACTTTACGTGTTACCCTCTCTGCGTGGAGTAGCGACTTATAATTTATTAGCGGACGGTCCGATATTCACCGCTCCCAGAAGCAGTCACCTCCAGTTTTATCCTGTTCCCATCTACATGCTGTCGGTGTATATAATCATCCTATGTGCACAGTAGCGGATATGGTGAGTTTGATGCTGCTATTATGGGTGCCGCTAAGCACCCTATTTGGTATACGATTATTATTAACGTATCTTGACATTCATTCCATGCGAGCGCATCCTGATATTAATTCCTGGTTATGTCCATGATCCTCGCCCTCAAATTTACCAGTAGGCCAAGCCTAAGGAATAGTTACGTTGATAATGAGGCCTGGTGTCCTTAAGTGCCTACTTAGACCCTTGGCACCGCGCGAGATGACTCAGGTGATTTCGTCTGTGGCCCACATTCGGGAGGCCCGGGTTGGAATCCAGTGGCTGACCTACCTGACCCATGGACCTTCTCCGGTCCTCTAGGCTAATGTTAGGTGAGCTAATTACATTTCCCGAATTTCCAGTCACTCCATTTCATCTCCATTATCATTTCATATCATGTCTCATCTGGTGGTTTCTTTCAGGGTAGAAGTGTCGGCGGGTGCCTCGGCGGTGCATGACGGGATGATAGGTTCTGAAGTAAAGTACTTCCTTCTCCGGTAAGTCGATTGCTGATATCCGCGCCCCTGCTGGGACCATTTCGTTACTGTCAACGAGGGACCTTTGGGGCTCGGCTGCTGGCATCGTTGCCGTCCCGCAGTAGGGTGCGTGTCAGTTGTCATGACCTGTCGGGGGAAGTCTCTATCTAAGTAAACTGTAGGGATTCTGCTCTCTGCACTGTCGTGGCTCCTTTGGACAGGCGCCTTCTGTCTCCTCTCGCCTCATCCTTCTTCCCGGGGGTGCCCCCCCTTGGAGGCGTAGGAACAATGTGCCCAGCATGGTGACCTACGTACCGAATCTCCTCCGTAGTAAAATCCCAATCCTAATCTTAGACCTTAGGCGCAAAGTTTACTTTAAGGTAAACTGTCTGTGTCATTTCAAAAATTCACAGTATTAAAAGTCATCATCCGTGATCTTGGAGTAACCTACTAGCCTCTAGATCTTAAGGTCTCGGGTTCAGTCCACGAAAGGTCTTCAAAATTGCTTGTTTTGGAACTGAAGGAAACCCTGTGTTCTCCTGTCATAGATTTACCATTCTTGAAGGGAGCTCCAGTCTGATAGCAAAATCAAGCTGTTTTTTCTACCAAATATAGAACGAGAAACTGAGAGCCATAGCATCACTGAAGGAACCCAAAATGATATCCAATTCAATTTTATTGCAGTTTATGTATTTTCAGGAAATCTGGGCCAGTTATTTCGCATAATTATAATAATGGATGTACCACTTCTCAAAATCCAGCTTTATTTTTATTCAAATATTATTTTTCGTATAAAGTTTCTGTTGCAGTAAGATGCTGCACACGATTCACTTCTAAAACTATTTACTAAACAGTTTCACAGTTAACGAGATTAAAAAATCTACTATGAAAGACATTACAGGTTAATCCCAAATTATTGTAGAAATATCAGTCGCCTTTGTAGTCTTCTATAAGATTTTTTCTTTTTTTTTAAGTTAAATAATTTCTCTTAGGGAATCATTAATTTTAAGTATATGTTAGGTTTAAAAAATATACTGTTGCGACACAGTGCAAGCATGTTGACACAAATTTTTGTAAATTATATCGTTTGGAGAAATTTGTGTATGGGGAAATAATGAAAAAATATTTGTCAGGACAGGCTCTCAACTTGTTTGTATCCATTAATAGGAGTGCCTCTCCCCTTTGTAGACTTTCATAGCAGCTTAAATGTGTGAGGTAAGGAAAACGATATGCATCCCCTAAATTTAAAATTCATAATATTTGGTTAGCATAATTACAATATTTCGCAATGTTTGTAGACATTTTGCAGATATACTGCCTTAAACTGTGAATGTTTAAGAGCAGTAGAGAGGGTCGCCCATTAAAAACATAAATATATTTCTGTGAGCACGTTTTTATCATACGAAAGGTGTACAGGGAGAGGTGGTGTCTTTGAAGGACCACGATTCATCCCCCCAACCCCCAGGAATTGAGAAGTACAAATACTGAGTTAGTTCAACGAGCGGAATGGCTCACACGTTATCATCGCAAGCTGTTCGAGAAGGTGGTACAGCAGCGTCTACAATGCATTCTGGATGAACATCAGGTGCTACGTACTGAGCAGTTTGGTTTCCGGAAACAACACTCCACAGCTCACCAGCTCATTTGTCTAGTGGATGAAGAGGTTAAAGGCTTTAACAATCTCCACTGCGTTGCAGCCCTCTTTCTTGACATTTCCCGAGCCTTCGACTCTGTCTGTCATGAAGGCCTCCTACATCGACTCATTAATACAAAATCCCATTTTACCTTATACACATAATACATAATTACCTACTAAACGGATCCTTTGTTGTCATGAAGGACGACATCCTGTCGCAGCCCTATGCCATAAATGCAAGAGTACTACAGGGTAGTGTGCTTGGGCCCCTGCTTTTCCTGGCGTATATAAATACCCTTCCAACCCTAAGAGGCTGCAACCTGTACCTATTTGCCGATCATACCGCCATAAAAACTGCGTCAAAACGGCATGAAATTTTTGTGCAAAGAGCACAGATATTTGCATATATGTTGTATGCCTGGTTTGCGACCTGACGGTTAAAGTTAAATGCCACAAAATCCCAAGCAGTCACTTTCACCCAACGAGAACTGCAGTACGTACTCAACCTACAGAAATTACATGGTCAACACAGACAACATACTAAGGTGTGCTTCTAGACAAAGTTAGCAAAAGGATGGCCTTGTATCCGCTATTTAACCGTAAGTCGCCAATGACTCTCCGCAACAAGCTTCTGCTCTACAAGCAGGTATTAAATCCGGCTATGACCTACGCCTGCCAAATCTGGGGTGCAGCAGCCAAAACCCACCTCTCCAAACTCCAAGTCCTTCAAAACCGCTAATTTTGTACAGCAGTTGCAGCCGAATGGTATATCCCAAACCAAAATATCCATCTAGACCTATCCTTTTAAAACTTTTCGACTACATCCTACAGTTTTCCCACTCCTTGTAACTCAAAATTATCAAACACTTTCAATAGCCTTCTCCGAGGTCTTGGAGAATACGACCTGGACCCAGGAGAGACATATAAGAGGCCAAGACTTGTCCTAAGACCTGCTTAAGTTCCCAAAGTAAATCTTCAGTAACTAGACCATCCTGGACCATTTATCTTCTACACCTAAAGTAAACCACCACCATTAACACACCATCCATACTTAAAACTCCTCATGATGCCAGTAAGGGACCTAGTCCCGGTATGGCAAGAATCGAAGGACCCTCCTTTGCGGAGGAGGACTCCCTTCAACGACACCTCTGTGCTGAGTGTGTTATCATCCGTTTGCTGCATTTGGGAGGTCGCGGTTTCGAGTGTTGCGTCCGAACACTCCGGGGTGGGTTTTCAGTGAATCCTCCGTTGCTAAGCAAATGCTGAAGTGGTTTCTTTAATCCTCGGAGTCATTCTCTTTTATTCCTCATTTCATTCATTTTTAATGTTTCATACATATGCAGTATAAATTATTTGTGATCAATTAAGTAAAAGTTTGTGTTAAAATGAAAAGCGATGCTATTTCCATAAAAAATTAACCGCAAGTACAGAAAGAGAACTTTTGCAAAAGAGTGAACAGTTGGTCTACCAAAAACCTACGGTGTGCTTTCATATCATTGCTAAACTTTTTAAGCGGGAAAAAACATTTCATCACCTACGATTTAGTTTGTTCTAATTGTTATTAAAATCAGCAGTAATCAGCTTTCAAACTGCTCAGGGTGTCCGATATGTTGAACTCTAAGACTAGAACAGAGGAGAAAATATTGACGTAATTAATTTGTTTATACTAAAATGAGAGAGGACAAGACCGTGAAAGTGTGAGGGTAGCTGAGGAGTGGGGTTTGTGGAATTGATACAAGACTGACGGCGAACCAGACCACCTTATTTACAAATATGTATACCATTAAAACAGAAAGTATTATCATAGTACAGTGAACAAGAATATCTTTTTCAAGATTTCAGAAAATGAGAATTGATTATCGGTATAGAATATAAAATTTCCGACAATATTGGTATTGGGTTTCTCTAGAAAAGAGTAAAGGTGTCATTTAAATACATTTGTTATAGAAATAAAAAATCCAGGTATTGTTTGTTAAGAAACAAACAAAATAAATTCATTACGTCAGGTTATGTATCAACGCTAGAAATTGACTCCCAACCATTTTCTCTTTCTCCTTTCCCTCTGCCTTCGCGTAATTGCTGCGCCTTTGATGTTGGTCCTTTACTTACGAACACACGAACTCCAAGCTTCAAGATATCTCGGTGCGCGTTCTGAATACGCTCATATCGGTCTAGGGCATTAACTCAGTCGGGAACTTGTTTCCAAATGTTTGAAACTTTGGTGTGAATTTGCCTTTGTTCTCAGATGCAGTGTAATAAAAGCATTACCATCTTAACTATTCAAGAAGCTGTAGACTAGAGAACTTTCCATCTCCTTTCGCAATAGTATGTTTTTCTTTGACACTATTGCTCATAACTCAAAATATGCACGCATTTACGTGACCTTAAGGCAAGGCTTTACTGAAAAGTCGCCGAAAATGCTGAAAATCATGGAATTTTCTTTTTTTGGCATTTTTGGTAGCTTAGAGTATGTAGTAATTTATGGCATGCTATTTTTATCATTTGCACTACTTTAGGCCATCACGTAACAATTTAAAGAGACCTTTAACAATCGTTAAAAGTAACAATAGTGACTTCAAAATTGATTTCCTGATAAACAATTTTCTAACACTTTATATCGAAATTAAGAATTGTAAAGAATCGTAATATATTTCAAAGGAATGTATATTGGTGTGGAACGCGTGCAGGTGCAGTTGGTTGAGTTTTTTAACAAAAGACACGGGAGAATAAAGGTTTTCTTAGTCAGTCCTGTGGAGGACACTCATTTGGTGTCTTGGAGCCGATTAAGAAAGTCATCGCCTCTCTCTTGTTCGAGGGCAGACCAGAAGCGATGAGAGAAGATATTTGTCGGTTCATATGTACGTGATGAATGAATTAAGTGTTATCGAGTAATAAGCATTTCACATACAGTAACTCTAAACAGTGATATTGGTAACCGCTGGTCTGCAACTTCAAGTTTGAGGTTATGATAAAAAGAAGCAGTCATTAAATCAGTTTGAAACGGGAATTACAGTGTCATTAAAACTATCCTTCTTATACATGCTCACGCATACAATGAGATAAACCTCATTGCTTTACCCTGAGTTAAACACTATTTGCTTCAAACTGTCCCGACAACGTGGAACTCCTACATTCTATTGTATCAAACTTTTTAGTATACAAAATGCCAGACGCGTCAAAGTTTTCCAGTTAACTTGGTGAAACTTACAGGATACATTCATAATATGTAAGTAAGAAACTTCACATTCCCATTTTTTGTTAATGCTTATGTTTTGAAAATTATATGGTGTAAAGAAATGAAATATTTTCAGAACTTTGAGAGCTAACACGTAAAAAATAGTTTAGAACAAATACTACAAGAGTTTTACAAAAAATAAGATGTGGTTCTTTTAAAATTGCTCTGTACTAGCCAAAAACAAAGATTCAACTTGAAATCTCAAATTTTTTGAGGCGTAGAACATTGTTAATTTTTACAATATTTTCACCAAAAATAATTAATAATTAATGAACTATCTGCAGTAGCAACATAAAAATTTACATGCAAGTTAAAATTATACTCTTAATTATGTGGCTAAATTTTCATTTTATTAAGTTTATTATTATAAAATTTGAATTTTCAGGGGAGCTTTGCCTTAAACTTCTCTGTGTCATTTGATTGAAGGAGATAGTTCAGCACTTTATAATGCATTTTTCTGTCTACAAGGCTATTCCAATGCAATGAAATAGTAAACATTTTTGCAAACTTCAATCTGGCAAAGTATGTCTTGTATGGGGTAGTGCAAATACCACTACAAACTCTAGAACCTTTTAAATCGTCTACTCCCTCCCCGTAAGTGTATTAAGCATTGTTCTCTCCTCTTTTATCTATTAGGATATCTAAGCATACAAAGTTTTTTTTTTTTTTTTTTGTATTTTACGTTCTCCAAAGTTAACTCATATCGGACGATGAATGAAAGGGGTGAAATGATACTCAAATAAATCCGGGTTTCATGGAGCTTAGAAATACACGACATTCATCTTTCAGGGTAAAGGAAAACCCCGGAAAAGCTTATCCAGGTGGCCCACCCTGACCGAGATTCGAACTCGGTACCTCTTGAACGTGAGGCAGACACCCTACTCTCTACGCTACCAAGGCGGGCGTCATTAGTATTCGTCCAATCTTAGAATACAAAGGCTTTGTGAGGAAAACACAAAAGTTTAAAGGCTTATTGCACATTGATAGGATGAGCAAATGCAGCATTTATAGTAAATATAGAAAATGGCAACCATAGAAACATCTAGCTTAACCGGTTTTGGTTTCTTAAAATATCATGGTGTATTGTGTGATGACTATCCTCACGAAAATTCAATTTCTTTTCAAAATACCTCCATGAAAATATCGGTAACATAACACAAGTATATTTTTCTCTTCAAAAAGTCCTATTATTCAACAGAAATCTAGTGTACGATCTTGGAAGTTGGAGGAGAGAAACTGAGATATCATAACTGAAATCGAGCATTCAATTATGATATTCATTATTGTGTAAATAATAGTCCTTTACATACACGCCTTACCCCAGTCTCTCTATTTTAACAATATTTTGTAGCTGAATCACCAAATAGTTAAATTTATGTAATTATTATGGCTACATAGCAGTTACAATATTAGAACGGAAGAGCATACTGAGAAATAAAAAATAAATATATGGTAACCAAAACAAGGCACATGTTTAACACATAAATACTTAGTAAAATACGATTTTATATTGATATTTAATATTTATTTATTTGTACAGATTCCATTACAATAACAGTTTAACATTGACCATGCTGTATTTTACCTCTTGTAAAAATACATGGAATTGCTGATCCTAAGATTTACTTGCTGACTCAGGTTTCCTGGCTGTAAGACTTTGGTTTTCCTGAGTAGCTTGGTGTAATTTTTTCTTTACCTTAGCTTCTTTTGTACTAATCCAGTTTTCTGTTATCCTATATAAGAAATCTCCTATACGTCTACTTTTCTTTTCTCACATCGCCGTTAGCATGCGTACCGTCAATATATCTTAACTTAAAATGTCCCATTATTATATCCCATATTTTCCTCCTGTAATTTGTTAACTCCTTACAATTTTTTTATCAGGTAATGAACAGTACTCTCTTCATCCCCACAAAATTCACATATCCCTACCTCATTACTTCTCAACCCTTTTAACTATAATATTCCTACTGTCACCCATGCTATGCATTCTCTTCTAGTTTTGTCACATTGATCTATATACTGTGACTTTGTGGGTTCGTGAAATTAAAAGTCCAATTGCCCAAACTCAAAATGTTCTTTATTTCCACCGAATTACAGTTGGAACACTTGCCGATTACATTGAATTACATAGCGCACACAATTACAATTCACCAGTTTCTCTGTCACAGGTCCACCCCGCACTCGCAATCACGCACAACTCGACCGATGCACGCACAGTCTTCCAGTCCGTTCACTAGCACGGCGCTCCTCCGGCTGCTCGCCAAGAACTGAACTGACTCGCCGACTGCAGCCCTTTTTAAAGGAATATCGCTGTTGCTGGAAGTCTCGCGGTTCAGTGAATCATCCTGAAGGTTCCAGACTTCAAGGTGGGGGAAAGAGATGGCTAGCGATGTTTTTTCCAACCATCCCCCTCGTTACCGCTACAAGACAAAATGAGTAGGCGTGGTCTGAGTGCCTCCTGTCGCCTACCTGGCTGCTAGCTGGTCTGGCTTTCCGATAATTAGGTGACAATACTTTTCCTACCCAATTCTGTCTTTAATTGCTTATAACATTTTAAAGATTTCATTTCTTCTATACTTTCCCATATCTGTTGCCTATCTATGTCTTGTACTCTAGTTCTCACTTCCTTCCAAAAACCGCTAAAATTTATCTCCTATGCTCTCCATAGATCTCCTATGCCTAACTTCAATACCATTCTTTCTAAATCCAACCACCAGCTGTTTGTATTTTTAATGCTTTTCTGCTGCTTCATGCACAGATTCAATAATTCCCCTTTTTGCCCTTTAATACACTTATTCCAGAATTTAAATATTCTCTCAATTATTATTCCTCTCCTTTTTGCATTAGCTAGCTCTAGTAATGCCACTTCTTTTGGTTCCGATTTTGGCAGCCGTAGAAGTTCCTTGCAAAGTAATCCTTACATCTGGTCTAAATGTGTTCCTATCTCTGGTGTGCCCCATACATCCACTGCATACATTGTTCTGGCCTCAATGACCTCTTCATACATTCTTTCTAACCATCTTACATCTGCAGTTTATGTTTACACGTTCTTACCCCTGACAATGCCGCCCTGCCATTAGCTATCACTTTTCTGGCTTGTGCAGCCCATCCCCCATTGCTACACATCCTTATAGTCATAAGTCTTTACCACTACCTTTTGATCTCCTATTAACCATTCCTCTCCTTTCCTAAGTATGGATCCTCTTTTAATACCATTATCTTTTTTGTTTCTGTTTATTCTTAGTCCCCAGTCAGCGCAAAACCTATGAATTGCCTCAATTAATTTTAAAGCAATAATATATATTGTGGGTAAAACACAATTCCACGTTGGGACGCCAATTTGATACAATAAGTTTTGTATCAAACAAAGTTCCACGTTGTCACGACAATTTGTAACTTAGATGATTGGCAAGTGTTCCACGTTGATGCTACTTTGAAGCTATTATAATGTGTGGCTCAGGGTAAAACAATGAGGTTTCTCACAGGGTATGCGTGGATATGTGTGAGAAGGATATTTTAATGACACTGGAATGCCCGTTTCCAACTTATTTATTTACTGCTTCTTTTTTTAGAACATCGAAGTTGAAGTTGCCGACCAAGGGTTACCAATATCCCTGTTGAGAGTTACTGACGGCAGAATGTTTATTACTCGGTAAACTTTATTCGTTCCTCACGTATATATGAACCGACAAATATATTCTCACATTTCTGGTATGCCTGGCCCAAGACAGAACAAGTTGACCGCCCTAATCGCCCTCACCCCTAGGACCGCTCTAATCGGCCCGACGCCGAAGACTGTTTCAATGGCTTGCTAGCCACGAAGTGCTCTAATCGGCTCCACGCCGAAGACTGTCCTCCACATCTGCGCGTGGGTGTATGTGTCACTTTCACCTTCTGAAAGCCCTCTTTTCAACCAAAGATCATTTTGTGGCTACTTTGTCGCCATTATGAAGGATACGAATAATGCTCTATTCAAGAAGTCAAGTGCTCCCCTTTAGAAATCTGCTAAGGACACTGTTTCTTACATTGCTTTTGTTATAACAACTTTCCCCTCCAACTGCTATTCGACTCAACTGGCCTTGCACGAGTTGTAACAAAGAACCAACATTCCTTTGACATACATCATGATTCTTTACTTATGGCAAACCTTAATTTAGGTATCAATTTTTGTAGACCTATTACGGAAATTCCTCCTACCGTTAAATCAGCCGCCTACAACAAACCAGAGAGTTTTATATATGCAATATTAAGAAAAAGAATATACGAAGTTGTTCAGAGTTGAAGATATAAATCTGGAATCCAGGAAGAAGTGAGTTTTATGTGAATCCTTGCTGATACGGCCTAAGAGAAATATGCCGTAAATCAGCTTTGTTAATATTGCAGGGCACCCATCTAAGCCTCTTGTACATCAATGAGTACATATGCCTGCAAAATGAGCATTAAATATTAAATCTGAAAACGCTAGATAATGTATGAGAACTGTCGTGCTCTTTCTTCAATATTCATTGCATTTTAAATCTTAGGATGAACCTAAAGCCCATTCTTACAGGAATATCTACCTAAACCTCCTTTGTACTGGATATAAATAAAACAGTACGGAGACGTTAAATTAATCTCAGGAGCATTCATTTATACAATGTAGTGGTGATTAAAGTCAGCATTGGCGTTCCCTCTCTCACTAAGTGTAGTATTCATGTAATCTGAAGATGGTCAGAGATTTTCTGCACAAGTGACTAGAATAAATTCCTTATTTCAGGTGTCTCCACCCACAAAAAATTCTCTAAATATTACATAAAGATTATTCATACAATGGCTATAACTTTGGCCGCAAAACACTAAGCTTTTCAAAATATTATTTTAGTCCTATCATCGACATAGTCCCTATTTAATTTACTGCAAATGAGAGTTGCGTGCTAAAGTACCGCATTGGTGAGCAGTTATTGAGGAAAAAGTACCTCTGTTTCCATGCTTTTTATTTGTATGAATAAAAACAATATTGAACATAAGCATCATCTTGTGCTGACCTACCTGCTATCTAGCCAATACTCTGAAAGATAGGAATTTACAAAACCATGAAACAATCACTAGTGACTCTGTGAGCTATGACGGAAACCACAGTCTGGCCGAGTTCAATGAGAGACTCTAAGTTCCGGTCTGCTGACATTATATATACGAGGGCTGTTCCGTAATGAATGATCATAATTCTTCCGGTCATAATTTTTCGCACTAAAATTCAATCTTATTATATTCTATTAGCTTAATGTGAAACAAACACGCCGTAGTAGTTTAATTGTTGGTACTCCTAGTTCCCGCCTGTGAGAACCAGGCAAGTTCAAACATGTTCAGTATCGTCTACCGCTGCAATGGAGGTAACATGCAGTTAAAGTTGATGTTAGAGGAAGAAACGTATACACTGCTGATGAAACTTGGCTACATTATTTTGATCCTGAGAGCAAACAGCAAAGCCCAATGTGGAAACCTCCTTCATCTCCAGCCCCCCCCCCAACCCCAAAAGCAACAGTGGTTCCTTCTGCTGGGAAAATTATGGTCACCTCATTCTTTGATATTCCTGGAATGGTTTATTAGCATGTTGTACCTCCATACATATCAGTAACTAGACAATGCTACAGGAATTTCCTGAAAGAATTGTAAGTCCATATCAGACGCAAAGGACCACATTTCCATGAAACAGGCTGGATGCTGCACCACGATAACTGGCGGTCAGATATTGTCAATGTTATTGCTGAATATCTTGCAAAAATCATCGTGAGGTGCATCCCTCACCTTTCCTATAGTCCGGATTTAGCCCCATGCGACTTTTTTCTATTCCTTAACTTCAAGAAACGCCTTCGTGGGAGGCATTATCCATCATCAGAAGCGTTGGTGAAGACTGCGGAGGCGGTTTTGAAGGATCTGTCAAAATGGTTTGCAGCATGTCTTTGAAGACTGGCAGAAAAGCTGGGACAAATACATCGCATTCAGGGGAGACTATTTTGAGAAGGACCATCAAAATTATGCGGATGAGTAAAGGTACGTTGTCAAAAGGAAATTGTGATCATTATTTACTGAACAGCCCTCCAATATATCCTGTAACTGCCTAATCCACACTCATTCTGGAGGGTTTTTTATGCGGCTCTATTGTCATATGGGTTTGGATTAGACAGTTAGTGAAACACCGGCGCGTTTCGCGTACCACGGGCCTCATGCTCTCGTAGTTGGCAGGTAGGTGACAGCGTGCTGTGTCTAGGTGTTTGTAAACATACCGACATACTCCACGGTAACTTGCTACTATTAAAAATTTCTTTGGCTTATGAATCCGCAATAAAGAAACATTATTTAGTTATATATTTATGGGTGTTCAAAGTGTTCCAACATCCCGTCATAAAAATCGATGGTGGCATATAAGCTGATGAGCACGTGCCACTTAAACCTTTTAGGGGGAAGTTAATTCTAGTGAGATTGAGGATGGAAGCATTAAATTATGAAAAGAACAATATCAAATAATTGTAAAGTTAACCAAAACCAAATACCTTATTTTTTGGGTCAATCATTTTATTTCACTGTGTTTAATAATACTGAAAAAAGTATTTGTAACTTAAAAGGCAGCTGTTGATTTTACAGTAACTGGTTGAAAGTACTGTACAATTAGGATCATAGCAAAATGAGCAACATTGGAGATGTCCGAGTTATTAGTCGACTTTTACACAGGTTACCTGCCCTTTCCCCCATTACCTGTAAGGTAGGCTAGGGTCACTGATAAAAGAGCAAGGAGCAATGATTTTGTTTTCATGGCCGGTGCGTTCCAATAACAACTTTTGAGGTTCGCACATAAGTGCTTCCTGCGCTTCCTAATCACAAAATAATGTAATATTTAATGCTGCATAAAAATTCGGACAAGTTAGAAACTACGAAATGGCTATTTTCGTTGGGTGACGTTTCGAAACAACCTATATATAAATGTTATAAGGTTAACATAAGTTTAGCAAAACAGATGTTAAAACTATTTTTGAGTTCGCATTGTGGAACTGGCCTTTGGATGTTCCTAATGGAATTTATGAACGCACTGTATATGCTAATCTGGTGGAATTGATACTTTCAGCGAATTGACAATGTGAGTGAACCATGCACAGCCGCTAACTATTGCAATTTTCTAAAACCCCTAATACGCTTTGGCCACTGATATAGGTCTTCGGGACAGGCCGTGTAGCGCCGATACAATCAATACAGGCAGTGAATTGCACTATGTGCTCTTAATCACACGAGTGCATTTCGGGCAGTTTTGCACCGGAATATTACCCTCCTGCTGTGGTCACGTGAACGGAATGGAGCTACCACAATGGTATATGCGGAGAAATTCGCACGTTATTGTTATATCCTAGCCGACAGCTTCTCCACACGACATGAGGATTAGTTCCACATATGCTATTCGTCACACTTGCCGCACGATTTGCGTTATGTGGAAGTAAACAGTTCCGTCTATAATGTGATACATGTGAGTTGATTTCACAACGTACAAACGGCATAAGTGCCACATAGTGTCACTTTGTAAATGTCTGTTTACGTAGAGTGTACTTATTATTTTAACTCGCTTCCATTTTATTGTCTGCAGTTAAGAGGGACGAATAAAAGAAACAGTTAGCCAATCATCTATGCAAACTGGTGAAGAAAACGAGGCAATCAATGTCTGCTGGCAGTTACTTATACAAGGAGACAAAAGAGGGGTTAGCTCACGTTTTGTGGAAGCGAAGCGCTTTCTGCCACTCTGCTCTATTGGAAGAGAATCAAACTGAATTCAACTGAACTGCAGCCTATACACTCCACCCAAAATAGAAGGTGCAATTTAATTTTTTTTAAATTAAAAAAAACACCAATTTCAGATTGACTCACTTCACATTTCAATACCATGATCAGGTTTTAATGTGTACTATTTGACTAAATATCAGTACTTTAGTTTCTACAACACGTGCGTGGATAGGATACATTATTACGGAGGGGATACGGCACTGATCAGTCATGATATTTGACTTTGTGGGTTCGTAGAATTAAAAGTCCAAGTTTCAGAAATTTAAGTTTTTCTTTCAATCCTTACAGCAGCAGAATTACGTAACATCCACAACTACAACCTCTCAAGGTCGTTGACCACAAACAAACAGCGTTCACAGTTGAACGATACTCAATTTTGATTACATTTGTTTACAATAACAACTCTCGTTACAACTCTGTTTACAACTGTCCGATAAACTAGATATGGCTCCTTTTTATACACAACTATTCATGATTCCACACTGTTATAAAATGTTCTCTAACACATCACCAGATAAAACACGATTGTTCCAGACGTCTAACTTTATTTGTGTTGGCAATTCTTTTATCTGCGGGCTATATTTATCTGTTTTTGCAAGCACTTTATCTCCACACTGTGTTATCTGTCTGCTATCGCTCCGCGCCGAACACTTTTAGCACGTACGCCGCCAGTCGTAATAATGGATTCGCGAAAATATATTATATCTATGTCCGGAAGGAAGGATGAGGTGAGAGAAGACAGAGCTCGGCCGAACCAAGGAGTCACGTACAGTGCAGAAGCAGGGTCCCTATTGTTGACCAGTTGGATGCTCTCCGGCATGTCAGTATAGCCAGCATCCCACCCACTGTGGTCCTTACATGTACCACTAGGCCGGCCAGGAGACCATCCTGCAGGGGGAAATGCTTACCAGGAACATATCATCCTGCCATGCAGCACCAAAACTCCTGGCTGGTAAAATCCTAAAGTACCTGCAACCCAACGTTTACGAGTTAACACCATCACTAATAGGCGATATGTTCCAAAAGGAGAACGGCCGCCGATATGACCATTGCAGATAAAGACATGGAAAAAAATGTTAAGCTCCCTCAGCTATAATTCAGAAAGCAACTTCTGACTTTATTGTGAGGTCTTACCACTCTAATTTACCCACAAGGAAATGTCGTATTTGAATATAACTCACGTTTTGTTACACTAAATATATACCTTGGCTATTATCTGAGATGTGTCCTGCGCCGTGGCGTAGTGGCTAAGGCAGCATGCCTTGGTCCTTGGCCACGGAAAGCGGCCCGGGTTCAATCCCACCTATGTGGTGGGGATTTTAGGTCCCGGGTGCCCACTCAACATCGTGAGTAAAGTGAGGAGCTTACGCTAGGTAAACGGCCCTGATGAAGAAAACCAACATTCCGGCTGAGGGATGCCGAGATGCTGACCACATCTCCTCACCGTATCGGTTGGATGATCGTCCACCTCTGTGGTGCGTAAGTGGGCGTGGTAGTCCTTGGCCCTCTAAGGCTGTCAAGCCATGGAATATTATCTGAGGTGTATGTAGAATATACTTCCTAGATTTCTGTAGCAATTTGAGCTTTGTTCTGTCACTCGATTGAGCTATCGTTTGAGCATGCTCCTCCCTGAAAACTTATTCGGAAAACTTGTAATCGATTTGTCTTAGAACAGAATTTTATATGTACCAAAGATATACAGATATTCTGATCTTAAACACCCACACATCAACAGAAATGTACACCAATTCATTTGCCGTTCTTCAATTCCTTTATGCCAAATTCCTGTTGGTTTATGGAGGCTTTATATCCTTCCAGGAAACATGCATGGACTTAAATTAATTCGTTAGCATCATAATGACTTAGTAATGATCCTTAAAACAACAAAAAATATTGTAATTGGTTTAAATGCAAGCGACCGATTATAGACAAAGAGGCACAGAAGTAAATGTTCGTCTAGGATTACCCTTAAGAAATGAAAAATGTTACATTCAGCAGGAGGAAGTGCGCATAGTAGGAGAGAGAAGTTCACAGTAGTAAACTTTCGGTTACTAAGGATAAAGCTTGACATGTGTTAAATATGAAGCAGGAACACCAATTTAGAAAACAAAGGCATCTGAGAATTTTTAATAGTGCAGGGGATATTGACTCTGGTACCAGGGAGCCAGTAAAATGATCACGAAACTTGTAGGAGAAAATTGTTAAGTAAATTTTACTGTACAGCCTGGGTGGGGTTGGTACAGAAAAGGTAAGATAAATAATATCAGATATAATTTCTGAAAGCGTATTCCAGAGTTTAGAAGGGCTACTTGAAACTTTGGAGTTCCTCGTGAGGCGGGATGCTGGTAAGATGCTTATTCTCTAAAATAAATGTATATACCGAGTGACCAAAAGCGAATAATCAATAGTGATCAAATAACTCAGAGAAAGATGCACTCATTATTAAAGGAATAATATAAAGCATCCAAAATGGTGAGCTCTGAGTATACATTGGTAATAACTATCAGCGATTGGTTTAAACGATATCTAGGAAAAGGATTAATAAAAATATATAATTTCATTAAACGTAAATACGATAAGAAGTAAACAGTCGTGTAATAGACAATGAATATAGTCAATTATTACTGCAGCTAGAAAATTAAGTAAAAACTCGTACATGTAAAAATAAAAATAACTATATTTTGTAATTTGATATGAATCAAAAGTACGGGAATTGTGCTGCTTAGAGAGGAAGCGTGGAAATCTCGTAAGATGTTCCTTAATGTTGGCAGGGGGGGGGGAGGTGAGTTTGCACATCATGCGGCCAAAGGGAAGTCTTCAGGCATATTTTGGCAGTATGTGTATGGACGGAAGGTGCAAGGAAAATATTATTATCCAAAGTACCTTTGGCCGTAGAACACGTGATTTTAAGCACCAAAGGTGTTAAAGTTTGGACACATGTGTACTAAAATGTAATGTATTTTTCAAAATATTGTTAAATCATATGTGGTAACTATGGTTTAGAGTAATTCTGTATAAGTGCATGGATCACAAATTTAATTTTACAGAGAGCATATACGAACTTATCTTCTTGTTACGTAATTAATGTAATGATTTACGTTAATACCACTATAATTTTTTTTCAATTGTATCTCATTTATATTAGCTAGCAGCATAAAAAGAATTCTAAGTAATAACAGGAGTTGTAGGTTCTTTTTGGCGTGGGTATTCCAGGTTCTCTCGGGCTTCAAGCCAGGTGTAGATGTGGTGATGTACCAACGTTTCGGGAGCATACATTGTTTCCATTTTCAGGGTATTGTGACTTTGTGGGTTCGTAGAATTAAAATTCCAAGTTGCGGAAATACAAAACGTTCTTTATTTGTATAGAAATGCACATTTTACACCAGCAGAATTACGTAACACACACGTACGCAATCTTCTAGTCCGTCTGCCGCAGGTCCACACTGCACTGTTCTCTCGGCCCTTGCCGTACTGTGCCCACCCGTAAAGGGTTTTACCGCAAATGTTTTATGTTTGGAGTTTTATAGGCTGCGTTGTGGGATTTGAGGTGGATTTTTGTTTTTGAGGTTACAATTTTTGTACCGTCAGGCAGTCCTAGCTCGCTCTTAGGTACACGATTTAGATAACTGACGAAGGTTGACGAAACTTCCCGAAGCTTCACGGACCCTTGCGTTGGGGAAGGAATAATCCAGAGCTTTCTGTGGCTCTCCTCTCCCAACCCCACCTCTCCTCAGCACGTCATTAACGCTCTGCATGAGCGTAGGCGTGGCTTTCACGCTATCCGTCTCCCTCACTCCCCATTTCTCTCTCTCTCTCTCTCTCTCTGGCTGCATAATTGACGCATCGCGACAGTATGCTGAATTCTAAGCATATCTCCCAATTCACTGCTAGATATCGGGGGAGCTCAGAACACAATCTCCGTTCTTTTGGTGTGATATATTTTCTGAATTTAATATATTTTCTGAATATTTATCGGCATTTATCACCTTTTAGGAATTTTGACACATTTAAATATGATTGTTTAGCAAAGTGAGAACTTTCAGCTCCACTGAATATTTGTATCGTTAAGAACTACCTATCACTGCTTTTTCGGGGAACACAGAATGATGACATACAAATACCCAGATTAAAAATACTGTGTGAGGTTCTCCAAAAGAGCTTCGCCCTTTGGAGTAGTGCCTTTCTTACCTACACGTCTATTCTTACTTTTGGTGACTACAATGTGTTTCTGTTAATTGTACCAGGTGGCCAAAATGTCCCATTTTTTCGCGTAAGTAAATACCTCTTCGTGTGTTAAAACGGTTGCTGTTCTACTCCGAAGGACAATAAGCAACTCTGTCGATTGCGCTAGCCTTACTCCACACACACAACTGCCGTGTGTTTTACTGGAACTGCCCCGTAGAGTGCTGCAACTGTTTTAACTCTCCAAGGAATATCTGCTTACGGAGGTAGGGGAAGTTGTACCACTTGTTATAGACATAGATCACGAATGGTACAGGAAAGCACCATTAATTACTAAACATTTGTGTCCCTATTGCCATGATATCAAAATTTCAGCATCGTTATTGAAGCTACTAGGTTTATACTGAAATGCTAACTTACTTCTAAACTTAGAGGGAACGACTGGCTCGCTGGTTGCTTTAAAGCGAACGACAAATTAAATTGAAATGCACCGAGATTTATCTAAAGGGAGATGAACAATATCATTCCAACATTATTATTTTACAAATTAATGCGTAGCTGGTTGTAAGATTAGTGTGTATCTGCTTTGATTCAGTATTATCCTAGGTTCTGCAAATGTTAAAACTGTAAGTCTACATGGCAGGAAACAGCCTTTAGCGGTAAAATATTTCGCTCTTACAGCTTTTCCTTCCCGAAAGGAAACGTCATCAATTTTCTAACCACTGCATTATTTTTCTGTTGGAGGTTAGCGCCCGCTTGAAGTTTTATGTTGCTACGAAGTCGGAAATGCTTTGGTCAGCTAAAGGAAAGTATAAAACCTCTATCGGTCTTTCCATCCCTATCTTCTTTGAACGCGGACCCACATACACACAAAATATAAGGGGACGGTTGCGAAGAAGCGTTCATTTATAATAAACTTAATAACAGCAAATCCGGACTTTCCTCAACCTCGTGTGCTTTCTTCCTCAGATGAAAGGAGATGCTTGTGGCATCGGGGTATTAGAGCGAAGTAGATGTCTGTACAGGAGTAACTTACCCTGCCTTATTTTTAAAGACGTTAACGGCATTTAGTACTCAAAATGAATACGCTATTCTTTATGAATACGTTTCTATGATGCAAACTTTTAACTATACCGGATACGGTGTTTTAAAACTCCATTCATGTCATACAAACACAATAAACTCCGATAACACTAGTCAACAGTGGTTTTGGTACATACAAATTACATATAAAACATAATTATATATTGAAATGGGACATAAAATGTGAAATTAGAAAGTGTCCATCGGGTAAGGATTAAAGGTTATGACCTGCAAGTTATATAACATAGTTGAATTTACTGTATAATTTTTAAGTGTTTGTGTTTGAAAGGAGTGCGATAAAAGTTAGTGCAGTGCCCTTTTTGTTCTTAGCTTTATTGTGAACTTCTTTTTAAATGTAACATCTAACACCGGATTATTATTTAGCCACAAATTAAGATGTGAACTTCGAAGAAAAATGAAGTCAGTACTTGCAGCCTGGTGTTCTTTTAAGGATGTCGTTGAAGGATTCCGAGGGAATACAAGAGCAGAAATCAGTGACATATTAATGGGAACTCTTTTAAATAACTATACAAATCTTGGATGTAGAATGTTGCCGAGAAATTTCCCGTAAGGTCAACGCCATTCTAGAAACAATGACTGAGAGGTATGGATACCGGTAAAGTGTTAGAACGGCAGTTATGTGATTGTTATTGCGCAAGAGGACGCTTGAAGGGTACCGCGGTGATATTTTATTCATTCGTTTACTGATTGCCCAGTACAAGAAGGCAAGCTGGAGGATTGTGCAACGTAATCGTTTTTGCTGTCTCCTCGTGGTGTATGATCGGCTTCCGGGTATGACAAGAATGGAACGCTTGTTTAAATTATACAAGTGTTGTCACATAGCTCACCTATACACAATACCTATCGTTGCAAAAAGCATTAGATCTGGCAGCATGGGTGACTCATAAGCACTCTCATTCCTAGTTCTTGTTTCACATAAGCTTGCCCTGTATCTCTTATCGGTCACGTGACCTGATCACATTTCTTTATTTAACATGGTGATATGTCTTTATATGTTGCAAGAGAATCGTAAAATTTATATTTTCGTAACAGTTTTAATTAAATATATTATGCAGCAGAGTTGATTTATCTGAAATTCATGTTAATTCTTAAACGAAGTAAACAGGAGGTTCCTTTGCTCTCAAGCACATGGCCGATAGCACGTGATTTAGCGGTAGTGATGGCATATTTGTTTATGACTTTTATCACTGACCTTGTTTTGAACTGGATTAATCATATATCGCCATTCGACGGTGTGCTATGCTGAGTGCAACAGGTAAATTATTTTATTGATCGTTCATTGCGCGTATACTTATTATATGTATAATGGCAGAGCCTACCGCCAGTTTTTCGCTGAAGCATCGCAAGGGAAAACCTTTACAAAGCGGCGAAAAAAAGAATTGTGGTGCATATGTTTAATGCACTCACACAGAAGAATCCGTCTTTGTCAGTGAGAGAAGTCAAACAGCTGTGCTCTGAACTTACAGGTGTGTTAGATGTGTAGGAACATCGCGACATGAAACTGAGACAACAGGAAAACTTATCACTCCAGGGGCGATATTGCTGTGTGGCGAAGACGTTATTTAAGGACAATCAGGCTGTACCGAGATACAAGTCGCAGAATATACTACCTTGAAGAGACTTGGGTGAATGAAGGACACACGACAAGTATGGCGTGACACGACATTTAAGACTGAAAGACAAGCATTTTTGCAAGGTATGTGTGGTGGTTTAAAAAGTCCCAGTGGAAAAGGCCAAAGGCCTTTCATTATAAACTTGTTTCAGCTTCATTGATCATTCATTCAGTTTCAACTTGCTCGGTTTTATTATAAACTTCATTATTTTTGCATGCCTTCATATTCTTATTTGTATGATGTTATCTATCTTCCTGGCAATTATTATTATGAAGTTTACTGCAGGTTTCAATGTGACGGGAAGGCACCTCCTATGGCGCGAAAGCATTAGCCAGTTAGGATGAGGGGGCAGGTAGTTGCACGCGGAATGATACATCTCAGCACGGCAAGGTTATATAAAACAGAGATTAGTAAACATAGCCACAACCGGAGCAGATCAACAGTTCAAGCTCCCCTGCCCTACCTTCCCCTCTAGCCTTCTTGTCATGGGCATACAGTACGTGAGGCGGAGCATCGGGTCGACCTTGAAGACAGCTGTATGTCAATATAACTTTTTTTTACTGACATAAAGAGTGTTCTAAGTTTCTGCAAACCACAAGTTTGATTCTACGTAAACCTCACAGTCACAGTATTTTTATTTTTGATAAATTCCATTGCCCTCCGCAGGGTTTGAACCAGCAACATAGGGAACCAGAAGTTGGAATATTACCTCTAGATCATGGATAATGACAAAAATGACGATAGAAAGACACGAGACTGTGCAGCGTCAAGTTTTCTCAAACTGCATGCAGTCATTTTGATTGTTTTGCAGCCGCCATTGTATTAGTTCATGGGTAGCATTTTTTCTACGTCATTTGAATCTGTATTATACAACTTTAGTCCGTGAAGCATTTCCTATACGCGTTTCCTAAAATATTAGTAATGTAAGGCTATTGGCAGCTACTAGGACAAATAACATATTTGACTTTAAAGATAAACTGGGTGTACATGCCTACGGATATACGCTTTAAATTTGCAGTACCACAATTCATATTTTTATGCTTTGTGCTGGCAGCGTAAACAGCAGTTCATGCAAATTAAAATTTTTGTATCACTTATATGACTCTAATTGTGCCTATGGCACAGCTTTGATTTCAGCAGATTAATTGAAACGGGATTTCTGGCAGAATCAATCGCTCATCAATATGCACCCTTCGGTCTTTATGTGAGTGGTATCATAGCTCGACTCCGGATATGGGAAAAAAATATGAAATCAAATAAAACGCTTTACATACTTTAGCTCAATCTGTGTAGTTAGCACAGACTATAAAGGCTATCATTGAAACGTTATGAATTTAAGAGACAATGGAAAAATTAGGCACGTATCAAATATATTATTACAAGTGCAATCTGGTATGAATTTGAATACATTTAAGTAGAGATTACTAATTTTGTTGTAATTGAGCTATATTTGGGCAGCTATTACGCGTTTCTGGAACTGGGGTGAATGTCAACGATACCTTTGTCAATGTCCCACACAGAATTAAATATTAATATGTAGAGTAGTTTTTATTACTGGTTCATAATGAGCAATCAACGCCCGGGATATTAATTATTACTCTAAATAAATCCTATTATGCTGTAAACTTTAGGAACGGAGCATTTGTAACTATTTATATTCTGTCATCACCACCCAATGGCAGACCATAGAGCCTGAAGAAGTCTTAGCAACAAAACTACAGCCAGTACGTCCTCCCAGCTGCGAAGTCTTTGATGGCGTCTATAATCAATCTTCTTCCAGTTGCTAAAATGGTGAACCGCAGTCTCTCAGAGTATGCGCGAGTGAGTGTGAGAATAAACAACATTAAGTTACTTTGTTCATGATACTTGATAGTCTGCAGGAAGACACATCTGAGTTAAAATGGATTGTAGGAAAGTAAGACATGAAAGTCAGAATTTTAGAAATAACACGTTCCTTTTCTCAACCTCTTCAGGACCTCCCAACCGAACAATCATACATTATATGTTGGCCGCTTTTGAGGTCCTTATTCACATATGAAACATCTTTCTTCCCTGTGATTTCATAAGCTATAAAATATCTCTGATTCTTTCTGATTTTGAGAATAACTATAGTAGATGTGCGTAAGCTATTCCATAATTTCTCATTAGATCTAATATGCTTTTTTTCTGGTCGAATTCACTGAAACTCCTAATCCCCTTAGTTACATTGGTATATAACTATGACGTAACTTTTTACGGTCATATTTTTTCGCACTAAAATTAATCTTATTATATTCTGTTAGGTTAATGTGAAACAAAAACGCCGTAGTAGCTTCATTGTTGGTATTGGTTCCCGCCTGTGAGAACCAGGCAAGTTCAGAAATGTTCAGTATCGCCTACCGCTGCAATGGAGGTAACGCGCGACGAACAATATGCGGCTTTGAAATTCTGCTTTCGTCTAAACAAATCTTCAATTGAGGCCTATACAATGTTACAGGAGGCCTATGGAGAGTCTGTTCTTCCCTATTGCACAGCTCGAAGGTGGTTTAGAATGTTTAAAGAGGGGAGATAATCAATTTATAGGGAAGGTGGACCCGTTGCTACAGTAACTGCACTTACGGAAGAAAATATCAACACTGCTGCTGCCATTGTGAGACAGGAGCGACGACTTACATTAAGATCACTTTGTGAATTACTGAACATTTCATAGGGTGCCACCCACAAATTGTTGACTGAAATATTACACATAAGACGCATTTGTGCGCGATGGGCTCCAAGAATGTTGAACACCGAAAGAAAGGACATTCGCATGCAGGTTTGCATACAGTTAAAGTTGAAGTAATAGGAAGATCCGGAGCTTCTTTCAAACGTAGCCACTGCTGATGAAACTTGGCTCCACCATTTGGATCCTGCTCATTGTGGAAATCTCCTTCATCACCAATGCCCCGAAAAGCAAAAGTGGTTGCTTCTGCTGGGAAAGTTATGGTCATCTCAATTTAAGGTATGCATGGAATGGTTTATCAGTATGTTGTACCCGCACACACATTAGTAACTGGGCAATACTACAGGGATGTCCTGAGGTCTTTGCAAGTCCATATCAGGCGCAAAAGACCACATTTTCGTTAAACAGGCTGGATACTGCACCACGATAATGTGCAGTCATATGTTGCCAATGTTGCTGCTGAATATCTTGCAAAACTCAACGTGAAGTGCATTCCTCACCCTCCCTATAGTCCAAATTTAGCCCCTTGTGACATTTTTCTTTTCCCTAACTTGAAGGAACGCCTTCGTGGGAGGCATCATTCATCATCGGAAGCAGTGGTGAAGGCGACTTTGAAGGATCTCTCAAAAAATGGTTTCTAGAATGTCTTTGAAGACGGGTAGAAACGCTGGAACAAGTGCATGGCATTCAGGGGAAACTATTTTGAGAAGAACCCAACAAAATTAGGTGGATGAGTAAAGGTACATTATAAAAACAATTATGATAATTCTTTATTGAACAGCCCTCGGAGTTTCTTTTCTACAATACCTAATTTGGCATAACTTAAATTATGTAGATATATTTATGTTAAACTATGGAAAGTGGACATGTCTCTCCCTGTAATTTATTTGACAGTTTATCTTTTACCTGCAGTAATTTCGCTATGAACAGGCAACTTGGTTACCGTGGGAAGTATGCAGCTAGTGCAAATGGCTTCATGGTAAAAGTTTGTGGTGTGTTGGACGGAATTGACTTATAAAGGCACGTCAATTGACCCTACTATATGTACAAAGCTAGATACCCAATACACTTGATATGAGAGACTATCTCATTTCCACATCAGTTTTCTATCCTAAATTCCCAGAATTACACACCAGTTCGAATGTTTTACTACCTTAGGCTGGGATATCACTTGAAGTACAATGCTCTCCGTGAACACAATTGGGCTGCATCTGGTCCTTAATCGTGCATTAGTTCCATAATGGTATATGATGAATAATGATTCGTGTTATTTTCTGTTCTATCTCTTGTCAGTCATCGTCCAATTGATGTTAAAGAAGGGTAAAAAGTCACCAAAAGTGATAAATGGAGCTGTTTTTCAAGCTATGCACCCTCGTAAAGGACGATTTTGGAACGAATTTAAAAGCAAAAGTGATATTACTGGTCACTGCCTGTTAAACCTTTTTTCCGTGCTCGTGCTATAACCTTCTTACTTTGTACAGGTGAAACACGCTGATAATAGATAAGAGTGACTCTAACAGTCAGCCAGGGCGTATGCTGGCAGTCGGTTATTTGTATCACCGATGCTACTTCCAGCAGTCAGTGGTACTCGGTTATCCGTATCACCGTTGTTACTTCGAACAGTCAGTGGCACTCTGTTATTTATAACACCCTAGCACCTTTGAGCAGTCAGTGGCACTCTGTTATTTGTAACAACCTAGCACCTTTGAGGAATCAGTGACAGTCGGTTATTCGTATCACCTTTGCTGTTTCGAGCAGTCAGTGGCACTCTGTTATTTGTAACACCCTAGCAGCTTTGAGCAGTCAGTGGTCAGTTATTTGTATCACCTTTGTTGTTTGGAGCAGTCAGTGGCACTCTGTTATGTGTAAAACCCTAGCACCTTTGAGCAGTCAGTGGCACTCTGTTATTTGTAACACCCTAGCACCTTTGAGGAATCAGTGACAGTCGGTTATTCGTATCACCTTTGCTGTTTCGAGCAGTCAGTGGCACTCTGTTATTTGTAACACCTCTAGCAGCTTTGAGCAGTCAGTGGTCAGTTATTTGTATCACCTTTGCTGTTTGGAGCAGTCAGTGGCACTCTGTTATGTGTAAAACCCTAGCACCTTTGAGCAGTCAGTGGCACTCTATTATTTATAACACCCTAGCACCTTTGAGCAGTCAGTGGCACTCTGTTATTTGTAACAACCTATCAGCTTTGAGGAATTAGTGACAGTCAGTTATTCGTATTGTGTGTAATGTGTAGTGTTTAACGCCCGCTTTTACTACATACAGCACCGCAGGCGATGACACTGATGATACATGAGATGAAAATGGAGCACCGGTGGAATGAGATGGCGGGGGAAACCGGAGGTCCCGGAGAAACCCCGCCCCAGCGCCGTGTTGTCCATCACCAATCTCACTTTGCGGTTATTCCTATTACCTTTGCTGTTTGGAGCTGTCAGTGGCATTCGGTTATTTGTAACCCACTAGCAGCTTTGAGGAATCAGTGACAATCGGTTATTCGTATTACCTTTGCTGTTTCGAGCAGTCAGTGGCATTCGGTTATTTGTAACACCCTCGTGATGAACCAAGATTGGCTGGCCAGTGGCTTATAACTTGCAAACTTCCGGGATTCCTGAACGTTCTCGTCTTAAACCTGCAAGACTCTAATAGGTATATGGAAAGGTCATTACTCTAACAGAGTGCTTATGACGTAATGCCAGAAGGAACAAGAGAGGAAGCTTGACATCATCGCTTCAGAGGCAGTCCCCTACGGCTGATAATGATAATATAAATATTCCGCGATGCCACTCCTCATGGCCTGGAGGGACATGTACAATATTCTACTGCCGTGAGGTAGGCATTACGAGTTAGCTAAACAAGGTGGTGAAGATATCTCTCCTGCTGTCTGATAACGATGTTGCCTTTGTCCGGGGCTGCTATTTGCAATACCCTTATTCGCAGCAGCAGTAGCACCCCCTTCCTACATTTCTGAGAGGCGGGCATTATCCTGCACCTGCGACTCTCTGGCAGCTGCGGCTGCTGTGTGTGGACTTAACGGGAATTTACTGAAGACGCCAAGCTTTTAGTGTTCTTTTTAGACTTTGTAATTATTTTCTAAGTAAGGGTTTCCTACAGCCTTGCGCAGATATTCAAAAAGAAAAGAAACCCCTTGGATAATGAGCAACACAGTCCTGTAAACGGAGTCAAGAGTCGTGCACTTCCTTACTGCAATACGTAGCTGGAGCAAACGGTAACTGCGAAATACTTGCAGAAAGTGTTCGGTGTCACATCGATTAAAATTTTACACATGAGGAGGACAGCACCACCCATAGGGCAATCCGGATAAAATTAAACAGTTCTGAAGGCACATTTTGCTCTGGAAAGTAATACAAACATGGAATCTTATTGCTCGATAGTTTGTTTCCTTAAAACTTGAACGTTTTTAAACTGGACACAGGATGAATGGATAAGTGTAATGTGGGGAATTACACTAAAATAAATATTATTCGCCTCTAGCGTCTCTGTCTCATTCTTGGGGTACCAACAAGATAACAACATAATATTTTTCGGGGTATTTCCTAATTATTAGAAGACAATTATCGCTTACCTTTAAGCTGTATACACCTCGGGCTCATTTCACCTATATCACTGCTTCATCATCAGATATAGCACAGGCCATTAAATAACAACAATTCCCCCCAAAACCACGGAAGAAATAAAGAGTGAAGTTCAAATTTTAGCTGTTTTTCAAAGGCAAAATTGTTCAGTTTTATATGGATGGTCTTGTAGTACCATTCGAAAAATAAATGTAATAGTCTCGCAATAATGTTGCTTTGAACGGGCAATTTATTTGACTGCAGCGAAAACTAAACTTAAATGGAAAAGTTTCGCCAAAGGGACTTTAGGAAATGAGCTAGGTTTAGATCATATTCCACATCAAATTATAATTACTGGGAATTAATTATTATTTCGTCCTAATCAAATTATATGAAGAGCACTTTAAGAAATATAAGGAATGCCACAGCAAAAAAAAAATTGTGAAGAATTTCGGAAAAGAATATCAAAATGAACCATCAACACCCAGCAGGATTCATTTTGTTTTCTTGATGTCCGTCCTCCAATATTTAATTTAAGCAGTAATTTAAATGCGCAACCTCATACTTTTTTTGCCTGACATTGGCACCCTACATGTCAAATATCTATGGTGGATGCCGTAAAATAGGAAATACTTCTTGGAAACTCGTTTACAATAATTAGGATTTGTTCGAGATCTTTTAGGGAAACAAGCGAGGTGAAAAGACGATTAGAAATCCACGGTTCGGGAGCGTACATCTCTCCCACCATTAGTATATTTTAATAAGTGTTATAACCACAACAATTTATAGCTGGATATAACACAGATATCAACAAAGAATTCTTTGTTTAACTATTTCTTGTCTTTGTTGACACAGAGATCTTTTGATACCGTCGCGAACGCATTTTTGAGGTTAGGTGGCGCGGCCGACGAGTTCAAAGAGACGGGCAGTGAAGGGGAAATAAACGCTCACCGAAAAGGTGGGGGAAGGAGACGGATTTATGGAGAGTTCAACTTTCTTCTAGTGCCATCTTGATTATTTGAGAACATTCCGGTTAGTGAGTAAGCTGTAAATAAGGAAGCCGCAGCTCGTCATGGGGGTCAGTTGTTAATTGAACTTGTGTGCGCGAACATCTGTGTGAACTTTGTTTGTGGTCGATGACCATGAAAGTTTTATTGTGTATGTGACGTAATTCTGCTACTAAAGTGTGTTTCTACGGAAATAAAGAGAAATTTTTGGTGTTTGTAACCTGGACTTTTAATTTCACGAACCCGCAAAGTCAAAATACTATGTATGCCTTTAAGATTAAAAAGTACAATCTCTGCAATACTGTTTTTTTCAGCGTCTACTCATTTGTCCTTCTATAAAATGTTCAAGGATATTAGTAATTATTTTGTTGTATACATGTAATTTAATTTTGAAGTAAAACAACGGTCGTATTGACTAAAAATTAAGATATGGCTTACTAAGTACGGATAAATTAATACCTCGTACCTTAATGTTCAGTGTGTTATTACCTTCCTTTCCTTTGCCAGTTTTCCCAGATACACATCACTCATTCTACTACCTGATGATTACGTAACTACGCTATGACATACAAAAGGCCTCTCAGTAGAAAATATACTGCGTGTTGTCAATTGTTGCCAACTCAATGCATGACCTGCTGATTCATGCAATGTCAGATACTCGCCTTAGAGAAAGTGTTCCAAGTAAGTTCCAATACAACATTTGTTATCGCGAGGCCAACCTATTCGGCGTTACGCCACTCGGGGGTAAATGTACACATTCGGCTTGGGTGTGCCTCTGCTAGTTTGAGTTACTAGCTAACCTGAAAACAGTTCACTACAAATAAGCAAAATTTGAAGTCCACAAATGCTTAGTAAAGTTACTGTGTACATTACACTGTTCTCAATTACCCATTCACATATTTGCACCTTTACATTTCTTTGTTCCATTTATACCCCGCTTTTAACTCTACTTGTTATATCGGCGGCCGTTCTGACGTGGGAAGTAACGAAGATGTTAACTCGTATTTGTTGGGTTTTAATTATTCTTCTCATTCATACTTCCAGACACTGGGGAAGATTATCTTCTTTTCATTAGCCTATAAGTGTTTCCTACTGAAGTAACTGAACCATTTTCTACCACTCCTTCATCTTCAGTAGCAGAATTGCGGGAAAATATGGATAGCCATGAACGAGATCTTTCTGTTTCTTTTGCACTGTCTTCAAAGAAATATTGAATAACAAACGCAGATTCTTGTCTTTTTTAATATTTAACAAAATTCTTCTGTCACTACTGCCGCTTCTGAATGGTGCTCCTCCATGCCCCTTTGTTTTCGAAATCTGACCAAGAATTTTGACCCTGGAGCGAAAAGTTGCCATTTCTTTTTGAGTCGCTGAAGCCTACAAAACCATTGGTTTTCCTTTTTATACTGCCCTGAGAAAAATGAGGCATTATCTTGGTAGGAGAAGAAAACTCTACCCCAGCACCGGGAATCGAATCTGGGACCCCTAGCACGGCAGGTAGAAGATCTACAGACTGAGCTATGGGGCCAGCTCCTTTAGCTTTAACTGACTGTATAATAGAAATATATTTTATAGCTTAATTGTTCTTAAGATAAAATATGGCATGTAAATTGGAATCGTACAAATTCACGTGTACAGATATGTACTTTTATGGCTCTTATTAAATATATTAATAGAAAACTGAATTTAGTATCTATTGACTATAAATTCCTAAAAAAACCTTTGCCAGAAGTTATTGCAGTACACATTTTTTTATCTTTTTAATTTACGTCCTCCAACGTTACTTCATATCGAACGACAAATGGAATGGATGAAATGATGCTCAAATGAGCTTAGGGTGCGCAGAGCTTAGAGTTACCCGACATTTGTCTTAGAGGATACGGGGAATCACGGAAAACCCCCTATCCAGGTAACTCACCCTGACCGAGATTCGAACTCGGAAACATTTGTACGCGAGGCAGACGAGCTGCCATCTACGATACCGAGGCGGGCAGTACACATTGAGCTGTACGTAAACGGTAACATACACCAGGCCGTGATGTGAGCCAAATGTTAAAATGCTTGTCCCTTTATGCCAAACAGACTTTATATTATATGCCCTTAATGTAAACTCATGCAAATAAAAATATTAAACTGGTATCATATCAAGGGGTGTCATTAAAATGTGAATGGATCGAACACCAAAAGCTGCATAAAAATGTTGTTCGACATGGAACATAAACTTTCAAGGATATATGGTTGTAGATTTTTCTTATACCACCTTTAGCTGTTTTAGTTTTTGCAGAATACTTAACAACTCTAACAGAAAGTTTAACAGTCATTTTGTGACTGTAATTCCAAACCGCAGTTGCGTTTTAGATATTTATCAAATCCATCACTAGCATACATACTCAGGCAAATGAGATCAACGTTAAATAAAGTAAAACAGGATAAATTGACGAAGCATCAAAATACATCGAAGGGTTTATTTTGATCTGTTAGGTAGAGCACTGCAGAATTAAATCGTTTAAATTGACTCATATGTCAGACGTCATGAACATTCCGAAGCAAACAAAACAATTTCGTAAATACGGAAACGGGTATTTGACAATGTGTTTTTGCTTCTATTTACGGTATATTCGAAGAAAATACCGCTTTTACTCTGCAAATCACACTTGTCATTCTGAAACTGCTGTTACATTCACCTCAGCTATACTAGCAGTAGTAAGAAATAGAAGACCAGATTTTAGCGCTATTATGTGTTTCAAATGGGAAGAGTTCTCGCCTGTAGCGAATCCGATGCGTTAGAGCCTTCACCGTTGCCACCTCGTTATCCCAATTCTTTTTATATTTCTCTCTCTCTCTCTCTCTCTCTCTCTCTCTCTCTCTCTCTCTCTCTCTCTCTCTCTCTCGCACACTTGCAAGTATTCGTGGCGCCAGACGTAAGGGGACGTAAACTGAATTTTCCAAAGTTTTATAATAATGCAGTTGTTGAAATCACAAATGCTACATGGATAGTCATATATTACGCAAATCGTTTAAATATTCAGTTTAAAATTAATCATAGTTCATGACTTACTTATTTGTCTAACCCAATAAAAATACCAGCGGTGCATCCGTATAGCTGTAAATGTTACTTACGTTAAGAGATAATTCGTCATTGTCATTGTCTTCATCGTCTGAGTACCGCAAATTTATGATGATATGTTCCAAAATCTCGTTACTTGCTATTTCTTTCCAAAAGTCATCTTCTTCTAGTTTATCTGATATCTCACGCAGTTTTCCCAGTCTTGCTGTGTTCCTTGTCAATTTCTTCGTGAATAAGTCATTCAACGTCAGTCGGTTTAAAATTATTATTTCTGTTTGCAACATAAATTGAGACCAAATTAACTCTATTGGATTGTTCTGGCAGTAGTAAGGGAGAAGGTGATTCGTATCTCATTGATCCAGCTGATACACTTTTTCACGGAAGAGTAACTGTATAATGTATTTCTGCTTACTGCTTTGAACTCTCTAGAGTAAATAGAGATTACGAACCATTCATAAACAAAGATATGGTGTGACCAGACACGTTCTGCCAGACTAGCAAGAAGTGTATCGTTTCCTCTCATCGAATTTAACAAACACTTTGGCTTATTCAAAGCACATATTTCTTTTACCACGTCATGTCAAATGTTTACGTTTCAATTCTGAGTAATTTCAATTATACTTTCAAACCAATAATAATATTCATTACTGTGTTTACGTCGCAATGCACTGCTATAAAATAATGGTATCTACTGTATTTAGTTGTACTATCAAAACTATTTGGGCTAAAAATATGGGGTTTTACGATTATGTTAAATACACGAGTCTCTCCTTACTCATGGATCAGTTTTTGCAAAATCTGAATTTTTGTCTTAGCGCGAATAGTATTTATTAGAGATTTATTAGTTTGCCGCTCGTCACACACCACATAGGGGGAATGCAATACGACAACACCGCAGGACTCCGATTGGTTGCTCACCTAGTAGCCTTCAAAGAAAAACATCAACCCATTTGAAACAGATATTGGATAACGATCCAATATGTATCATAGCCATAATCAGTGGTTTGGTATGTTTTCTGCCTCATGACGACATCCATGTGCTCTGCATTGCAGTTATTTATCTTCTGACAAAACAGGGCGTTTATGACGCTGAATCCATTTTAAGACTTCATTTTCGATATTGATGCTATTTTTAAATTTCTCCATTTATGGAATAAAACGCTCATGTTCATGTGCATTTTATGGGCGCAACGCTCTCTTATTTACTTCTCTGATGAGACTGCTACTCTTGTTGAAAATGCAGAAGTTCAACTAGCTTGAATAGTCACTCAAAAGCCGACTAACTTGCAAATGAATATCCAGTACAGCAAGGGGACTTATCCGAAAATAAGAACTAGAGGTGCAGCAATAAGGGTTTAGTCTTTCAAGTATAAAAATTATTCAACATCCACAGAAGCAAACTGATACATAAAGCCAGCAAATTTCCGTATTCAAGTCCAATGTATGCGCTTTCTGCATAATGAAAAGCTTCAAGTAAGCTATAAAGAAGATTAAAGAAGTGCATTGCATGACAAAACAGTGTAGATTAATAATTAATTAAAATAAGCACAACAAATTTTGACAAATTATTACCACTGTGTGAGAGAGTGCAGGAAAATGTTAAAATTTGGATTGAAGTCAAATGGATGCGTAGGCTTCCAAGGCCTCTGTCTCGATGGTTATCCTTAGCTTCCTGTGATGGCCGCGTCATTTTGGCCGTACTTGCCGATTTTTCGCTCATCATCTCGTGAGCTTCTTCTGAGTTCTTGTCCGATCTTTCCAGCAATCGAATCGAGTCGCCCAGATTTACCTGAGCGGGTTGTTTTCTGCCCCAGCCCCTAGCCGCTCAGTGCGGCTTTATCTGGGCAGTAAAGAAGAAAGTCGTGTGTCTCAGGCGATTGTCTTTGGCAGTGCTTTATATAGTCATTTGCGGGCGCAACTGCCCGCGAGGGGTGTCCACGCCCAGCGTTCTTGTTCAGGCTTATATCTCCACGGTTCTCCAGTGGCTGTACTCCTTAGTTCTTGGTTGGCTGCCTGTCCAAGTATTCGAGTTAATGCCGATGTCACTGTTACCTGGTGGCTTTATAAGTGAGTTCTGTAAGCTTGTTCCTTATTATTTGCAGAAACTTCTCCCAGAGGATGACACGAGAAAGCATAGAAGTTTTCAAGAATAGAAAAAATAATCTTCAACAGAGACAACGGAAAGCAACTCTACGGTACTTGGAAGACCTTGCTCATAAGTGCAGATACTGGCCGGAGGTCAGACAGTGAGGGACAATGGGCGGAGCCATGAGACCATCTGGAGTGTGTGAGCTCCCAGAAACAGTCTCTACCATTTAATAGAATTAAATCGAATACATAAGACCTAAACAAACACAAGGAAACAAATAACGAGAAAAAAGGCTACAGAACTCACTTAGAAAGCCACCAGGAAACAGTGACACCGGCAGTGACACAAATAGGTGGACAGGCAGCCAAGCAGAAAGTAAGAGGCAGAGCCACCGGAGAACCATGTAGATATAAGCCTGAACAGCAACGCAAAGATTCAATCACCGTATTGGCGGCCTCGGGAGTACGATCTTAACCACTGAGAGAAATACAAGAGATCCAGACTTGTGCTCGGACCACCATAGACATCATACATACACCACATCTAATCGCATACAAAACTTATTCTGTTACATATCACCATAACGTCCGATCTCTAACTTAATCACCACTATCTACCTACCATCACATAAATTAAAAACCCATCCTCATGCCAGTAAGTGGCGTAGTCCCGGTATGGCAATAGTCGAAGGACCCTCCCTTAAGGAGGAGGATTGTGACACCATTGCTGTGGCTTGAAGATTGGACAAGGGCCCAGAAGAAGCTCACGACATGCAGAGCGAAACGTTGGCAAGTATACCCAAAATGACTCGGCCTTTACCGGAAGCTAAGGATACTTATCGGATTGAAGTCATTTCAAAGGAAGATTTTAAGGGCGACTAAGTTCTTCTTCTTTTTTCATTATTTGGGTTTATTTTATTTCTTAGTTTTATTCCTTTCTGTAAATCAGTATATGTCTGCTAAACTTGTGATGTATAAAAGTTACCTAATCTATTATTCCGTTCGTTTTAATACCCGTTTGAAAAAAAAAATATTTTCTTTGCAGGACGCTAAGAGATTTAAACCTAAAATATGAGGACACTACCGTGATGTACTTACTGATACTTGTATGTTGGCCTCAAATATTACAAACAATTGAACATATTGACTGTCATAGACAGTACTAACCAAGAAGAGGCGATTCTCATGACTAAATGTATAAAAATGCCACTATCAGAGTAAAAGATATCAAAGCTTGCTTTATGAAACATCAACTTTGGTATTTACCTCATATTTCAACAGCTCATTCTCTGGGGTTAAGTTATCCAAATAAAGAGACAATTATGATATAGTGATGGAATGGTTCACCCAAACAATGTGGCATTAATGTGTGTTACTAAACTGACGTTACTATAATTTATATTCTCTCTGTCATGTCTCTTAAATTGTTAACCTATGTTAACACTCATAATAAATGATTTCCATAGGGCCAATGGCAGCAGCCGAGTAGCGACCTCGTATATTAATTTTCTTTCCCTTCATGCCACATGGATATTTATAGGCAGCCAGTATAAATAATTATGAACCGTGAATGCAGTAATATCCAATAATATATAGCTTCCTTTCTGGCTCCGAAATAATGAGTACACAGACAAACCGTGGGTTGTATATGTGTTAAAATTAAAAAAAAATCAAGGTGAATAATAGAATCACAAACCGCACAGACCAAAATTTAGCTTATGTATCGTTTGAAACTAAACACTGCATGCATAATAACCTGCAAATAATTATCATTCATCTAATTTATTACAAAGAAAGTATTAGTCTCTTTCAAGAGTGAACAAAACCTTCATAGCTAACAGGAATAAGAGAATACAAATCTTCCTTTTTTTTAAAAAAAAAAAAGGAAAATCTAACACCTTTGGAAACTACAGGGTGAACATTTTTCTGGTATCGGCCAATCGGGCGCACATGAACCTATTTTACGTCCATAAGCTGAGAATTTATACTTTTTCAAATTGGGAGAGGCTTATTCCTTCAGCAACATGAAAGTGGTCAGTGATACAAATATAAAGATTAGGAACTTGCAGAATAATTTAAGCCGGTCTTCCAAACGCTTGCTGTAGCTCGAAGCATTGGACTCATCCATACTTCCGGCCATTTTTCTTCTTATCCAACAGGCCCTCTACATCGTGTTTTTACATTCTTTTTTGTTTACTTATATTTTGATTCTGTCCACCAACAATATGTATTATTTCGCTAACTTTTGCCTTGTTTGCATAGTACATAAACCTGATTTACGTTAGCTTCAAGTAAATCGTCCACAAACTCAAATACTCCGTAAGTTTGAACACTCATCCTCACCTATAGGCACTTATATCCCTTGAAATTTTTATGTGTCTGTTAACTCTTATTATATTTAATCGCTGGCAGCAAAAATATATTAAAAAATTTTAAAAGTTTTCTGTTATGATTATTAAAAAATGTTAGTGAAACGCGTTACAACAAGTTTTATTATTCATTAAGAGACTTGAATAAACTCTTAGTTGTATTTGCAATTTATAGCTACATGTAAATTTGTGTTAGCTATCCCTATGAGGCTCCCTAAGGTAGCTTTTATACAAAATAGTTAGGAGGATATCACGCTCCAAAAAGAAGTTTTTAGACAAAATAGTTCGACCTAGTTCCCGATTTCATTAAAGCAGTAATACTATTGAAAGTTAATTACATTCTAATTAGTTTATCACTGACATTAGCGCAAAGCTAATGCCTTGTATGACCATATCTAGGCAACTATAAATGTTGTTGTTAATTAGTGAAATATATAATCCCAAATGAATAATGTTTATATCAGTTTCTTCAATCATCACTGGTAAACCACACTATCTTGATAAAATTTAATTATTTTAAGAGAAAATTCGTGCACCCACCAATGTTACCAATAAAATTGAGTGTTTTTATCCTCCAAATTTTGGAGGTAAACTTCTTAATGTAAGTAAAACGACAGGTCAACTTCGCGATAGTTATATTGCTAACAGTGATGGAGTCTAAAGTAAAGTAAAAGACTAATGCAGGAAACAAATCGAGACAGCGGATAAGAAGGAACCACATCAAACATATTTTGTAATGGACGCTATATCAGTTTAAGATGGATTGCGTCTAACCTAGCGTGTTTCGGCTTATACCGATCGTGTCCGGATCGTGTCCTGGCGTTTTGATTCTCAAACTTACCCTGTGCAAACCGTGTGTCGGCTCTTTCAGATGTTTGATTCGATCCATAGATGGACCCAGAGAGGGCTAAGAGGCTGTAAAATCCTCTCTGTTATTTGAAGATGAGAAATAAATATTACCATTTCGCAGGTGAAATCAAAATCAAGTAAATTGCTTTGACTATATATAAATACTTATATATAATTATAAATATAAATCGTTCACAGTGAATGGAGACTACTATTTTAGTGTATTACATTTTAGAATATGTTGACCAAGTAGGAAGAGGAAAATAAAACAGAAGGGCCGAATCAAATATACATACATTACGCTCACCACTGTTATGTGTTTCAAATGGGAAGAGTTCTCGCCTGTAGCGAATCAGATGCTTTAGAGCCTTCACCGTTGCCACCTCGTTATCCCCACTCTTTTATATTTCCCTCTCCCTCGCACACATGCTAGTGTTCGTGGCGCTAGACGTAAGGAAACGCAAACTGAATTTTCCAAAGTTTTATAATAATGCAGTTGTTCAAATCACAATTTCAACATGGATATTCCCATATTAGGCGAATGCTTTAAATATTTAGTTTAAAGTTAATTACAGTTTATGAATTACTTATGCTTCTAATCCAATGAAAATATCAGCGGTGCACCCGTATAGCTGTGAATGTTACTTACGTTAAGAGATAACTCGTCATTGTCATTGTCTTCATCGTCTAAGTACTGCAAATTTATGATGGTAGGTTCCAAAATCTCGTTACTTGGTGTTTATTTCCAAAAGTCGTCCTCTTGTAGTTCACCTGATGTATCACGCAGTTTTCCCAGTCTTGTTGTATTCTTTGTCAATTTCTTCGTGAATAAGTCGTTCAATGTCAGTCAGTTTAAAAATATTATTTCTGTTTGCAACACAATTTGCGCCCACATTAACTCTATTGGATTTCTCTAGCAGTAGCAAGGGGCAAGGTGGATCGCGTCTCACTGAACCAGCTGATACACTTTTTCATGGTAGAATAACTGAATAATGCTGCTTTGAACACTAGAGTAAATAAGAGATTACGAATCATTCGTAAACAAAGATATAATGTGACCAGACACGTTCTGCCAGACTAGCAAGTAGTGTATCGTTTCCTCTCATCGAATTTAAGAAACACCTTGGCTTATTCAAAATACATATTTCTTTTATCATGTCATATTAAATGTTTAGGTTTCAGTTATGAGTAATTTCAAATATACTTTCAAACCAATAATAATATTAATTACAGTGCTTACATCGCAATGCACTGCTATAACATGATCATATCTACCTTATTTATTTGTATTAGGAAAACTATTTATGCTAAAACTATGGGGATTTTACAGTTATGTTAAATATATCACTCTCTCCTTCCCCATAGAACTTTTTTGTGCAAAATCTGAAGTTTTGTCTTGGCGCGTATAGTATTTATAGGAGATTGATTAGTTTGGCACTCGTCACACACCACATAGGGGGAATGTAATACGACAACACCGCAGGACTCCGATTGGTTGCTCACCTAGTAGCCCTCAAGGACAAACACCTTCCCATTTGAAACACATAATAAGTAACTTTCTAATAATAATTCAGCTGTTGTTGCAGTTTGGAGCTATGACTGACACTAAAACTCAGTAATAAAGATACTTAAATGTCACGAAAGGCACCTTTTTACAGAAAATACAGGTTGCTTAGAATTTAGATTCAACATTACATCCAAAGCATAATATATAGGGAACAATAACTCTATTGCATTTGAAGCTTGCAGGTGTAGGAATTGTAAGTTTTCATTACACTCCAAATTTTGTTCACTGGCAAGTTATCATTCAGGATAGATTAGTCCTACCTTAAGGTGTGTCGAATCTGTGTGAATTTCAACTGATTATATTGTCATCTTTAATTCAATTAACAGTAGGTCACACTCTGTTGTGTACATTTGCTGTTAGTGCAGAGATGGCGTATTTTAAATCTCTTGTCTATAACTTTCCAGATGTGAACTTAACCAATGTATTGTCAAATACTTCAGATGACAAAAAGTATTTTCTTCCTAGTACTGCTAAACAAATAAATAGGCCCCCTGAACCAGACCATGAAATCTATTCGTATCATTACAAAACAATCCGTAAGGAGCTGAAATGTGAAAGGTTGCCAAAAGGTGACTACCGGTTTCCGTTTCGCCATTTCCACATTTTCCACCATGTTTCTACCGTGTCGCGGTCATTTTCATAAAATCAATCTCATAACTGATCGCCGAAGCACGGTCGGTGCACAGACATCCTAGGTCATATGCAAATGAAGAGAAAGCTTTCTTCATGAAGAACATAAAAGATGTTCTTTGGCTGCTGCCTGTGAGAAAGATTCTGTTGGTGCACAGAACATTTAGGATATGTGAACATGCATTTTAAGCCTGTGACAGTTCATTTTAATTAGAATATATCCTCGTTTACCTCACTGACACCTTTTACCCGCTTCAGAGAAGCATTTTGTGTGTGTGTGTGTGTGTGTGTGTGTGTGTGTGTGTGTGTGTGTGTGTCCACGAATTAGGCCAATCAGATTCTTTTGGCATGTTCTACTCCTACGGTTTCATCCTTATAATAATTATATCTTGCTTCTCGTAAGGGATGTACTCCTGTCAGACATTTATTTTCTCCAAGGTTGGTATCGACCGTCCCCGTAGGAATACTATATAGTTATGCACCAAGTCGATAGTACATGATTCTGCAAGCAATACTTTGGGTTTGTAAATTAAACGGTGGTCTACTAACATCAAGCTGTAAGTTATCTACCGAGACATGATTGCAAAATCCACTTTACCGTCTGTAATCTTTGAGAGAATCAACATTCTTTTGTTAAAAGTGCACGAGTTTGAGGCGTTAGTATCACGAATGTCTACCCATCTCAATTCAGCTTACATCTACCCCTATCCCTTTTTAATAGTGCATAGAACGAGCGAGAAATACTGCAGCATAACAAACATTTCGATTCCTGACGAGCCGCTCGGAAGTATTGCCTGTTGACTCGTAAAGTTGTATAGAGGGGGTAGATAAACAGAGGACTTTTAGTACTGTGAGACGTCTGTGTTTGAGGCCCATTAAGCCTCCTTTAAAAAACGATCTTTAACAATTGTGTTCCGACCTTCTGTGTGAACTTAAATTAATAAAATTTTATATACTTTCATTAGTCAATACCTCATTCAGTGATAAAATGTAAAACAATCGGAGATTTTCATTCCAGCCAAACTATTATTTTCACATCAATTGCTTATGAATCGGAAAATGTTTGCTCCACGCATTGGTAGCTAGTTTGATGCAGCTTATTCTTACGTTGTAAATTTTGAAGCAATGTGGCCTATCCTCAGGGTAGAGCAAAGAGTTCCGTCAAAGGGTATACGTGGATATGTATGGGAGTAAGGATGATTCTAATAACACTGGAATGCAAGTTTCAGACTGGTTTCATGATTGCTTCTTTTTATCTTCACATCAATCACGAAGTTGCCGACCAAAGATTATCAATATATCACTGTTCAGAGTTAACGTATATGTCAAATACATATTACGCGCTAACACTTAATTCGTTATTTACGTAGGAACCGATAGATAACTTTTCTCCTCGGTTCTGGTCTGCCTTCACCGAAGACTGAAATAGTTGTCTTTCTTAATGGACCGCCAGCCCAGTTGTGTGTTCCTCACTGCAGCTGCGTGTGACTTTCACCTCTCGAAGCCTGCCTTTGTTCACGCCAAAATGTCTTTTCTATTTTGTCCATTGTGATTATTAGTCTCACTCAGACCACTATTAAGGGTCCGAACAATGCCTTTTCCAACGCAGTCAAGTATTATCCACCTAGAATCCCTGCTAAGAACCCGCTTTCTCCCATCACTTTGTTAAACTACTCACTCCAACTGCACTTGCTCGCGTTTAAACAAATAAACCATGTTCCTTTGAACTCCATAACGATTGTTTATTCATTGCATCCCTTAATTTCGGTATCATAGTTCGTCTAACTGTATTAGCACTATTCAAAGTCCAATTTATATGTTATTTGTATAAATAGGAATATCTAGGTATTAAACAAAGGCAAAAGACATTTATTGTTGAAATCGTTACGCACTTCACGCTGCGACGTCATAGATAGTAAGCCTCTCCTGTCCCTGTTCGGTCTGCGGACCTTTGCAAACAGACGACGTTGATGATTTGAGTGCAGTTAACTTGAAGCCAGCTATTATTCTAGAGAGCGTTGAGGTGTATTGATCTTCAGGTGACCAACGCTGCGATCGTCCCTTATCGTGTATTATGTGGTCGATTAGAAGAAGGAAATATTTTAGTCTTCGCTAATGTTAAAGGCATATGGAGTCGGGTCGTAGTGCAGACTCCAGCAATTCCTAAGCTTGCCTCGCCTAGCAGCACAGCCGAATGTGGTACATACATCTCGCGCGCCTCAACTGAGAACATCATATTAATTAATAACGCCCGGATAAATGTTTGAAAAATGACAGATGCCAATGTTATAATAAGAAATAATTTTATTTTCTGATCATGACCGTACAAAACTCCTATTTCTGCGATACTTAGAACATGAGCGATGCACGTTTGATCTTTCACATAGTTATGGTTAAATATTACGGATAAATATTTAAATATTACAGATACCAATCTTGTAATAAGAAGGAATGTTACTTTCTTATCATGACCGTAAAAAAATTCTGTCTCTACGGTACTTATAACGCGAGGGATGCACTTTTAATCTTCACATGGTTATGGTTACACCCAACATCCATTCATTTAACACAGATAAGCCTGAAAAACAACACCATTCTTTCCTCATAACATTTATCTCAAGCATAAATATATATTGCAGCTACTATTTAAACAGAAGTCACGCAGTTTGAAACAGAGTTAATTTTGAGTTCGTTTTCAGAGTAAGGGCGTCGTTTTGTTAAAGTGAATGATATCATTAAATCGTGTTTTGAATTTGAGCTGAAATATTCTTAATATTACACTAAATTTTTATGATCCATATATCTGTTTTCCATTGTTTGTGATCCGAGTACGTGAACATGTCCCTTGAAGCTGGGACAAGTGATTTTTCGATCAACAAACGTGAAGTGATTCATTCTGAGGGCGGAAGAAATATATTTAATATGAAAGCGCTCCAACGCAGGATTTAGGGCAACTGTCGATTTTTCAAAATCCCAGAAATAAACACTGTAACATTGTGGTGTAGATAGTATGTACAGAGAGTCACGAATTTGTAGTGAAGCAGCTTCATTCTTAGAAACAGGGAGCGTTTCTGTGTTTCAATCTCCGAGAAAGATCCATGAAGTCGGAAAGTGAGTTACTGGATTGGAAACCGTGCTAGCTGTTCCACTGCTGTGACGTGTGTAAACTAAAGATCTTAATGTTTTAGGAATATTTAATGCGTTCTTTAATTACGGGAAGAATAGCCAAAACCTTTGCTGGCGGGTAAACCTGCTCTCATGTACACGGAACCTCTGCACGTGCACGTACTACGCTTGGCAACAGCGCTCCACTTGAGCTCTGGCCAACGTACATATGCCTTTCACTTTTGCGAAAGGTATAAGTTGACGTAGAGTAAGTTAAGAAACACAAATATAGCGATTGGAAGCTGCTTATGTCTATATGATATGTTTCTTCGCACCTGCCAATGTATGATACATAGCTATCCAGAAGACAGGATTATATCTGAACAGACTGTACACACACTGGACTAGTCGTGTATGTGCGATGAGCTGAGATAAACGTCTCTGTGTTGCGAATTTTTTCCGATACGCCTTCTCGCTTTGCCATGTAGTACTTGATCGAACGAATTCCTTAGTCTAGTTATCTGTAATTTCGTTTACTGATCTCCAGTTCCCACATACAGTAATGATTTATTTCATTATGCATTAATATATAAATATTATAAAACTACAACGCTAATCAATTGAATAACAGTTTTCCTATTGAATTGTACACTAATTTATCATAAAAAATAAAGTAAAAAGCCCGAGATCTCTAATTTTTAAACCCTGTATTTGCACGGATATGAAATTTTCACCCAGAAATGATCCGAAGAGTTATTAAGACGTTTAATGTCTTAAGATCCAAGCTAGACCCAAATGTCAAAGAGCTCGGCGTGTGGAATAAAAGTGATCAAGTGATCCCCAGAAAATATTTTACACATTATTATAGAGTTTAAAAAATGCACACATAACCAGATCTGCAAAACGTAGTTCCTCTAACAAGCTTGATCTTCTTTTCCTTGTATTTCGTTAATAGATATTGGACCCTTAGGACCTGTTACGAGGCTAAAATGTACTTTGTCCATCTTCTTCTTGATCGTCTTATATCTCCCTTTGAACGGTACATTTAATAATGCTTGTTAGGAAATTCTGAAAGTCCGAGACTTTGAACATGCTCCTTTCATTGTTGCTGTGTTGTATTTTGTTCTCCGAATTTTTCCCTTATATCGACCTCACTAAGCCGAACTGCCCTTATTACACCACATATTGATCTCAAAATTCTCGGATATGCTGTCTCCAGGCTTAACGTCTCACGATTTCCAATTATCCATGCTTTACGGCCACCTTTCAATACCGGCAGAGTTACTATCCCACAGATTGTAAGGTCTACTTCTTTCTTCGTAAAACTTGGTAAAGTTTCCATTCGTGCATCTATTAAGTTTGTTATATTCCTAAAAATGCACGTTCCTTTTTGAGTCGTGAATATTTTAAAGTTGCCACTTGTGCCTTGACTTGTTCCTGTATTATTTTCAGTTTCATTTGCTAACCTTATATATTATGGCGTATCTTTTTAGGCAAAATGTGTTACAACTTAAAATAATTCTACGGTATTATAACTGTGCCTATAACAATTCCCTCATTCTGTATTAATGTCTTCAATTAGTTATGATTACAAATGAAATATAAACATGCGTTTGTACTTTTCATAAATAAAGTGACTTACCTATCCATTAAAAAGGTGAAAACTGCCACTACAAGAACTGTGTTATTTCGCCTAATATAGAGTTATATATTGTTTATTTATATATTTATCTGACACACTATTTATTATATACATTTTGGGTTACGAAAGCTCCAAAAATATATAAATTAAAACCCTGCATCAGCTATGAACACAAGCAAAATGGAGCTACTTTTAGAGAATCCTAAGTGGCTCAGTTCCTTCCAAGACAGAGTGCTCTGATCCATTGCTGTCATTTTTCGATCCCATATTGATGGTTAAATGATCCACTACATTGTCAACCATTGTCTCCAGATCCCACATATGCTGCTCTTCATCAGTTTTCTGTTGAACACATACGTGCCACATTTCTGCAGTTATTGCTTTAAACGCTGAATACATTAATTCTCAGTACATTTCTAGCTTCAACGTCGTGCTCTTTCGAGCAGTATAACCCTGAAATGAATTACACTTTAATTCTTTTGTGTTAAGCTTACAGTGACGGGGAGGCAATATGACTATTCTACGTCAAGCTTTTTCTTTAAGTACATATATCAATTATACCTCCATTTTTCATACTCATTTCTAAACCCCCTTTCCAGGTAGCTTTTGACAAAGTTCCTTTCGCTAGCTAAAATGGTGCCTGCTGCAATTGTCCACGTGGTGTTTAAAATGATTTTCTGGGGTTAGCGATAGGAAATAAAACCTACTATTGTAGTATATAACATTATAATGTCAATGCTATTTTACAACAAAGATTAGCCTTGTTTATTGAAAGAATGTAAAGAAAACAGCACAAAAAACCGTGGAATTATATTTTGGAAGAGTACGGGAATATTAAGACCCACCAGACAATGCTGTTAATTTCCACCACGTGATTCTCCTGATATACATTAAATAGATAATATCTTCTTTTAAATTTCTCAATGAACTTAAATGATTTAGTCTATTTTCTATCCCTCCACCCCGCACATACACCCCGAGAACAGATACCTGGAGAAGCCGGCCTAGATCTGTCGAAGACCGAGACATTGCAGATATCAAATAAGTCGGACGCAGGGTTTTAATTCTGTTAGAGTTCATGAGCTATATTACTAAATTTCATGTCTGTAACGTAGTGCCTTTATATTTGTGTTTCATTATTTCATTTAATAACAACTGTTTATAATGGACATTCATTGACCGACGTTAATATGCCTGGCAAAAGATCGCAATTAAAAGTGTAGGATCTCTGTTCCCAACAAGAATATTAGCAACGCGATATCACTAATGCACTGTAAATATTGGACTAGATAGAAATACGGTTCATTATCTGAACAAATGCAAACGTAGGTTTCGACTGTTAGCGAGCACACCTTACCATTCTTTCTACAAGAGGCATTACTCTCTATTTCATAATCCCATTATTATTTCTCTACTAATTAGTGTGCTCCAAACTCAATTTAAATGTAAATGTTCTGCCTAGCACTCATTAAAATCTGACCTACCTTTACATGGGTTCCTTTACAGAGTCATAATCTCTCCCCAGAAACAACCAAATGCATTGCTTTTGAGTACATTGGTATAATATTCATGTAACCGTGAGGTAGCGATCAATGTATTAGTTGTGTTGATACATCAAATTTGCAGCAATGACACATGTTTTAGTTCACTGTACACAGTACAGTAAACAATCTTATTTCCATGTCGTTCCTTTATGTAACTCATGATATGAGTATTTTAAGCATCTGATACTATTATTAAAAATCTGCGTCATTGCCCACCAAAATAACTATATGAATAAGGTTTATTCTCTATATCGAATTATGCCACTGAAATCCTCTGTACCTGTGAGACAATTACTTTTGAGGAATTTGTACTCAAGTGATGCTGAGCAAAAAGAAGGACTCCGTTACCTTACAAAGCAAACTACATCCACTTTGACGTAATGTATAAGCAAATGAAATGAATGACATTCCTTGAGGTGCACTTTTCGTTCGATTCAATGTTGAATGACCCCGAACTAATGAGTTGCAGCTTCTTAAATTTAGCTGGGTTGAGTTTAGGGAGCTACCGAGGAAAAGAAAGAAACTTCAATGTTTGCTCATTTCCAACAGCCGTGGATCAATAAATTCAGCAGGTTTTCGGTATTTCGGTTTCCAGTAGAAAGAATATCTTCGCCACATACTAACCTTGAATTCTGTGAACCACTTTAGCAATGGAGTCAAAAGACAACGTCACACATGAACCTGTAGTTGTGCCACGGAGTGTTGAACAGTTGAGTGCACAAAATCGTGGCGATAATATTGGTAACACCTAGCCTTGCTCCAATTACCTGGTTCTCTCCTTCACTTAATGTTTTCTATATTGTAACCATTCCTTCGGTCATGAGTGTGAAGCTAACTTTTTTTTCCATTAAGTACTTACAACTAAATTGGCAGACTTGACTTCTAACTAACACTAGACGGGCTGGTATGGGCATTCATAGTGAAACTTTTATTCCAGTCAATGAGATGAAATGGATAAGTAGAGTCATACTGAGAACTTCAATGCCATAAACGGGAGTTGAGCGTCGGTCTACCTCCGACTGCTCTAACCACCGAGCTACCGTGTTAACCTCATAGCATGCCAATAAATTCTCCAACTAATCCTCATTTTTCCCAATAAGCCACAAAGAGTTCTTATATATGCATGACAAAACTACCTTAATGGCAACTTACTATGTTGTAAATCCTTTAGGTTCCGGACATTGTCTTGGCTCCCTGCCACAATCCCACCCCTAGGGGTGAAGATTTTAAGTCTCGGGTATAGGACCTGTGCCCATTCAGCATCGTGAGGGAATTGAGGAGCTTACACTAGGTAAGCGGCGCTGGTCACGAAAACTAACGTCCCGGCTGGGGGATGCCGAGATGCTGACCACATCTCCTTCCCGTATCGGTTGGATGACCTTCCACCTCCACCTTGCGTATGTGGGTGTGAGGCCGGCAGTCAGGTTGGCAGGACCTGGCCCTATATGGGCTGTCGCATCCTGGGTGAATTGTTCTTCCACACTAGCCATGTATAAGACAGGATTTGGATGTGTATAGTCTCCGTCTAGTTGCTATATCCATTGAGCTACCATGGCAACGTGCCAGAATTATATTAAATTCCACTGAATTCCTCTGTCACAAATGTGATTTTAAGGAATGTGTTGATATTAGCAACTCTAGTGTTCTCTGAGAGAAACCACGGCTAATGTTTCAGCAAACACAAAATGTTCAGATCTCTCTTAGAAAACGCACGCTTTTATACTATCACTCCTGGGACACCAACGTTTCTGGAACCGCTTGGTGATATCATCGAAATATTCACCAGTCACTGCGATCACTGTCGTAATAATCTTGGATTTTAAAAGCAATTTTGCTCTCTCTGCCTCCACCTCTCTCTCTCTCTCTCTCTCTCTCTCTCTCTTTGTTCCACTCTTTCCCTAAAAAAAAAAAAAAACTAAAAATAAATTCCGTGATAGGACACCCATTATGTACAGAGAATTTCCAACTGATTTCTAAGCGTCTTCAAATCGTTAATGTTAAACACGTATCCTTATGTCAATCCTAAATTGATGTTGAATGTATAACAGGACCTTGTGGTAGATACCATCATCACTCTACACCACATTTGCTGATTAAAACTGTTACACAGAGCCATTGTTTATTATGTAGTCAAAAGCACTGTGCAGATTTACAGACTCATGTTTATGTTACTAATGACGAGGTAATGTGATTGTCCTGGACAGAGATATGTGCTTTTTGTTGAGATCAGTGACACGGAATAAAATGTGTTAATCAGTTATTGCGTATGAATCAGAATAAATGCGAAATTTTAGAAATCAGTTTCACGTATATTTGCGTAATAATTTACGGACGAGCAGCTTTGTATTTTATTATTTGATGTACGTTATTTTTCGTTACACAACTAACCTTCCAAAACTGAAAATGTTAATTTTCTTCTATTTCTGTGTAACGGTTTCCTGTGTTTTGAATTACATTAACAAGATAGCAGTTCCACAAAGCATAAGCTGGCTTATTTTCCAAACCTAATATTGATTCCATGTCCAATCAGACTTGAATGTTTATTATGTTTGTTTCTCTAATTAGAAAGGAATTGGAGATCAGGGGAAACATTTCCAAACATAATTAGTTGTCTTTGGAAAACTATCTTTAATGAACCAAATGTTCTGTACATTCATGGAGCAATGGCACAAACACCGGATGACAACGTGTATTCCTGTGCGACATGCTCTTTGAACACTTGGACAGGAATTCTTGAGGAGGATAGCTCTTAACCTGGATGTCCATAACTGTCGTTGGTCTTTCCATTTTAGGCCGTATTATACGAGGGCTGTTCAATAAATAATGATCACAATTCTTTTTGACAACGTACCTATACTCATCCTCATAATCTTTATGAACCTTCTCAAAATAGGCTCCTCTGAATGCGATGCATTAGTCATAGCGTTTCTGCCAGTCTTCAAAGACATGCTGGAAACCAATATTTTGAGAGATCCTTCAAAATCGCCTCCGCAGCCTTCACCACTGCTTCTGATGATGAGTAACTCCTTTCAGTCAGGCGTTTCTTCAAGTTAAGGAATAGAGAAAGGTCAAAGGGGCTAAATCCGGACTATAGGGATGGTGAGGGATGCACTTCATGTTGATTTTTGCACGATATTCAGCAACAACATTAGCCATACGTGGCCGCGCATTATCATGGTGCACCATCCAGCCTGCTTCACGGAAATGTGGTCTTTAGCACCTGATATGGACTTGCAATATTTTCCGGACATCTCTGTATTATTGTCCAGTTACTGATGTGTGTGCAGGTAAAACATGCTGATAAACAATTCATGAATATCAATGAATGAGATGACTATAACTTTCCCAACAGAAGCAACCACTTTTGCTCTTTTGGGGGTTGGTGATGAAGGAGCCGAGCTTTGATGTTTGCTCTCAGGATCAAAATGATGTAGCCAAGTTTCATCTGCAGTGATTACGTTTGAAATAAACTCCGGATCTTCCTCTAACATCAACTTTAACTGCATGCAGATTTGCATGGGAGTATCCTTTTCTTCGGGAATCAACAGTCTTGGAACCCATCGCGCACAAACACGTCTCATGTGTAGTGCTTCTGTCACCAACGTGTGGGTGGCGCCCAATGAAATGTTCAGTATTTCAGAAAGTGTTCTTGGGGTAATTCGTCGATCCTCTCTCACAATGGCAGCAGCAGAGTTGATATTTTCCTCTGTAAGAGCACTACTTGGAGCAACGGGTCCACCTTCCTCTGAAATTGATTATCTCCCCTCTTTAAACATTTTAAACCACATTAGAGCTGTGCAGTAGGTAATAACAGACTCTCCATAGGCCTCCTGTAATATTGTATAAGCCTAAACTGAAGATTTGTTGAGACGAAATCAGAATTTCAAAGTCGCATATTGTTCTTCGCGTGTAACCTCCATTGCAGTGGAAGGTGACACTGGATCTCACAGGCGGGAACCAGGAGTACCAACATTGAAACTACCACGGCGTGTTTGTTTCACATTAAGCCAACAGAATATAATAAGATTGAATTTTATTGCGAAAAATTACGACCTTAAGAAAATTATGATCGTTCTTTAGTGACCAGCCCTCGTAATTTTCTGCAGGGCGCCAGAGTAGCGCAATGGTATTGTTCGCGACTCTCGTGCTATGGGTCCAAGTACAATTACCGGCTCTGGGGTGGCGATTTTAAGTAGGCCTTATCCGCGCCTTCACCTCTTTCTACTCATGTTAAATGTTCCCTATGCCGAACGTGGTTCGGAGTCCACGGTGTATACTGTAGGTGCTCTGGCCTCACCGTCATCTTCGCTACCATCCTACCATTGGAGTTAATGGACACCGCCCTTTGGGTGCTTCCAACTGAGAAATGGGCGCGGTCATCACGTGGTAGGGCGAGGTTCCCGAAGGCCATAGCTGCCATATGGGGAGTGTTGGTATACCTATATAATTTTCTGCAGACCGCTCTCTACACACTGAACCTTCAAAACTCTTCCTTTCTTGCATTCCTTCTTCCTCTCATATAAAATACTTAGATAATTTTGTCTAATCAAAATGTTAATTCATTTTGCCCAAACCCTTTTCTAAAATATCATTGCTTATGGTATGTCTTACCATTGGTTTATTTTCATACAAAATGCAGCATCCGCCGCTTAATGAAATGCCTCAACAACTGCAGCTGCACCGAGTGAAGAATTACCCAGATAGCGCCCAATGAAATGAAAATATAAGGAACATGCACATAAACAAGAAACTATATGTAGGCTTTTGAAAGTACGAAAACAAAATCTCACCCACGCCATATATGAAAATCGCAATCTTTAAATCCTTTAGAATAAGAATATATCACTCAGGTATACAGTGAAGTAAAAATACATTTTACCCTTGAAGGTATGTTATTATGCTCACGCGTGTGTGTTTTATGCAAATATGAAACAAAAGAATCCCAAGCGATAATGCAACCGTCCCAGAAAATGAGAAGGATTATAAGTTTCCAAAATATATATTGAAATTTTCAGTTAGATCATTGCTCGAATAATTTTAAAGCCAGTTCCAAATACAAGTATAAACCACAGTACCTTTTATTACGCCGTAAAATTACAAATCCTTAGGAGGACAGCAGGATCACTATGGACGAGACAAGCTAAGTGTAGACAAAGGTGGAGGACACTGGAAATAGAAGCCACCCAGAGCTACACCACCTCCTAGTTTGCAACAGAAGTGTCTGTGTTAGTGTTAGTGCTAAGTTGAGGTGCAGTTCAAGTACAGGTAGGATCCATGTAAACCACAAAAATCAAGCAGCGCAAGAGGGAACTTAAGTTCATCAAATTTAAGAGTGTTCAAATTATAGAAATATCACAGATCCATCAACTTAAGCTCAGTGACAAATGTGTTATAGGAGATAAAACATAAAACAATTTAACATGGATCTAAGTACACGGTGTATAAAATATAGAAAATTAACAGTCATCACAATGGATAAGGAGGTACCGACAATCAATCTTGACGCTCTTAGGAGTTCCTACCCCAATGAGCTCATAGCACCAACTCCTGGCATTAGCAGGAGGTAGTTAGTTGCCCTTTAGGAACAGATTAGCTAAATATTTATTTATTAGTTTTTTATTCATTCATTCATTTAAACTTTCTTGAACTGCCTCTGGAGCTGCCTACTCGCATTAGAGGGAAATGACCATTAAAATCTTCCAGTCAACTACATTTAATAATGCTTTTGCAGAACAAATGCGAAATTAAATTGCCCGCTTCGGTAGCGTAGATGGTTGCGTGTCTGTCTCACGTTCAAGAGGTCCCGAGTTTGAATCTCGGTCAGGGGGAGTTACCTGGATAAGGGTTTTCAAAGGTTTTCCCTTATCTTTAAAGGGGAATGTCGTGTAACTCTAAGCTCCATAGACCCTGGACTCATTGGAACATCATTCGACCAATTTCATTCGCCGTCTCATATGACTAAATTTTGGAGGACACAAATGACAAAAAATATCAATCAATTATTACCTGGCAAATTGTTTTGGAAAATAGTTTAAACAATTTTAATATGAATACTGGCACACTGGCACGGTAGACACAATTACTTTAACATGGATTCATTTCGCTTTAATTGTAATGGTTTTGTAGCTCTATTTGTCACTATAATCATTAGTTTAATGGTAACTTACAAACACATTCAGTTTTTACAAATTCACAGGGTAAATACGTCATTTTCTATAGCAGTCTCTTCGTTGCAGCCAGCATCTTGTACGGCTCTGATTTTCCAATCAAATAATTACACACTTGGAGCAGTTTTTGAAGCTAGTAAACGTGTGGAGTATTTCAAGGAAGAATAAATGCTAACAATGTTTGCATTAAATAATGTCAGTTTGGGCATGCTAGTCATTAAACACGTGTCTATTTGTTAATACCTTTAGCAAACTAGTAGTTAAAATAAGAAAATAGCAAAACCAAATGTTTACTTAAAGTTTAGAATAAGTATTATTCCGTGAAGGAAAACTGTTAATTTTTTCACAATGTTTGTTCGTAGTTCAGAGAAGCATTACCTCGAGAGAAAATGCAGAAGCAAAGAAAATAGTTTACCTTTATCTTTACGACCCTGATTAATATACGTGTGTTTGCTGCAAGTCTCAGTTGGCACTTCGTGATCAGAAATACAATTGCCATTCGCCGATCCGTGTCGTTGTAGACCTTTCAAATGTGTACTCCATTCTTTCCTATTCGTTTAATGCTGATGCAGTGAGTACGTGGGGCAAATTATGAACGCGCTGCACGAAAACTGGAAGCAAATGGCATAGTATGCGCGATTTGCTTCCTCGGGGTGAGTTTCTGTGCATACACTCCCTTCAATAACAGAATGTAGATGTGGAATTGTAAGAGACTGCCTGTGCCGAACACTCCTCCGTTTTATCCTTTAAAGTACTTTATGATCCTTAAGTTATAACCAAAAAGTTTGTTATATGTATTTAAATGGAATTGACAGAATGGCGTTGTGCAATTTAGACATTCTCTCACAGATTTCAATACTTTGATGCCATCTCCAATATCTCCATCGTTGTTGGACCTGCTGCAGTGATAAACTATACAAACTTTGTCATACAGTAGGATAGGTAACCGTGAGAACAGAAAACACCAGTTGAGTTAGCTAATAAGTTTAACAGAAGCTAATGAATAGGATATTCAAAGCAGTTGCCGACTCTTTGCAGATAAACAACTCAACTGTTTCTGAATCATAGAACGAGAAACAATATCTATTGAAGTTCTATATACTTGAGGGTTCATAAAATTAAAAGTACAATTTGCAGAAATTAAAATTGTTCTTTATTTCCGTAGAAATAAGCTCTGTTCAATCCTTACGTAACAGAATTACGTCACTTACACAATCACAATCTACCAAAGTCAATGATCACAACAAAGAGCTTAGTCAACTTCCACCGTTTACAACACACCTGTTACATCTGTTTGCACTGCCCTGGCTAGTCGTGACTTCCTTATATACCTCCACTGATAATTCGAGATGGTTCCAAAACAATCAAGAAACCAAACGCTCTCCATCAATCAAGATTTTACTTGAATGTTCTAACTTTATCTCTTTTGGCATGGCTTTTATCTCAGCGCTATTTTATCTGCTTATGCAAGCTCTTTATCTCCGTGATACACTGTCAGTTGCTTTGTGTGCACAAGCTGCGCTATCGCGATCGGGTTCGGCACGATACTCTAACGTTGAGGTATTTGTAGTTTTACTATTTAAAATAATTCATTCCATGACTGGCTTAGGATTAGGATTACTATGGGGGGGATTCGGCATTGCGATCAGATTTGATCTGTTGTACCTCTGCCCTCAAGTGAGGCAGGAGTAGGATGAGGCAAAAGCAGAAAGGAGGTGGGGAGCCACGTCAGTGCAGAGAGCAGGGTACCTACATTTTACATAAATGGAAGCATACTCCGGTGGGCCAGGACAACGGAAATTCGTCGTACTGGATGAGTTGGTAGTTGTACACATCAAAATTTGCACACCCGGCCCCCTTTAAAGGCCAAAATATTTGTAAAAAGAGAAGCGAAAGTAAGTCTACGCGTGGTTGTGGGAAATGTGCCGCCTGTAGGCGAGAATTCGCCTTTAAGCACTTCGGAATGGTCATTGATACCACGTAGAGCGCATTAAGTATTCGCTCTTGATCAAACAAAGGGGTCGTCCTGGTGGATGTGACCGCCAGATTCCCTTGGCGTCCTGCGGTTTCAGCGAGAGTAAACCTTGCTTTCCCTGATAGTTCACGCAGTGTACAAAAATAAATTGGAAAACAATGAATGTTTAAAGGAAGTAGTGCTTCCACAGATTCCGTGAATTCTACCTATTCTGTTTGCCTTGTTTTAAACTTATTTGAAATATTGGAAGGTAATTACATGTATAACAAGGAAAGAGATAAATATATCCAATAAAATTTTTTTACTGGTCAGAACCAAAGCATAAAGCATAAAGCAGGAGTTGACAATTCAGCCAGGGATTAGAAGTTATTGACCAGGAAAGTTTTTTCTTTAAGGAAACGCACACATACAGCCTTTCTGAAAATTAGAAAAAGAAAGCAAAGTTACATTTCAGATGCGAATAAAAAGCTCAGGTTTTGTCAACCAGGTAGGCGGGACCTATTCGGATAAAATAATGTGAATTTGAAATATCATCTTTCACTTCTTGCAGTTTTAATGTATTTTATATAAGTGATTTACTATGATGGAATATCGCATGTCTAGGGCACCTAAAATCCGTGCTTGGGTAGTCACATATTTAGCTACAGTTACAAGGGGATTAGTCGTCCACAGCAACAAATGATTCTTATTGTTATTACGGAAAGAGCTGTTTTAAATTGTAAATTTGCTGACACTTAGCTCCAGTTTTCTAGTGATAAGATTCAGCCACAATTTCATTCTACATTTTCAAACAATCAACAACTCAACTAAAATTTCTCATATATTAGCCTTAAGTAAGTTTATCAGCCAATTTAACATATGATATTTATTGTACGAGACATATGCCCTAAGAGGTAGATTCCATAATTCACCACTGTAGCAGCCGGCAGGAAACTTAAAAAGCAATAATGGGAATGACATCATCAAGACGTAATGAGTGTGTAAGAAACTTGAAACAAATATTCCTCTTCAAATGTTTATTATTGTGTGTAGCTAGTTATTTATGGCCCAAATAATCTGTACTAATGGCTAATGGCTCAGGAGTAAAAGCCAGAAGGATGTGCGTTCATATAAGATGCAAGTTCACGGGACAAAGGGTATGAATGACGTCAGATGTACAGCAAGACCATTATATGTACATACGTCGAAAACAACGTAGCGTAGTACTGTGCGAACTAGTAAAGCATTGCCTTTCAAGTTTATGCAGATGCAAGGTCAAGGTGTAACATTACGCGTCTGTTTTGTTTTCTCTCCCGTGAGGGAGTTGTCATGCTGTACCAACCTGCAGTTGTTTACATGTGCAAGGAATAACAGTACCGTCCATGTGCAGTATACCTATGGAAAAACGTACATGCTTCAGGCCTTTGCTTATGAGTTTTTATAGAAATAGTTATTATTAAAAACTAGTTTGACTGCCTTGGCATCACTACCCAGTCAGACACAACGCGGCATGGGTTTCGGGAACTAAAACGTCGTCGAGACCAAGCGAATCTACACGTGAGAGCAGATTCCTAGCCCTAATGTAAAATTGACGCAATATTATGGCCTTTGAGTTTCCATCATTTTGAAGCTATGTTCCACGTATGTCCAAAGGTCAATCACTTTCCTAAAATTACTGGACTAAAGTGGAGGAAGTGAATGCGCCAACTTAACAGACCTTTTCACTCCTATCTAATGATAGAATGACTGCTGAAGCAGTGTGGAGTGCGTTGCAATCGATTCAGTTTTATGCCGTCCATGAACTTCCACACTATATACAACTGCGCCAGACTTTGAAGAGCGGACTGAAACAAAAATCACAGATAGCGCTGATATATGGACGTTTCCCCAAAAGTACAGAGCGATAAATATGTAATATAAACAAACGAATAGAAATATCTCCACTGCGATGGAATAGAATAAAACAATAGTGCTCAGTTCCCTAACATTGTGTTGTTTTAAGACCCAGGAGCATAGCTGCAGGTTTTTGGTTGGAAATATGCACAAATGCTACAGCAATAACATGCTGGTTACAATGAAACTGCCCAAACGTCTGGAAGAATCGAAGAATGATAAATAATATATGCTATAATCTGTCTCAACTTAGCTTAATCCTGCTGTAAACAGCTGGGCGGGAAGAGAGACAGAGATAGGGATATTAGCACAGAAAAATCGATTAAGCTGTTGATTGGTTTAGCGAAGTTAATGGGCGTTTTCATGCGTACGATAAACCCCTCCTTTAAGTACAGTACTGTAAGTAGCCTTCTGATCACTACTCTGCGCGAGCTAATTTCGGAGAGAGAAAAGTATGAAAATGTTTCGATTATTATTAACGTAAAACCCCACATTTTATATTTCTGCTTCACATACCATAAAGATTAGTTCTGTATACTGTATACAGATTAGACAGAAGACAGGTGAAATTATAATATTAACTTATTATGTTAAATAAAGCTGCATTTTATTTAACAATTACTAAAGGACACTGCTAATATATTTTTGCATTCCTATACCAGGCAGCTCTCTCACAAGGTCTATATCGAGTTGAGTGTTGATTAAGATGTTATTATTTATGGTGTGGAGTTGCTTCTGACATTTAACACTGTATTTCGCGTACCACACAAGCCCAAGAGAACTTATGTACATGCAATTTAAAATCAGTAAGCGTTTCATCATGGAGCAGGCCCATACTTCAGCTGAAATGAAACAAATCGGGGCAAACCTTTAAAAATTGGGGAAAGACGAATGATCGCGCATTGTTTTGCGGTGTTTAAAGAACGAAATTCGGAATCGTGTATAAAAAGCATTGAGAAAGGAATTGGTGGTGTTCTTAGTGTTCCCGCAAGTAGTGTACATAGTGTTAGAATGGAACAGCAAGTATCTGGAACTCTAAGGGCACCGGTAAAATCGCGTACATGGAAACTGCGCCTGGAGAAATGCGACGATTTTACGAAAAGTGCTATACGCAGTAAAGCTCATGATTATTTTTTCAGAAATGAACCAACTCATAGATTAAACAAGTAAATGTGTAACCTAGCTATATTTACTTATTGTCTAGAAATTAGCTTTGGTATATAAACTGCTAGTGTTGCAAAACTTATGTGCGTCCATGTAGCGTGTAACACGTGGCGAGTTTTGTCAGCCCTGCCTTTTGTTTACAGCAGGAATAAACTAGCATGATATAGAGTATACTTCAATCCAGCATGGAAATTGATTTGAAGATTTGTTTTATTTACTTCTCAGGAACGTCCTAGTTATTAAAATCTCCTGAAATTCCTCATGGTTTTTGCTGTTTTTTTTTTTTCGAAAGAAAAACTTTTAAAATTATATTAAAGAATAAATCAGTTTACACAGATAAACCGTCTGTATGAAATGATAGTTTGCCTTATTCCAGGTGAGCGTTATATCTTGTATGGTCATAAACGAAACATGCTACATTTAAAAGCTTACATAATTCTCAGAACACCAACTATAAATTTTTCTTAATAATTATCAAATGTTTTACAACGATTTTGAAAATTATGAAAAATAAAAACGTTTATTTGAATTTTTGGCACATCAACACGGTAACAGTATATCCATCTGAAACACATTGTAGAAATAAAAGCATTCGATATTCATTATGCTGATTCATTTTGTACTATAGACTGAAAATGTAGCATTTAAAACTGGAAAGTGTTGTTTAAAATAATAAATGTAATATTAAAATGTACTCCAAACTTTTTTCGTAATATGAAAGTTTAAATTTAAAGATTTCATATAAATACATTTCATGCTGCATTTACTCTTAGCTAGGCATTTCTTTACTTGGTCTGCCAATTCATTAAGTGTTGTACACTATGTGTTCATCCCTCACAAGTTGACAAACTGACTGTTAAATAAAGCCATGTTGTATTTAAGCCAAGCAATGGCTCCTTAAAGCTCCTTAAAGCTTCCGTACTTAAATCCACTATTCAGAAATAATCTGCTGTGCAAAGTACCTAAAGGAGATGAGTATTTATAGGCTCCACTGCACTAACCTCATACTTTATTTATTTTAGTGTTGCCTGTGTGGAAACCGTTCATATTTCTACTGTCTTCCACAGGAGAGTAAGTCTCCGAGACCTGAGGCGCAGGGGGGTTGCCGAAGATTCCCACACTCTCCTTGGACAGGTTTATAGCATCCCTGGTCATTACAGTTACAGAACATTCGAAACAATTCTGACGGCTTCTAATTTAGTGAATGAATCTTCTCGGTATTAGTGTACAGAGTAATTAGGACGCATGTCTTTAACGGTTCTACCCCTTGTGTAGCAGGCGTTCTATGCCACACACATTCGCTGTCCTTGTCACACTGTGTAAGGGAGCACATTCCTTTCAGGGACCTTTTTGCGTTGCTGGACAGTATATGCAGTTTATGTTAAAGCTATAATATGTTTTAAATTAATATTTTAAAAGCTGTTAGATGTGATACCAAATTTTTCTTTAGAAGTATTAGAGCACTGCCATACTAGTAAACTACCGAGATACCGAGCGAGCTGGCTCAGGAAGTTTCGTCTGGGGCCCGCATTCGGGAGGCCCAGGTTCGATTGCCGTGGCCGACCTACCTGGCCCATGGGTTTTTCTGGGGTTTCTCGGGTCGCTAGGCGAATGCTGGGTAGGTTAATTACATCCCCCGAATTTCCTGTTCCTCCATTTCATATCTATTATCATTTCATATCATGTCTCATCTGGTGGTCTCTTTCAGGGTAGAAGTGTCGGCAGGTGCCCCGGCGGTGCATGGCAGGATGATATGCTCTGAGGAAAACTACTTCCTCCTCCGGTAGGTCGGTTGCCGGTCTCTGCTTCTCTGCTGGGACCATTTCGGGACCGCCAGCCAAGGATTTTTGGGGCTCGGACCACCTGCCTGAGACCTTTAGGGCTCGGCTGCTGGGCTTGTTACCGTCCCGCTGTAGGGGGGCGTATCCATTGCCCTGCCCTGTCGGGGGAAGTCTCTCTATACGTAAATAGTAGGGACCCTACCCTCTGCACTGTCGTGTCTCCTTGGATCACCCTCTGGCTGCTTCACCTAATGCTTCCTTACAGGAGTGCCCCCCTTGTGGGCATTAGCACAATGGGTCCAGCATGGTGGCCTACATACTGAATCCCTTCCATAGTGAAACCCTAATCCTAAATTACCAAGGAAGTTAATCCGTATTGGTTCATCTAATACTGTATTTACAATTACATCTCCGTTGTAAACATATGGATCTTATAAAACCCCAGTGCGAGTTGATGTTTATGGGAAGACTTACATCGTAAGATTGGGACACTAACACGATATTTGGAGTTGGTCACAGCAGTGTTAAAGCTAACTTTATGGTATTAAAGGCAGTATTTGCCATCAACTCTTTCCACAAAATGGTTTATGACGAACTGTTCACTCAAATGTAACTTCTGGTTCTTTACTGTCTTGGTTGGCTGCGGAAGGCGAAGAAAACAAGTTTATTGCTTCCGTCAATGACTGTGCGATGGATACATCAAGTAGCAGTGTATACAACGCACGGATAGAGAGATCCTAAGGCAATATATGTTATTGTTCTTGCGCAGTAGTTTATAATATTACGTGGAAAATGTTACTGCTGATCCCAATGAAATTTACCCTCTTGGCTTCTTAGTTCTTAGTTGTTTGTCATCAGCAATATCAATTTAATGTGAGGTTCAATAACAGTGGAAAGTGGGGAGCACGCAGGAGAAAAATGATGCAAAAGAAGGGCGGCAACGAGTGGGATACGAATATGCAAATATAAACTAGAAATGACAACCAACTGGTTAGAAAGAATGTATAAAGCACTAGTAGAATTCAAAATGTTGTATGCAGCGGAAATCTGGGGAGGGGGGCACAGAGGTAAGCAAAACAGTGGAATAAAACTACAGAAGGTTTTGTAAAGAGCTACTAGGCTTACGAATATCAGCATCTAGGGAAGTAGCTTTAGTAGAATTAGGAAAGACAATAATAAATGGAATAATAATGGAAAGAATAATAGTGGAAGGAATAATAATGGAATTAAATTCTGGTGTACTTGTTTGGCCAAAAAGGAGGGAAATTATGAAATTATGCACGAGAAAGCAGAAGAAACTGGAGAACTCAAATAGTTGGTGGACAGAGATAGGAGGAGTTATGCAAAAAATTAGGAATGGGAGATATATGGAGATTAGAAGAAAGAAATAAAAGTGATGTGAGTAAATTGGTAAAATGCAGAATAGAAGACATAGAAAGGTAGGAAGTATGTGGAAGTCTAGAAAATAAAAAAGTCATTAAAATTTTACAGGCAAATAAAAAGAAATTGGTGACGACCGACACATGCAGATTACTGCAATAGTCAAGAGAGAGAAGGGTTAGCTTGGATGAGAACAGGAACAACATTTCTAAGAGGAATATTTGCCCGCATCGGTAGCGTAGATGGTAGCGTGTCTGCCTCACGTTCAAGAGATCCCAAGTTTGAATCTCGGTCAGGGTGAGTTACCTGGATAAGTTTTTCTCCGGGATTTTCCCTTATCCTTCTAGACGAATGTCGGGTAACTCTAAGCTCCCTGTACCCTGGACTCATTCGAGCATCATTTCACCCAATTCATTCACCGTCCGATATGCCTTATTGTTGGAGGATGTAAATTACAAAAAAGAGAGAATGAGAGAAAGAGGAATAAGAGGGAAAAGGGAAAAGGGAATTTGTGAATTGTGTGGGGGAAAAGAAAGCATAGAAGACTGTGTAACAGAGTGCGAGGAGGTTGCAACGTGGAGAGAAAAATGGGAGAAAGTAGAGAAGAGGATATTAGCTATAAAAATGTTAATGGGAAAGGAGAAAAAGAACGTAAGAAGTATTGGTGAGTACTTGCAGAAACTAAAAGAAATATGGGCAAGAATTGTAAAGAATATAAGAAACGAAGACGAGGGAGAAGAATGGGTCTAATTAAGTAACAAGGAGGCATGGAGGTTAAGAGCTACCTGGCAGAGCAGAAGACCAGGGTGTCATGTAAGCCAAGGTAGCAACAATGTAAAGGAAAATAAATAGAGCCAAAATTTTGAAATTGTAAAATTTTGGGATTTGCATAATGAAATCGAATCTACTAATCTACCTATAAACAGCTGCTAGCAGAAGCCATAATGACAAACACAACGCTATGACATATCGTGGTTAACTTATTCCTTGTTATCTTTATCTGTTACCCTTAACCAATTCCATCTAGGACTTCGGCAGCACAAGCAGTAACCCAAGAATTACGATACTGTTACTGACAACAATTGCAGATGATGAAGTGTTACGCATATTTACAAAGTTGTATATGGAACTGCTCGAAGAATTTATTACATACGTTTTATGTGCTATGATTGCTATTCTTCCCGATAATATAGTATGTAAACAATGAGAGCGGAAGCAAAAATAGCAGAACGCTGCGTTTCTGTGACAACATGAAAAAACGGTGCGTAAGCTAAATGAAATAAAAAGTAAACCAAATAAAGCATTTGTTTATATAAATCCTGGGAGAGACATTTTGCCTCTCTAGAGCTCACTGTAATGCAGTGCAGTAAATATGCTCGAAACAACTCGGAAGTGATTTTAAGTCATTTTAGTGTAAGTGACTGATGCATGGCAATGTTTCATGACACTGATAATATGCCGGTTTGTGAAGTAATTTACATATCACTGCAGAGACCCTGATGACCTTTAGTGTTAGATGTGCAGACGTCTATTTCATAACTCATTCATCACTGGGATGTACATACAAGCTACTCTATTACTGTCGCTATAAGGGAACAGTATGCATTGCTGGTTAATGGGACAATGTGCAATGTTTCCAACCTAATGTGTCCACAATGTGGAATATATTTATCAAACTGAAAGTTGGGAGACAATGCAACTGGAAAAATCGGACTCCATCGCCTTTGTGGACGATTGTGTTTCGTTGTGGCCTGTACTTTTGGCCTACATAATGAATTCTTTTAGGCAATAAAACTCATTTGCTTTAGTAATTTTAGATATGGAACTTTTGGCTATGGGAGCGGTTTTCACATGCACTAACAGTATTAGCATCCTGACACGTGGCGTAGCGGGCTAAGGCAGCATGGCTTGGTCCCTGGCCACGGAAAGCGGACCGCCCACGTGGTATTAATTTTAAGTCCGGGTATAGGACTGGTGCCCATCCAGCATCGTGAGGAAAGTGAGGAGCTCACACTAAGTAAGCGGCGCTGGTCACGAAAACCAACGTTCTGGCTCTGGGATGCCGAAATACTGACCACATCTCCTCCCCGTATCGGTTAGATTATCGCACCCTAATGCCGTCCGTAAGCGGGCGTTAGGTCGGCAGTCGGGTTGGTAGGCCTTGGCCATCTTAGGGTTGTCGTGCCAGTGGTTAACTTTTTTAACAGTATTACCAGAATCAAAACTGAGTATCTGAGATGACACTGAAGGAATATTAAAAGTAGGGTCTACACAGGCAGCTGTCGCTGACCTCCCTCTTATATCAGGGAGTTACCGAGCTGTCTCCGAAGGGCCCCTGGCGCCTCCGTGGCTCTTTCCAGTAAGGCAAGACCTAAAGATTAACAAGCCATCTGGTCCGGAAACACAAGACGGGTGGAAGTGGGCACGACACTTACGCGCGCCAACCCCGAAAGGGGTAGGGCCGCCTGATGATCTAGAACACCTTCTACTAGCTATGCAGGCTAGTACGCGGAAATATGTGTCTTCCCTCAACCCCGTCCGGAGACGCACCCGATCTCCCACGGGTATCGGGAAACACTGCCCCCTCGATTCCAACCCGATCCGAACGATTCTCCTACGGGAGGGGCTCGGCAGTTCTGCCCGAGATTCCTGTAGTAACGTCGGAGGTACCACGAGTTCTAGGGATCCACAGCGCCCGCACCACGGCAGCTAAAGGGGACGGATCCCTCCCCTACGTTGGAACTGAAGGAACTGCCTATCATATGCATCAGTAGATAATAACATTGGATTGCAAAGTGGCAAATCTACACAGTGGGATCAATTAGATTTAAATCTTCAGCCAAGACGTGTTTTCGTTGTACAGCCACGTCAAAAAGTGCTAAGAATTATGTAGATTGCTTTCGCTGCTGTCACAAATCACGGCCGTTTTAGCTCATACAGTAATTGTAATGGTGGATGTTGCTATTTTATTTGCGTTAAAAGTACCAAAACGAACTCAAAAGATGGTATGAAGCTGTAAAAACCGCGTAAGGATTCGAGGTGGGGGTCCAAACTCTGCGGTTACGTAATCGTACAGAAACGTCTGCTCGCAAGGTAGCGTGTGGCTAAATGATATTATACAAGTTACTACACCACTCTGCGACGGCAAGCTGGGTTCGAATCCTTCGTTTTGAGCTTTATTTGACCCCTTGTGTCCTATAGTTTGATATTATGATACAAATAACTTTTTGACATTTAACCTAAAAAGACAGTCACAAAACGAGCAGTAAAATACAGTTACCTAATATAAAGCACCCCTAAAGATAATTTTAAAGGATTGAAAGTCAAGAGGGAAATTTTTAAAATTATTTTAATGCAATATAACTGGGTGCATAAGAGATTTGCAAGTGATACACTTAACGTAAACTGCCTCACTAAACATAACTGTTTCACCATCCCTGGCTTGTGACATTCTTTATAGAAAGAACGTAGAAACTATATTTCTAAATGGTCCGTACATTGTGTTTCTATGAGTATATTGTATAATATGTACTTTCCTGAGCGAAGTTTAACATCATGTTACATTCAGGTATTGATGGATGTAAGATATAATTTCATCACTTCTGGAGCACTTGGCTGTTAATAGAACATTAACGTTTCTTGAAATTTGAACACAAAGTTGACAAAACACTATATGGAGACGAACTCAGCAGTAATCTGCTATCTTAAAAGTGTCACGTGGTATTGGTAGATGTATACATTTTTAGCAATTTTTATGAGAAGATATCTCATTAATCAGACTAAAATTTTAACAGCAATGTTTTAAGGACTCCCAGTTCCCAGTACACATTATAATAATTTTCACCAAGCTTTTATTCGAATTTTTTTCTTCACTTAGAAGACACTTACGATAATAGAGTTTTCATTTGGTATTGAAACGTAAGCTTGCTATTCCTAACTGAAGCTTCCCTTACCTATTACTCCTTTAGGCTCCAGTACACCTACAAAAAATTACAATTAATTGCAAAAGTGATAAAAAAACTTTATCTTGTGAAAATTATTTAATACCTTAACAATGAATATAAATGAAAAGTGGTGGAGAAAATTATGAATTTAACATAATAGGACCCTTTTAATGAGAAAGGTTTAGGCTACGCATATTATTATGTTCATTAAATTTCTGTACTGCAAATTCACTAAATATTCATCAGGTCTGAGTAGTACGTTTTTGCCATTTATTTCTGCGTGCGTTTGAAACAGCTGATGGCGTTCTATTCCTGTACTTTTTGGAACACAATTATATGTATACAATAGGAGAAAGAACGTGAAAACATAAGCCTTTAACAATAGCTGCAGTTAGAGGAACACCCACCCATTACATGGAAAAAACATATATAACATTCTCTGGTTGTTAGGCTCCCATTAAATTGGGATTATTTTCCACTGTTGTGGCTGAAAACTGCTCTTTTTCTCCTAGAAGAGAGAGTTCACCTAATGATTGTTTTCGATATTTTACCTTCAAATAAAAGGCTTATTGTTATTGCTAGAGAGCATGAAAATCCATTGTACCGATTGCCTGAAGTGTTATATAATGATATTGAAAAGTTATTGGTAAAACTGGAACATTTTCCTTTGAAACTAGAAAAGGAGGTCTGAAATAAATGTCATGATCAATTAATTGAACTGAACGTTCTGTCCCTAGGCTACTGCTAAGGAAAAAACCTTTAAAGAATACCGATGCTTTGATCAAGACAGAATTTTTCGTATAATGTTACAGCATATGGAAAATGTGAAGATGAAATAATACTGTTCTATCCTCGTAGCTAGTCGCATCTACTAGCTTTATCGGATATATGATTAAATAATTCAGATACAGCTCGAAAATGTGCCCTCGTAGATGTTTTTGAATGCGGCAGAATTCATCGTTATTCCTCATCACGTATCAGTGCAACCCTGGGCGACTGGGACGTCGACTTGTGGTCCATGTGGTGCGATGTAGTTACTCCAGATGAACCTGTTACAAAACCCGGTTTTTGGTTTGCCGGTAGTGAACGTCCAACACCTGGATGTGTTGATAAGCGTCCAAGTACTTTACGAGAATTGTCCCATCTGGAGTTAGTGGCGGAGTTTCCTCCTCTTGTAGTAGTCGTACATAAACGATAGATGCCAAAGTGTCGACACAGATTTGAAAATCGGTTGCCTTGTATTTGTTTGGCTTGAAGCTTGTACAAGTTTAGCATTCTGAAACTATGGTCCTCAAATCCTGCAATTTATTCCAATAAAGTCACCCACAAGAAGTTATTGCCTTCATCGAGGGCGTCAGCTCATTCTCAACGCCGGCCAGTTTTCCTATCTTCGCTAATAACCCTTCCTTCATCGTATATCTTCCTCGTTTTCATCTGCGCCGTGAGGGTTTCATGTCTATACGCTGTTTTTATATTTATCTTTATTTACTCCAGCCGGGCTAAAAAATTTACCATCATTTCCTCTTAGGTTGAGTCGAAATTTCTTACAGCACTTTGGGTGAATCAAAACACTTTTAATTCGTAACGAAACGTTTTTGGTACCGAAAATCTATTATAAGCCCACTTTGTAGCTACAATATGCAACTGAATACTATATCGATAAATAAATATATTTACAGCATCTTGTTGTAGTCTCTTTATACTGAGGAATCATCCTGTGACGAAATTTTTCGAAGAGTAGCCTTTCTAACCAGTTTATGAACGGCTGCACTCTACGGGTTTGTTTCTTTTGTGCCCAAAATCTCCAGTGGTTTGGTCGATTGCGCCACATGAATTTTGCTAAAGAATTAATAGTATTTTATGAATAAGAATCTGTTTTTGGTGCCACGAATGTTTCAACCTACTGTACGTTCTAGGCAGAAACATTTTAGCATGAATTGTATGTGCCAGCTATGTAAGAACTCATTTTACGTATTAAATAGCTGTCTAAGGTTCCTATTTGAAAACAGATACATGCCATGCATCTATCTCCTTGTGAACTAGGCTAGAGTATTAGATTGTGCCGGGAATTCTACTCTAAGTAATGCCAGAAACGTGTTCTCCCGCTCACTGAACACTGGGGAGAGAAATTTGATTTTCAGTAGACGGAGTGAATATTTAAGTATTCTACCCATGTAGACCTAATGGTCGTACATCTAATTTTTCAGCAATATTACCGTCCTTTATTTTAAAACTCCATGAGCCGTAGAGATATTCCCAGTTCCAACAGCGTTTTTCTAGTATGCAAATCCCGGATTCTGGGTCCAGCTTTTTATTAATATGACTTGGACTATTACTAGGGTAGTATTAAATTCACTTGTTTTATTTATTCCTCAAAATTATAACCTTACCCACCCAGTCAGGGCCATAATTACGATGCGTACATATCTAGTATTGGAAACAAACAAATTTGAAGCATATTTTTCAATATATTATCTTGTCACATACTAGAAGTAGTTAAGTACCAATAGTCATAACAGATATTGGTACCATGCTTTTATTTTGTTTTTGGTTTTGCTTCTGCTTTCTCACCTAATTCTAAGTTTAACGCTAGGATTAGGATTTTTATTACGGAGGGGATTTGGTACGTAGGCCACCATGCTGGACCCATTGTTCCTATGCCCCCAAGTGCGGCACCTTTGGAGGAAGGATGACGCGAAGGAGACAGAGTGCGGCCAACCCAAGGAGCTATTACAGTACAGAGGGCAGTTTACAGTTTACCTGGATAGAGACCTCCCCCGACAGGCCAGGAAAACGGACTCACTCTCCTACTGCGGAACGGCAGCGAACCCAGCAGCCGAGCCCTAATGGTCCTAGGCAGGCGATCCGAGCCCCAAAGGTCTCGGGCTGGTGGTACCGAAATGGTCCCAGAAGAGGAGCGCAGACCAGCAACTGACCTACCGGAGGAGGAAGTGGTTTTCCTCAGTGCATATCATCCTGCCATGCACCGCCGATACACCCACCGACACTTCTGCCCTTGAAAGAGACCGCCAGATGAGGGATGATATGAAATAATAATTCGGGGGACGTAATTAACCTACCCGCCTAGCGACCCGGGAAAACCACCGAAAAAACCTATGGGTCAGGTAGTTCGGCTGCGGGAATCGAACGCGGGCCTCCCGAATGCGGGTCACAGCTCGGTCAGTTTAATGTTTATCAGGTTCATCTTCTTACATTTTACCCTATTCCATCTTCCTTTCCGAGAAGAGGGTACCTCACAAAATCAAGTTAATCATTTTAATATTTGAAAATCTGAGATCAGAGCGTGCAGCAAGATTTATTCGCTGTACTATGCTAAACGTTCGGTTTATTCTGGTTCGTTGTCCAGTATATGACGTCAAGGCTGACTGGCGATCCTTCAGTCTTCAAATGTTAATGAATTCGTATGCCAGGTGGCAGTAACCTACATGAATACGTGATAGGATGAAAGGAAAAGAGGAAAGGCTTCGAAATTGCGGGGCGATACGTAACATTTTTCAATTTTCTGGAGAGTACGTTTTTTTATTTGCTGAGAAACACGAATTCTCTCTTTGCATATTTGAAACAGTTAATATTTTTGTAAGACACAAAGAATGACATTAAATTCTGAAACTTGTGTTACAAGAATTAACGTTAAAATGTTTAAATGAATGATTCAGTATATCATGGCTTTATTCCTTCGTCGCAAATCTTTACCGCTTTTACATATTTTGGGGAGTTGAAACTCGCGTGAAAATAATGTAAGTTCTTGGTAGATTTAGACCTTAGTTCTCGGAGATTGGAGGACGGGGCCGAAGTTTGCCATTTCAAAAACAGTGCAGTGACTTTTCAGTTTCTTTAGCACTCTATATGTTCAAGTAAAAATATTATTAAACTTTAACCTTCATGTTTTCGTGGTAGTTTTCATTTGCTCTTTCCATTACATTGTTGTTGTTCCATCACTATCCCATCTCAACTGAGTACTCTACACTGGAGGAAAGTAAGGAATTAGCAATAGTTGTCATTAAATTTGTGAATCTTCAGGAAAATTGATGAGGAATCCATGGGTCGCTCCAAGCTGATCACTATCTGTGTTTTGTTGTACACATGGCTAGGGAGAACTCACACAGAATGCAGAAATACGTACTTAATTGGGTACTATTTTCTGTTATGCTCTGATATAATACATATTAGATGGAATACAAATAATTAAATACTTTCAACATAAACACCGTGTGATACTACCAAAATAGTTATGTCAAAGGTGTTTGAAAACTGAGTTAAGTCGAGCGAATGTAATCATGCCGATATAATGCGTAGTGGTTTATACCGGCAAGGAAATAATAAATTTCCTCGACAGTTTCCAGTGCTTATCCACTTATCTGGCTCTAATGTCTGCTTAAAGTTTTTTTTTTTTTTTGTAATTTACGTCATCTAGCGTAAGTCATAACGGACGGTGAATGAATTGGGTGAAATGATAAGTCCCAAATGAGTCCAAGATCCATGGTGCTTAAAGTTATCTGACATTCGTCTTTCAAGATGAGGGTCACCCTGGAGAAAACCTTATCCAGGTATCTCACCCTGACCGAGATTAGAGCTCGGGACCTCTTGAACGTGAGGCAGACACGCTAACATCTACGTTAACGTGGCGGGTGCTGAAAGATTGGCTTACTTCTCCGGCCCCATTTTATTACTCCAGCCTGTAGCCAACCTAAATTCATAATCATATTCATTCAAAGAAATAATAAATTTCCTCGACAGTTTCTAGTGCCTATCCACTTATCTGGCTCTAATATCTGCTTAAAATTAAGCTTGCTCCTCCCCACATTTCATTGCTCTAGCCTAAAGCTAACCTATATTTATAGGAGAATGAATGAGTGATAGACCTCTGAGATGAAAAAGATATGCTATAGAATCAATCAACGCTGCTGCAGTAAGTTGTTGTGAAGCATGTCTTCCAGCCATTCAGGTAAAATTTTGCGTACTCCTCTTACTCAGCGCTGACAAAGTCAAGCCTCTTTCATACGCTAATGGATGTATGTCGAACACCATAGCCAATAAGAGATGACTCATCCAAGGTTAGGGTGAAGCACATAAGAGAGTCTGCCAACATGGGCTACAGTAAAGCACTACAGGAAGCCAGAAGTATCCAAAGTTGCCATATGCTTAACTGTACACGAGCACAAACATGCGATTTGTTTATGGAACTAAATGTTGTGAAACTGGTTCATTATCTACTTTTCGGCCATACTGACTCACAATGACCGTCACAAAGAGTTTAGGCAGGTATGTAACATACTGCCTGCATAGAGCCAGTCACACTATATTAGCTCTTGAAATAACTGACCTATCCATTGTTTAACAGAGCACAATAGAGGCGAAATATAATATTTTGTGGTTGAGTTTGAATTTTTGAGCATTTTTAAAAAGTAGCTATGCATCCGGTGCAAAGAACCACATTTTGCATTAAAATAGAATGTATTATTTTATAAACAAGCCGTTTCAAACGACTTATTTGTTACCGGTTAAATGTTTACAATTTAGTATTTACTATAGTAGTCTAAAATTACCTGCTTCTGATAACAGGAATTACAAGGTTAATTCGGATTCTCATATTACCTTTATCTATGTGCCCTTACAATGAACACATCACCCCTGAAATTAGTGCTTATGTAGCTAAACTTCTTAAAATAAACTGTGCTGTTTACTTTAGTAAGTCAGCTATAATTATTGAACTATCAGAAACTGTGGGAAGTTTAAAATACAATACTGTCTGGCTTCTGAGCACACTGGTATAGAAATATTTTGTTTGAGAGGACTTCACCAGAGGCTCCATGTAGATAAATGGATTAACCCTTGCGAAAATATTTAGTGAAATGAAACTCAGTTTTTCAAATCTGCTGCCGTCAAAAACGTGAGCTATCGCAGACGCAAGTTTATTTCTCACGGCAGACTTGTGCGACCGCCGGTGTGACGGTAGTTCACTGCGGTTTTAAACTTAGTTACACATTTTGATGTTATAATTGGAATGGCGCAATACGTTAATTGTGCTGTTTCAAATTCAGGTGCTATAATACAGGTGAAGCATTTGAGATATCAGAAAAATTAAACGTTTTATATTAGGTCAATGTGCACAAATCACTGAATAGTTCGATGTAATATAAGTAGGAAGAAAATGGTTAATGCTTTTATCAGAGTTTATTTGCGTGGAATCGTAGCGCTACCGGAAATAAAACGGTGGCCAAGAGTACACTTTGTGCCTATGAGACTTGTGGGTTCTCGGTCACTCAAATAATGCAATATACTTGATTACTCGGCTGCTCCACAAAATGTGGCTTCGTCCGTTAACACACATCGATTTAACCATTGATTGTTCCATTCCAGCAGACCCTGCATGACAGCGAGCTCGAGTTGGGCTTCGTTATTATTCCACAAGAAAGCTTGCTTTCTCTGAATACGTTATGGAAACGTCTCTAAGCACTATCTGATAATCCTGTGACACGTTGTGTATGGCGCCTTTTACTCTGCTGATAAACGGCGGAGTTACTTCCGTGTACTCTTGAGGCATATCTTGCCAAATATCTTACTCCCTATTTCTATCACATTTCCTTCCGCCTATGTGAGGTACTTTGAGAGAATACACCGAGAATATCTACCAGTTAACACAGCCTAGAGAGGATGGGGCATACCGACCGTTGTACAGACGTCGGAAGGCTCGCTAGGTCCCTGCTAGAGTTAAACATTTCACATAACATATGACGCACGCTTAGCACGCTTTTGTTGCGTGACCATTCTTTTATTTCCTATTCACGACGGTGATGCCATGCCACGAGGATGAACTGTCACTCAGTTTTAAATTCCATGCTTTCCTGTTATATCACATCCTAACTTCTCTGAGATGTGTGCATACACCTCTTACACACATCGCTCGACTATTTTGAGTTTCAATAACATTGATATGCAAAATTTGACTTTTTGTCTGGGGTTTTAATTTTAATGTGTCATTATCCCTAATTTGAGTAAGCTGAATCAGAATATGAACTTAGTTTTTATCCATCACGTACTAATCCTTCACAGTATAAGAATTAGTAGAGTGTGAATTTTTAGACTCAGCTCTATCGAATATATGTTATATTATAAAATAAATGTTAATAACTCTACAAATGTCAACACAAAACTGTTCATTATAAACTAATATTTCATATCTGTTAAAATTAATCACATATATTTAAACTACACCACTTTTTTTACTCTTTGCCTTGAAATGCACGTCTTTCCACCTCCTTTATGCCCCAGTGAAATCGTTCACCTTGCTGACACAGGCGAGATTTTCTGGGGAAAAAGTGCAGATCACATTGCCGGAAAAGTACTTTCACAGGATATCTTCTATGATATTTCTGTAATTTGGATTCTTGTAATCTCTGAGAAAGTTTACGATGATGCCCTTATAACTAATCTATGCCCGTTTTTCAGTATCTGTCATCGTTTCTTCAAATAAGTTAAACAACTTCCTAATTTGTGAGCCAACTATATAATATTCCCTCTTTAATTTTGCTTCAAGTATTTCAAGGAACTACTTGCATATTTATTTGTAGCAGTTCTCATTCTTATTTAAAGCATTAATAAATTACGTCATTAAGCCTAATTTTATGTGTAAAGATAGTAAAAGAAAATTGTTGGTCCACAAGATGCTCATGGACATTTTTCATTCCTGGCACGACACTTTCTCTCTGCTTCCAATGTTTCCTACTCCAGTACTAGAATCGTACTCTACTATCCCACTCACCAAATAAATATGACATTTAATTATAGCTGATTTGTAGCTTAGTAGCATACCAATAGCTTTTGAATATCCACATACCTCCACTTAAGCTCTGCATATTTGAATTTTTTCTGGAATTAATGTTAGTTTATGGTGTGTTTCCTTGAGGTGACCTGAATGGGCTGCAGGAACTGATGCATATTTATGTCCATTACATAACATTACACATTTCAGACTAATTTTAGTGTTGTTTCCGTTACATTGGTGTCATTGTTGTAAAGCATATTAATGTGAACAAAAGAAATTATTACCGCTTTTAAGTTCCACAAAATATTTATGCGCAGTACTACAACAACTAATTTTGGGTATAAGTACCAATTGTAAAAATATGGTATGTGGTAGAAAAAACCGATTTCAGTTTTGGAAACAGTGCATCAGATATAGTAAAGCAAACATATTTTGGTGGAACCCCAGAATTATGCATATCAGTGTAATTTTAACTTTCGATGAATGTGATTGGTATTTCGGTGTAGTATAAGGTTTCCCTAATTAGATTTTATACAATACAAAGTGCAATTTCTTCCTTTCCGAAACCTTTTCTGCAAGTATGAAGACTTCACCTTTTTATATACGTGAATTAACTGTTAAGAGGGCGAAAAGAGTTCCCTAAGTATATTGATTCAAGACGAGACAGAGTTACACAAATTAAGATTGGCTCATTGCTCAGAATCTCATAGCTTTACTACATTCTTTTAGAATAATGGATCAAAATTTTTAAGTGCGATATTACTAAGGTTACTGACACAACAAATTTATAAAAAAGATTAAACCTTTAGCCCAGTGGTAGTGTACCTCTCTCTGGCGAGAGGGGCGGAGTTCGATCCCTAATAAGGGCATGTGGATTTAGTGTGTATTTAGGCTCGTGATGTGAACAGTGGAGCTCCCCTGGCGGACAAGTAGGATCTCCAAAAGGCTAAGCAGTCTTCTCATAGTAGTGGGAGATAGTACACTGACGCTTGCTACCCATATCCTGCACTCCTCCATAGCCTTGGTCGCGGTTTGAGGTTGCGATAAAGATAACATTTGAAACTTGAGTTTTTATTGATTGCACCTCTTCATTTGCTGTTGTTCTGAACATCCTGTTCCATAATGGGCATGAAAAACCGCTTAATTTTGCTTAGGGGCCTCTTTATCAGGCTCGAAGTTCTTTTACATGCAATATATCTACGACATGGGACTACGAGATTCATTTACACTCTGTAGGAACTATATTAAGGAATTTTACTTCCAAAATAGTGCATCGTGCTTCTCCGGGTTTAAACGTGGGACCTCTGGAACCAGATCCAAAATATTTCCCCCAGACGACAGAGGACGACGATAAGGATACCTTCGGTGCAGGAGAGGATTAATATGGGTTACTTCAAAAAGAATTATTTTTAATGTAAGCCACAAATTGCAACGCATGAACTTGTAAAGTCGTATAGCATTTTTGAAATTCCTATTATCAAGTAGCTGTCCTATAACCAAAATTGCACAATTCTTTCGATTGGCTTTAGCACACATTTGATTATATAAGTACCAAGTTTTGTTTAATTGAAAATGGGATCCCTCTTTTTTTTATATTTGACTGTTTATGGTCATCATGTAGGTGTAATAGCAGGTAACTTCTGCTTTCACAGTAAACGTTTTAGACCCCCGGCATGAAAATAGGAGCAACTCATAGCAGTTAAATATGAGCAAACGCGATAATAAGTAAAATTGCAGAAATTAGTTATTTGGGTGTTTTACTAAAAGTATACGTGCAACACAGGACATCAAAGTTAACAAAATGTACTATATCGCACTTCTGATTAAAGCATTAATATCTCATAATGATCTGTTTTTATGTTTATGATTTAAATCTCCTAAGTCAACTTTATTATCTTGTGTTGCCCATTTGAACTGTTCCTTAATTTGGTAGACCTGCACGTTGTTGATATGAGTTATTTTATCTGTGACAGAAATAATCCATACGTGTTTTATAGGTATCTGGTTCGAATAATTAAGGTGTATACTGCAGACGTTACAACGGCTTTATTTTTAACTCTTTTACCATTAATGTCTGTTCAAAATAAATGAACGTAATTTGATATAAACGGGGCCTTAAATTTCATGTCAATATGTACCGTTAAGACACGCTACCATCTACGCTACCGAGGCGGGCTAGAACTCAAGCTTACGAAGTGGATTCGACACGTCGACCAGACTTGATCCATTGTACCTATGCCCCCAATTACGCATTTCCGGGAGGAAATGACAGATAACGGCCGACTCAGTCATAGCAGTGCAGAGTACAGGGTTCTTACTGCTGCGCAGTTGGGAACTCCCCTACAGGCCAGTATGATCTGGTGTCCCGTAGGGGAGGGGATCCGTCCCCTTCAGCTGCTGTGGTGCGGGCGCTGCAGACCCCTAGCACTCGTAGTACCTCTGACGTTACTAGAGGAACTTCGGGCCGAACTGCCGAGCCCCTCCCGTAGGGGATTTGCTCGGATTCGGTTGGACTCGGGGGCAGTGATTCCCGATACCCGTGGGAGATTGGGTACGTCTCTGGACGGAATTGAGGGAAGCCATATATTCCCGCGTACTAGCCTGCATAGCTATTAGAAGGTGTGCTAGACTACCAGGCGGCCCCACCGAGGTTGATCGGTAGCCTTCCCCGTTGGGGTTGGCGCGCGTAAGTGGCGTATCCACTTCCATCCTGTCTTGAGGTTTTGGACCAGATGGGGCAGAGGGTTTTTAGTCTCTCGGTCTTGCCCTATGGAAATCTTCACGGAGGCACCGAGTGCTCTTCGGGGACAGCTTGGTAACTCCCTGGTCTTGAGAGGGGGGTGGTCGGTCTCGCTTTGTGAAGGCTGCCTGGTAGATACCCTCACATTATATGTATGCCCACTGATATAGGTGGTATCCCACCCATTGTGGTCCTGGAGTGGCCCACTAGGCTGACCCAGAGAGCGTCCTACTGGAGACGGAGGTGTTTTGCCAGGAGCATATAACCCTGCTTGCAGCGTCGAGAAACCCACCGACACTTCTATCCTGAAAGAGACCACCAGATGAGAGATGATATGAAATTATAATGGAGATGAAATGGGACAGGAAATTTGAGGGGTGTAGCTAACCCACCAAGTATTCGCCTGGTGACATGCGAAAGTCCCCGAAAAATGCATGCTCAAGTAGAACGGCCACGGGAACCGAACCCGCACTTCCTGAATGCGGATGACAGACGAAACCGCCTGAGATACCCCACGCGGTATTTGGCCAACATAAAAATACACGGTGACAAATTAATACCTTTAAAATTTCGGTATTTTAAAAGATAACGAAACTTTTACCCAGGTTAGTGCGAGTTGATTCACATGGTATACGTTTTATTACATATGAAAAGTTGCAAAGTCAAGCAACAGTTTTTTTTTTAAAAAACGTACATAATATATTCAAACAAGTGAAAAAGAAAGAAACTTAAATAACCATAACTTGTGGAGTGGAGTATTTGCAGTGTGCAGGTATGTTGTCTCAAATGGTATTCAACTACTGCAGCGAACAGAGGAGTAAAAAGCAGTAAACATAAATTTATGGAAAATGAAAGCTGCCTGTAACTAATGTACTCCTAAAGCAAGGATCAATAACAATGCCGTTAAAATGGTAGTGTTTGAGGTATTCCTTATATTGTGTTTCAGGTATGCTAATGGCAGACGTACATGACGTATGCTGCGATTTGCTGCGCATCTCTATCTGGCTACTTCTTTCATTTCCCTTTCTCCCTATGCCATGTCTCTGTTTTCGTCTGTCTCTCTCCTTCCCTCAGACATTCGTTTAATTACTTCTCTGGCCCATTTGGAAATTATGTAGTTAAATTCTAAGCCTTTCTACGATAAATGGTGTCATTAAAACGGATTGCTGCAACTTTGAAATTACATAACCAACCTGCAAATGGGAGTTATGATTGGATGGAAAGTATTTTTGGAAACATTATTCTCTAACTACCGAGATTCGAAGATAATGTACCCACAAATGAACCTTTTACTACTCTGGTATTGCGGGAACTGTTAACTACGCTTTTCAAATACGAAGCCAGTTGAAATTCCTACAGTACTCAGTTAGGAATATATTACACGACTCATTCTCTTCGAACAGTGACTGCTTTTACCCACCTGGCTAATTATCGCATGCTATCTGTACACTAAGCGAACAAAAAGCTAAATATTCTAATCTATAGCGATTTCGTCATATACATTACCTGCCATATTCGGCTAAAAGCTTCATCTCTCATTGCGATCGGCTAATGTAATTTATGGCTCAGTTTAGTCCACACTGCAGATGGATTTCTGAATGATTCAAGAGGCTATTAGCAAAGTTGTGAGACACAAATGACATGAAAGTGAGTTAATGAAAGAAGGTAAGCTTGCAAAGCTCACTATAACAGTTGCTCACTGTTAGCTATAAGTAACGTATTACAAATGACCATTGGGCAATCGACCAACAAATAATCTTCAATGAAAAATGCTGATTTGTAGCGAAATTTGTCATCAGATGGAGGTGCTCTTAAGCAGTTGACTTCAGTTTATGAAAACTCAAACCATTTTTACAAGAAAGATCCTATACAGTCCCGATTTTCTTCATTTATTATTAGAAGTTAATAGAAGAGTGATCAGTGGACATCTGAGATCTTTATCGATGGCTATCTTTAAATGGATGTTATTAAAGATAGCAGTTTAGTTGGCTGATATTTTCTGATGGAGGATAATAAGTTATTCGTCTGCATGTGACGGTAGGTACAGAATTAAACTGTCTCTGAATGTTAATGAATTGTTGGTACTGAAGTTGTCGCGAGGTCAACCCAAAATCCAAAGACTCGGGCCTCTATCAGCCCGGGAACGACAGAAAACTCTGGGGTTCTTTCCTTGGGGCAATATTTGAGTCTAAGAACCCCTCATCGACAACAATGTCAAGACGGGTGGAAGTGGATACACCAATTATGCGCGTCAACCCCGCAGGGAAGACTACCAAATAACCTCGGTGGGGCCGCCTGGTGATCTAGCACACCTTCTTCTAACTCTGCAGGCTAATACCCGGGACATTTTAGGCAACACTCTGTCCCGTCCAGGTGGCCAAAGCCTGGCCGGAGGTACCCGATCTCCCCCTCGAGTCCAACCCAAACCGAATAACTCCCATTCGGCCCGAGGTTCCTCTAGTAACGTCAGAGGTACCACGAGTGCTAAGGGTCCGTAGCGTCCGCACCACGGCAGCTGAAGGGGACGGATCCCCTACCCTACGGAGAGCTAATGAAGTGTGACATCTTCTAACTCCTGATGGAGGAATAATCTAAGTAAATACCTCCATAATAACAACAGAAGCATAAGTTTCAATAAGTCGCTGTAATTTTTAGCAGAAGGTATACCCCTGAGACGAAGTATATCTAAACGGAGGACGGTCTTTAGGCACTCTGGCCTACCAATAATCGAGTGAAATGCTAGGTCCTGCTTACTGTCATGGCTTCTTCACCAACGTTTCTGTTGGCATGTTACGAAATTTTAAAATCTTATTCGCACCTGAAACCCAAAGTTTTACTCTGCGATTTTCTAAACAAGAATGAACATTTTCTAATCTCAGAGGTTTCTAACTTTCAGAACCGGTCTACTTTTGTTTTGCAACTAGATGATTCGCAGGTTCCAGGTACCCGCCCAAAATTAATTACTTCAGCTCCCTGTAAAAACAACTCTTGCACCCTAATTTCTTCTTTAACCTTATTACATGAACATTGTTAAATTATTGAAGTTATCCATTAGCCTATCAGTTCATTATAAAATTATTTATATTATCACTTAACAACTTCGGTATCCAAACATAGTCAACAGCTGCCACGTACACTGGTGGACACATAAAACCCAGTATGAGTGCTGTCTATAAACGCCCGAAGTCTGCGAGGGATGGAGAATCGGTCCATGCGGTATTCTTACCTTGTAAAGTTAAACCATGCTTTCATCGATGCTGGTTTAAGTGCTTGGAAATTCCAATGCCTGATCGTATAATAAGCTTGACAACCAAGAAGCTCAACATTGAGAATGTGGAGAGTAATTATATTCATAGAAAATTACTTTTCGAGATTGTGGGATACTGGACTACGGTCCACAAGTCCGGATTATCTTGTTCAATGCAATGACATAGGCCGTGAAGGCTTACGCACCTCAATAATTATTTTGCGAGCAGTGTGCGTCGACTATTTATGAAAAACTATAAGTGTGCCAATTTTTAAAATTTCAGGAGAATTAATTGAAATATCGTAGTGCAGAATGCAAACTTGAATTTTACTGTGTATTCCAAGCCCTTTTTTTCAAATACAGTCCTCCTAAACCAAATTTCTGAACAAAACGTTATCAAATAATAATTGTCTTAGTTAACGTTCTACAAGGTACCCCTCATAATGTCCCTATTGATAGTCTCAGAGTCCAGCCAAGAATTGTTGATACGTTTTGGAAATGTCTTTGGTTCTTTTGATAAAATAATAAGAAGAAGAAGATGGGAAAACGCGATGGCATATAAAATTATAGTGATACAAATGCATATACATATTGGGATTAACCTAGAGTGAAATGTAGACACGACCGGATATTTGGTATTACAGTGACCTGCATTATAGATCTTTCATCCATTATTATTGTTGTTTTGATGACATGTCCGTAGTGATGCTGTCCATTGAGCAAAAAGTGTAGAGGAATTGTCTGTGTGCGCACTGCTGTTGACAGAATATCCCGAAACTTATGCATTATTACTGGAAGCATTATTACCGGGCTGACAAGCTGTAGTCTGCTGAGCTTTCTAGTAGATCTTATTTGTGCGTCTAGGATGGATTCGCAGTCTATATAGAGTGATTCCCTTGCTGTAAATCGACAGCCCAAGGAATCTTCACAAACCATGTCTTGTTACACCAAGAAATACTTCTGAATCAGTAGATTTTATGCCTGTGCTTACTAATATTATAATATATGTGTGTGTATGTTGTAGTGTATTGCATCGGTATATTGAATGTTGAATAAATGTTAAAACCAAAACTTGGAGTGCTTTATCAAAGTTTAGGAGTCTTTAGTGTTAAATTCATAGAGATGTTCATTTTTCTGAGAATCAGTATAATCGATACCAAGTACATTTGACTTCTCCTTGCTTGGCTTATACGTTGCAAGATGGGTGGCATAAGTTATGATCAGGGCTAGGGAGTTCGTACTGCTCGCCGTTCACTATACAGGTTGCGACCGACCCTCCCCCGACATCCAAAGAAGTCATATATAAGAAATGCACAGCGGAAAGGCATTGAAACCGGGTACCCAGAGAAAAAAAATTACTTATGAGACATTCGTAAATGCACATCTAGTTAGATCATTGTGTACAACATACAAATTCTTCTATAGTACATACGGGCTTGTCTCTGCTGATCTTATTATTTAAATAGGCACATTGTGGCAACACCCAAGCAATTATAACGTTGATTATAACATTTCCTGATCGAATGTAAAATATAAAAATAATACAATTAATTTCTTAAATATCTGAAGACTCTTACTAGAAAAAATGCCAAAGCATGAATTTTACTACATATTTACTCATCTGCGGCCGTATTACTAAAACAATAATGTACCTCTGAAGCCTTTCAAATGAAAAAATAATTCTATGTCTCGTAAAACAAAATTCAGTTGATTGATAATCTGTTGCAAATTCGTTAATGATTTCAGCTAATTTAGTTTCCTCGATCTGGCTTCTCTTTTTTCCATGTTTGCTGAAGTATCCCACTGAAATGTTAATGTAAATAACGAAGTAAATAAGTAAATAAATAAGTGCACTTCCAGAAAACATACAATGGTTGTACAGAAAATTTAGCTCCTCATCTTTTAAGCACAACAACGTGCTCTGTGTCATGCAGTTACACCTGTTTTACGGTAATGAGTTGCATTCTACGACGAACCTTGCCCTTGCTAGTAGCGCTGCGTGGTATAGCCACGTCTGGCCGCTCTTCCACTGCCCAAGGAAACCGGTATGAACTTCCTAGCTCTAGTTATGATCATCTAGCTGGCTGCTCGATGTTGGAATATAATCAAGAACAAAGTAGAGTCTTATTTAAGAAGAGATCAGGCATGCGCATACCTGACTATGCAATCGAACCTGGCAAAATAGGTTGAGCTACATTTGTTTTACATTGGAACTGGAGTATCTTTAGAGGGATTTCTGTAGCTGTAGTAGTCTGTAGTTACACATCCGTTCCCGAAGTTTAGAAGCTCAGCTTCAACAAGGGTTTATAAAACTACCTAACGGCTCATGCTTTTCCTGTAGTTACTTCTTTATTGCACGCATTGATTTAGACGGTAGCGTTTTCGCTGCCATACTTGCCGGCTGCTAACTTTCGCTTCTTTACTCTTCCTTTCGCTTCTTTTCGGATTTAATAACTAATTCCACAGAAACTTTGTACAAAGAAAGCTGCAGCAGCTACACGCGAAAATTCCATCTGCATTTCTGGATCCTCTTCCCAGCCAAGTTTTTCTTTGGAAGTATATATAAATCGTATTTCCTTGTTCAAAAGTGGCTTCAGAGCTGATTCTGGGGTAACGAGTACTGTCACTAGGTCAACATTATTTCTTGCGCGATATCGGCACTTAATCCACCAAACCCGAAAAGGGAAGTGCATAACTGGATTTCAATTCCAATAGGCTTTTCTGTTCTTATCAAGACCCTATGGCAGGAGCGAGATTTTGGTGGCACTGCTGCTACTGCTGGAGTTGCTTGTGCTGGAATTGGTGATAAACAGACACCCACGTGTGTTAAAAATAAATGTTCAATCGCCTGTGCCAAGAACTCTGGAAAAAATTAAATAGAATACTGATTAAATGCAGCACATTGAACAGAGCAATCATTTAGTAAGGCTACACTCAACTGGTCTTCACTTTAAAGGAGACATATTTCTAGAATACCAAATTTTGACCGTTGAAGACAGAATTAATTTTTTAAATCATACTTTAACTTTGAATGTCATTGAATCTGTGAAACTTAATATCGACACCTTCTATGATTGAGTTTCACACCATTTCGCAAATATTTTATTTACTTTTAGATGTTTTCGTCTATCTTCATTTATAAATGCCTCCCACCCCTGCAGCATAGGTGGTAGGTGTCTGCCTCAGTTCAAGAGGTCTTGAGTTCAGATTTTAATTACGGTAAGTTATCTGAGTAAGGTTTTCTTTTCCATGGTTTCCCCTTATTTTGAAAAATGAATGCCTGGTAACTCTAAGCTCTATGGACTCTTGGTTAATTTAATAATAATTTCACCCATTTCATTCATCGTCCAATATGAAATAATGTTGAAGGACGTAGACAGCATTCAAATTTGAAGACTTCCAGCATGATAAGCTGTCAAAAACACAAACGATTAATTAGTTTAATGTTGTTTTAATGCCCTTAGTCTTCATACGACGATTTAACTAAAGTAACCGATTTTTCAAAATAAACTTTATGTTGAGTGAGTGAGTGTGGTGTTTTAGGGCCCGTCGACAACAAGGTCATTTGGGCCCTATAAACTTTATGTTGTAAAGAGTAATGCAAGAAATCATGCTCACAGCTTGATACTTTTTGTGTTATAGAAAATTTAAAAAAGTGAATAATTAAATAAATAACTAAATAAGTAAATAAATAAGTAAAAAAGTAAAGTAAACAAGTAAATAAAAAATAAATAACTAAAGAAGTGAGTGAGTGAGAGAGTGAGTGAGTGAGTGAGTGAGTGAGTGAGTGAGTGAGTGAGTGAGTGAGTGTGTGAGTGAGTGAGTGAGTGAGTGAGTGAGTGTGTGAGTGAGTGAGTGAGTGAGTGAGTGAGTGAGTGAGTGAGTGAGTGAGTGAGTGAGTGAGTGAGTGAGTGAGTGAGTGAGGTTTTTGTTTTGCAATTTACGTCCTCCAAAGTTAAGTCATATCGGACGGTGAATGAATTGGGTGAAATGATGCTCAAATGAGTCCAGAGTTCAAAGAGCTTAGAGTTACCCGACATTCGCCTTGAAGGATAAGGGAAATATGCGGAAAAAAAACCTTATCCAGATAACTCACCCTGACCGAGATTTGAACTCGGGATCTCTTGAACGCGAGGCAGACATGCTCCATCTACGCTACTGAGGCGGGCGAGTGAGTGAGTGAGTGGGTGAGTGAGTGAGTGAGTGAGTGAGTGAGTGAGTGAGTGAGTGAGTGAGTGAGTGTGTGAATAAAAGAGAAAAAACACAGCAAAACAACTGAATTTTTAGCTTATCCAATAAGGTACTAGGTAAGAAGACAATAAGACTCCTACAACTAAATACCAATTAACGACATTTAAATAACCGCGTGTTGTTGAAAATGTGGCGAGAAGCAAAGTTGCGTCGATTTAGTATCAGAAGGAAGAGAAAAACGTTTTGGTGATTAGCTTTATTTAAAGCAATAAGTTCGACAACTACTCAGTAAAAACATTTGAAGTTTTCATTATTTTTATATCAAATGTTCGTGGCATCCTTATTTAAATAAAACATCCCGTATATTTGAGAAAAGAAACTCATCTCCCATAATATTAGCTAGGCAAACAACAGTAGCAGAGGACTTCCCAGATTTCGTAGAGCAGAAAAATTATGAGTGATAATAGATCAAAATAAAACACGTCCTTAAGTGTGTAAAAGATTAAGAAAATGGATACGATTGTTGGAAATAGGAATTCTTTTCAACTTAAGTCTGCACCAAAATTCTTAGCTAATGATTCCAAATCTTAAACTGTTAACTTATATCTGAAACGCAACTCTTGCACTGAGACTTACTAAACGCTGCGACTTCCATTTTTCTTTTTGATTTTCAAAAGTGAGCTACTAGCATTTTGTAGTTATCCGTGCTAGCTTGATGTATTGAAATTCTATGATATATTGAATTTAACGTAAGGTAATTAGGCACTAAAACTAATTTTCTGCCTCCCTAACTGTTTCTTATAAAATCAATAATATTACACTACAATAATTCTAGAATCCAGATGTTTAGTTCCAGCCGTTGAACACAAAGCTATCCCGGGGCAAATCATTCCAACTAACCTGGTGTGCCTCGGGGGTGAGTCCTGAACTGGCCATCGAACGTATCCAGCCAATTACCTTAGTGACTTCATCAGGGCAAGATGGCAGTGTCCAAATTAACCTTAACATCTGCAGCTGCCTCCAATGAATCGTGCAAGATCAATTTGCAGCAGAAGTTCTAAGTCATACAACGCAAGGTTGCATACCTTCACGGAGGTTTTTGTATATTAACATTGCAATTTATATATCAGGATACACTTACAAATTTCAACTGCTGGCTTCTAAATAACACAATTCCCGGTGAAGAGATGAGCATGTGTTATGGTGATTAGCTAGGCTGTGAAGAACGTTGTCGTAAAGTCGTTAGCGAGCTTCATGTTAACAGAGCCTTTTCTTGTTTGGAAAATACAATACCGTGTTCTCAAATTGTAATATAAGGAAGCTTTTTATTAGCTATACATCAAACACCTATATTCCATAATGATTTCTGTTAATTTATAACTCACCATTAAATTTCGTTATCAGCGGTAGTCAGAAAAAAATTGGAAATCACGTTCAGTAGTCTTACATTTACCTAGTGAAGATAATTTATTGAACTTCCATAACTTACCTCTTCCAAGTTGTAATAACTGTACATTTGCATAAATAAGGACAATGAATATTAGCATTCCTTAAATCATAGGAATTAGTGTAATGTAACAGGAGTAAAGCGTAAATCTATTGACAAAATCTCATTATTGTAATTGGATACCACATTTTCTGTAAAGTTTTAAGTCCTCTCTGGAAGCTTCTCAAATATAAAACCATAAACTTCTAACACAAGAACTATAGTGGGCCAGGACTAGCCACGATACCGCTGCATTCTCTGCTTCCATCTGCATAGGTTATCATGAATGGAGCGTAGTAATTGGTGTTCCATGGAGTACAATGACGCGGTTTGCCTCATGGTTATTGTTTGGTTAAGTAAATCCTCACTTGGTTCCCAAGTATCTCATAAGTCTGCGTGTGTACCTGATTGAAAAAAGACGAGGTGCATTCAGATAATGTTCATCAAGTTATAACATTGGCCGGCCGTAAACACCGGCCATAAAGGTCTACAAACCTAGATAAAGAAAATTCATTGCTCAAGACTTATGATGTCGCTGAATTACTGGTACCTCTTTGTTCCTTTGTGTCCTAATTTCTGCTAAATACTCGAGCCTCTGCACTGAGCCGCCTAGTTTTATTTACTTGCGTTGGTTCTCAGGCATCTTTGCAAACTAGAACAAAGCCGAGCAGATTCCATCACTTGAAGGTTTCATAGCATAATTGAACACAGGGAAGGATTCATTCATGCGCAAGGCGAGATTCTCAACCTTAGCCTTTGGGCCTCCAACCCTTTTGATCTACAGAGCCCAAACTTCACACTGTGACTTCCAATGAACCTGACAGCCACGTACTGTGGGTGGAGAATATCGGAAAATACATTTGTAACAGTATTTGGATATCACAAACTTGGATTCACGCAAAGATTTCCTCTGGCTTTTCTTGCTCACAGAATTTGTTTAGACACAAACCGCAGCACTTGTATAAAACAGTCTCTTTCTTATCTTGAGAAAGAGGCTCACTGAGGATAAACTTAGAAATAGGTAATACTAGTGGGCTAAAAGAGAAAATTCGTCAAAAGCTGCTCAATTAAAATTTTATTCTAATACAATTAACCTATTACTCCTTGTTAAACTCTTACCTGATAGCATTCTATTTTTCGTCTTTTTCTCAACGCTGAAATAGGGTGGGTGTTTACCAAGCTGAAGGCTTTACTTCGTTTCCCGGTAACGACTTTGGCATTTTCTTCCACAGGAAGACCTAGTACGAGATTTATACAGTGTTCTAGAGAACTATGTAACTCTTCGATAGAAAATTAGCCGCTTTAGAATACGAAGACCACATTTCCTATTCATGAGGACAGCACGGCGTCAAACACTCTCACCTATAAGAACTACACCCCATCTTTGACGCCCGTTGTGGGTACAGGTGATGGACGCAGTAGGCCTTGTACCGACATAGAACTATTTATTTTCCCTACGGCACGTTCCAAAGCTACAAACAAAGTTATTCATCCAAGTATGCTCGCTTCTAAATCTGTGCAGCGTGTAACCGAGGATACTTACTGTTGTCATATGTGCAAGTACTTTTTTTACAAGGAGGTCTACCCGAAAGTCCGAAGATCCCGGCCTCTACCAACCCGAGAGCGATGGAAAGCTCCGGTGCTCTTTCCTTGGTCAATACCTTGAATATAAAATGCCCCCCCCCCCCATCTCAAGACGGGTGAAAGTGGGTACTCCACTTAAGCGCGTCAACTCCGCAAGGTAGACTACCTAAAACTCGGTGGGGACGCCTAGTGATCTAGCACATCTTCTACTAGCTATGCAGGCTAATAACCGGGTCTTCTTAGGCAACCCTCTACCCTCTCTTGGCGGCCGAGGCCTTGTCGGAGGTACCCGATCTCCAACGTGTGTTAGGAACACACTGCCCCCTAGAGTCCAACCCAAACCTAACAACTCCCATTCAGGGTGCTGCTCAAATGTGCGACCCGAGGTTCCTCTGGTAACGTCAGAGGTACCACGAGTGCTAAGAGTCCGCAGCGCCCGCATCACGGCAGCTGAAGGGGACAGGTCCCCTCCCTTCAATATCTAGGTGACTGTCAACACATTGGTGGTATTTTAACTCATTCTATTTATTGTTTTCATTTATTTCTTAGTTCGTTTATGGCCTCTCCATAGCCGAAGGTTTACACCACTTGACTCTCACCAAACCGGCCTGGGTTTGATCCCAGGTGACCGCATGTAAGATTGGTCGGGGACAACATGGCGCTGGGACGGGTTATCTCCGGGATCGCCAGTTTCTCCAGCCTTCTCATTCCACCGGTGCTGCATCTTTATTTTATGTACTGTATGCCCAAGACAGGAAGGCTAGAGGGGATTGAAGGGCAGAGGAGCTTAAACTGTTAATCTGCTCCAGTAGCGGCTCTGTTTACTAGGAAATGAGTGTATGAGAGTTCATACGAGTTAACCATTCTGCCACATGTAATGATTGTTACAGTAAATCCAGCGATAGTTATTTTGTATGGGTGAGCTATGTGACAGGTCTTGTATATTTTTAACGAGCCTTCCATCCTTGTCATAATCGGAGGGGGAGCATATATACCCTGGAGACAGTAAAAGTGATTACGTTATACATTCCTGTAGCTTGCCTTCTTGTCCTGGGCAAACACTATCATCAGTGATCCATCTGCGGTGCCGCATATGGTAAAAGTGAGCGTTAAACACAACACTAAGCATTGGTTAAGTTTATTGATTAGAAGTTACTTAGTTATCACGATTGCACATATATGCAATCTAACCATGTTATTATTTTCATATGCTGTCAAAACTGAAAATGATATAATCTATGAAGTAATGTATTTTATCCACTGTACTTAAGGGAATATGTCATTTTTGTTACACAAGCGAATGCGAAATATAGGCATATGAGTCGGCGCGGTTATAGGTTTACGTATGAACTTATTCTGCCCTCGCCCTACTTCAGCCGCCGCTTGGAAAACAAGGGTAGTTGCCGGGCCGATCCGTCCAGCAAACTCTGATAATCCTATCACACAGCCAACGGCCTTCAGCAATAATCGGTAGATCAAATAGGGCTCCCTTACCACTAGTTCCCTTCCTAGCTCTGTCAAATCTTTTGTAAATGCGATATCTTAAAAGCTCAATAATTGAAACAGAAAGGAGTATGATATGACTAGAACAGGACAAAACAAAGCACTGTATAAATGCAGAGTACTAGGAAGTATATTTTGTGTGTTCTTTTGTGCTTCAATAATGCTGGGCAGAATGGTAATGTTTATGCTTCGCTTTCGTGAAATTTGGGATTCAACACCCAGTACCGGCACCCATGTGAGAGTTACAAATATCTGTCATGGATAATGCCAAGTTTAAACTTCTAAAATGCTCACATTGCTACCATTTCTGTCGAGGATTTCTCAAAAATCTTGTGTGCTTCGGTACACATGTGCGAGACATTTGTCAAGATCTACACTAATTTATTCTTAGACCACACTCCCTGCCTTCGGGGAATGCTTGTGCAGTCTCCTGATCTGGGAAAAGGAGAAGATTCCAGGATCACTACGAAAATGTTAGAAACCTGTTACATATATCAAGGCGAATCAGTCCTAATTTAGAAGCTCTTGTAGAGCATCTACCATTCATCTCCCTCTCCCGGAGGTTAATCTTTGTGGTTGTGTTAAGGGTCTGTTCCTAATTCATACAAGTAGAGACCACAGCTTTACACAGTACAGATAAATGTCACACACTGTTAATTAAAGTGGAAGACATTTTTCCCTGAGAGTTCCATTGCAACTGTAATGGTAACTCTAACGATAACCCCTAGATCGAAAACCCGTAAATTACATTTAGGGGAGAAAAAAAGGTACTATATATCTGAAAGGGTGTTTGTATGAAGGACGGTGTTACAGAGGTTATCTGCGTGCTGCTAAATCATTAGGCAGATATTCCTACATAGTATTTCGTTTAGTAATGTGTTCTCAATGTGGTAAGGTTTCTGTACAAGTTTACTACGTGTAATACATTCACTTATTAAACAATTTCATCAACATTTGCAAGCTTAATGGGAGGATGGTCTGAAAAGTTCCCTATCTCAACATGAAGATGGCAGCACTCGCAAACAAAAGCTAGTAGGTTTCTTTAATTAATTTGATGACAGTTACTCGCCAAAGTTTCAGCCATTTTGGATGCTTGGCTATGTAATGGTGGTTAGAGTGAGTTGAGTGTTTTTTTTTTTTTTTTTTTTTTTTTTTTTAAAATGGATAAAATCGAGTATCGAGCTGTCATTAAAATATTTGCACCTACGCAAATCAAAGATGAGTTGGATTCTGTGTATACTTACTCCGCATCATCATTTATCACAGTGAAGTTTTGGGCAGCTGAAATAAAACGTGCCCGTAAGAGCTTGAGAGGCGAAGAGCGTTCGGGACTTCCAGAAACGGCAACTACCTAAGAAAACATCGCCAAAGTTCACCAAATGGGGCTAGACGATCGCCGAATTAAAGTGAGAGAGATAGCAGAGGCTATGAACATGTCAAAAGAACGTGTTTGTCACATATTAAATCAACATTTAGGCATGAGAAGGTAATCCGCGCGTTGGGTGTCGCGTTTGTTTAAGTTATACCAAAAACGTGTTCGAATGAACATATCCAATGCTCTGTTGGCGCAGTTTAGGCGCAATTAATCCGAGTTTTTGTTCCGATTAATTACTGTAGATGTCACCTGGATTCACCATTACACGCCCGAAAAGAAATACAGTCCAAACAGTGGAAAGAAGCTGCTTTTTTCGGCTGGGAAAGTGATGGAAACTTTTTTTGGGACAGTAATGGAGTTATTTTAATCAATTATCTTCAAAAAGTAAAAACCATTACAGGAGCATACTATGTATGAATCATTACTTGACAAGCTAAGGTAGAACTTGCGAAAAAACTGTCACATTTGTAGAAAAAGAAATTCCTGTTTCACCAAGAAAACACATCGTCTCACAAATTAGCGGTTGCAATGGAGAAAATCCACGAATTGCAGTTTGAACTGCTTGACCATCCACCTTATTCAGCAGATCTAGCCCCGAGGTACTTCTTTTTGTTCCCTCATTTAAAAGTTGCACTCGGAGGATAGAGATTTTCATCAAATGAAGAGGCAATCACCTTCGTGAACAATTATTTAACAGAGATAAACGCCGAGTGCTATTTGGACGGGTTACAGGAATGGGAACATCGCTGGGAGAAGTATGTAGAGTTAGAAGGAGACTACATTGAAAGATAAAAAAAAATCCCTGAAAGAATGTCTTGTACCTTTATTAGGTAGGAAACCTTTCACACCACCTGTGTACCCTCCGTACGTAGTATAGCCTTTTCTAATACAGATACCTTTTTTTAAATTTACTATTAATTACTGCAATCATCCTGCTACTGATTAACAATAAACCAAAATTTTAACACTGATATCACCGTCTTTTTCAAAGTACTGTGGTTTTAACATACAGCAGTACACAGATACACATGCAATAAAATGAACGAAAAGATTCTATTTTGCTTATGCAAGGGATATATGTAGTTGCCTTACCTTGGGTGACGATGGTTCGCGAAAATGCTTAGATTGGTCGTTGACGTAAACCAAACGATGGTGCTGAAGGCGTTGTCACCTCGAGCCTTCTAGTTCTCTGGGACGCTCTTACCTGCTGCCGCTGGTAACAGCATCCATCATCCTATTCGATGATAGTGAGAACGAAGATGCCCGCGGCCGCTCTAGACGTTCTCCTAAATCTTAAGGTTTTAGGATTGGGTTATAAACAATGATCTCTCGACGTTCAGGGTTGTATGGGTGGATAACTTGGGCGTAGTAGGAAACACAGTTTTCTTTTCTAATGGCAGTCACTTATCTTTCCTTAGTCGTAAAGTTTCTCACGAAAAGCTTTATGCGGACCTCGCGTCACATATACTACAACGCTCCGCAATTATCGCCCGCGCTATAAAAATAAACTTATTATATCCATGATATCCGCGCGACTTTAGTGTAACTTGTAACACTCGCGAAATACACGCGCGCAAACTTTTCGTGCTAGGAGACGTAGCTCTTCTACCACGTATGCGACTGCTGATAATTCCGCGCTAACAGAAATGGTCTGTCCTCCGCGTATACAAGATGGAGATATCCTTCTCTTTGTAATGCCCACTAGCTGATAGCTAATGCTCTTTAATACAACTGAAGTCAGTTCAATATTTTCCATATTTAAAAAATATTGATCTTTTGTTCCAAATTCTCTGGGGTTTTTCCAAACACATTGTACTAAATTTTTTAAAACAAGAATTCATTTCAAATGTTTTAAATCAGCCACAAACCAATCAATTTCTATGTCTGTTTGAAAATAAGTGTCTTATCATAGTTTTTAAACCAGAGAGATGTCGAATTTTCTAAAAGTTTAAAACCATTTCATTCTGAAATTCTGCGAATGTCCCACATTAAAGGCGACTTCCTCTGGTGCAGTACTTTTTATTCCGTACTTGTTATTTACAGTTTACAAAAATCCTTTAAACATTGTTTACTACTTTCTAGTTGATCCAATAGTGTTTACCATAACAAGACCTACAAGACAGTTATCTCCTGTAATACAAAAGCCCTGAGGTTTAAAGGGATATAGAAACAGGTGAGGGAAGCTTAAGGCTGTAGAGTACATCGCCACGGTTTTGCACTTGCAGTACACTCTTACGCCTAACACGGAAATTGTAAGGGGGGCATAAATAAAGTTCTTTGTTCCTACTTAATAATGCTTCTGGTTCACATCATTAACAGAGAAAAAACATTCATATTTAGCGAACTTATAGAATATATCCTACGTTTAGCAGGGTGTCAAAGAGGAGACTATGTAATGGCAATTCTATTAGTTAAAAATATCCAGCTGAGGAGAAGAAACCTTTAACTGCTAGAGTTCCTAACTGTGGAGTCCAGTGCTTTTATAAAGTATAAATGATCAACATTACGATGCCTTAAAGCATATTAGACAGCAAATATAAGCATGCAATTTTTCTACATTTCACATATAAAACCTTGATTGTACTGCAACAGTTTGTGTTGAACCTACTTGACACTGGTTTTTAATGTTTGAAAGAAGAGTATGCAAACTATCCGTTATATTTAAGTTAACTGATGGAAATTAATCGTTCCTACACACTAGCAGTGTATACGCTAAAGTTATAGACAGATAGCGTCAAACTGAAAAATGCTATGCCATGGCCGGGATCTGAACAACGTATCTCTTGGTTTCCGTCATGACATTGAATTCTCTTGGCACGCTGGCATGGCACTTTGGCCATGGTAACTCAGTAGTTAAGAGCGACTAGATGGAAACCAGGAGATCTTTGGTTCAAATCCCGGCCATGGCATTGAATTTTTCAGTTTGACTCTACCTATCCAAAACCTTAGCCTGTACACAGTTAGTGTGAAGGAAGATGTATTTCCATCAATTAACTAAAATAATAAGAGTTTAATGATAAACCCTGGGATTCAATAGTAAGTGGCCATAAACTGTGTATCTCGAATACGAGAGCCCCTGGGGGTTTACCGGGCAAATATATGAGTCAATTGTATAATTTAATATCAGGACGGCACTCAATGGTTAAGAGCGACTGGACGGAAAGAAGGAGATCCGCGGTTCAAATCCCGGACATTGCAATGAATTTTTCATTTTGACTCTATCTACCCGTTATATTTTTACTACTTGTTTGCACTGTTTGGGAATGTGGATTTTGACCGTTTTCAGTTAACAGCTGAAATAAATTTATGTACATTTTACAATAGCTATTAATAATAAGTAAATAAACAAATACATAAATAAGTAAATAAATACATAAATAAATGCTCATTATATATAACACCAACAAATCTCTTATTGCATGGCTAAGTTGCATAAACAAATTGCAGAAATTTATATATCTAGCCAATGTTCTTCATAGAAGCTAACATTCTAAACTCTTAATTTAGTTTATTTTTCTAACAGTACTAGAATGTCTCGGATCTTTCGCAGTAAACCTTGGAAATCTTGTGACATAATATTTACGCCGCATTCGCGTTGAAAACCGCTGACATGAAGAGTAATAAGGCATGTCCGGTACAGCGAGTACCAAGATTAAAATTTAAGTTGAACTTTTTTTATTTCCTTTGGATTTTTTCTTTCTTTCTTTCTTTCTTTCTTTCTTTCTTTCTTTCTTTCTTTCTTTCTTTCTTTCTTTCTTTCTTTCTTTCTTTCTTTCTTTCTTTCTTTCTTTCTTTCTTTCTTTCTTTCTTTCTTTCTTTCTCTCTTTCTTTCTTTCTCTCTCTCTCTCTCTCTCTCTCTCTCTCTCTCTCTCTCTCTCTCTCTCTCCACTTGTAAAAAATTAACAATGTACCGTTAGCCTCCCTTACATGAAATGCAATGGAACTTTCAGAATAAATGGAGGACAGACGTATCTGTGCGTGAACACATACTACATGCTTTTTTATTTTAATTACAGCGCAGTATAGGACTGCATGCATTTCACATTTCCTGTGGCCTCTCTGTCCACCTCTCTTGCTCAGTTGCAAGTTCGATCCGTCACACCCTCCGCACAATGTCCTGTTTCCACCGCACCGTGATTACTCAATTCAATTATCCACTGGATATTGCGATCGGCAGTCTCCAAACCTTTCGAATTTGCAGCCCCACCCTCCTTCCCTGGAACAATTAAAACTTGCATGGCAAAGTTAACAAGTTTGTATTCTCCTATGCAGTACAATCAATTGGGCCGTTATAATTTCCCATGATTGTGCTCGATTATTTCTACCCTTCAACCCCAAAAGTGCGAATAGGCAGCAGGAACTATTTCCACACCCAGTTGAACGATTCATCCAATGACACGAGTAGTAATCTTTTGTTTGCTTTCAACTGCTTGCATAACTGGATCATAGCAAGCTTTACGGAAGAGTACGCAGAGATGATCTCGTTGGACCATTAATGCCAAAGGGACTAGATGCATTGAACCTGTTACACGTATCGATACCTGTATACTGCTTCGGGGAGATTGCAAAAGCTCGGTAGCTGTTTAAAGGAACACGGACAATCCAGGTGCATTAAAAGAGCAAACATATACTTACGAGTTTAAGTGCAAGAGCATTTTGTGTCTGTGCTACAGAAGCGAATTGTCTTTTTGAATACCTAAGTCAGTTACGGCTGTTAAAGCACATGATGGCTCAAGCGTGCACAATTGTACAGTACACGCTTCCTTCCCTTACACATGTTGTTCTCCCCTCACCAGTGACCAAGGCAGCCAGAGAGAGAGAGGTAGCAGTCGGTGGCGTTGCTACTAACATTCAGTGTTTACTGTTATGTTTACTACGAGGGCTGTTCAAAAAAGAATGATCATAACTTTTTACGGTCATTATTTTTCGCACTAAAATTCAAACGTATTATATTCTGTTAGCTTAATTTGAAACAAACACGCCGTAGTAGTTTCGTTGTTGGTACTCATGGTTCCCGCCTGTGAGAACCAGGAAAGTTCAAACATGTTCAGTATCGCATACCGCTGCAATGGAGGTAACATACAGTTAAAGCTGATGTTAGAGGAAGATCCGGAGTTTCTTTCAAACGTAATTACTGCTGATGAAACTTGGCTACATCATTTACATCCTGAGAACAAACAGCAAAGCTGAGTGTGGAAATTTCCTTCATCACCAACCCACAAAAAGTAAAAGTGTTTGCTTCTGCTGGGAAACTTACGGTCATCTCAGTCTCTGATATTCATGGAATGGTTTAGCAGATTATTGTACCTGCAAACACATCAACAACTGGAAAATACTATATGAATGTCCTGAAAAAATTGCAAGTCCGTATCAGATGCAAAAGACCACATTTCCGTGAAGCAGGCTGGGTGCTTCACCACGATAATGCGCAGCTGCATATTGCCAAAGTTGTTGCTGAATATCTTGCAAAAATCAACGTGAAGTGCACTCCTCACTCTCCCTAAATAACCATGTGACCTTTTCTATTCCCTAACTAGAAGAAACGCCTTCGTGGGAGGCATTATCCATCATCAGAAGCAGTGGTGAAGGCTACGGAGGCGATTTTGAAGGATCTCTCAAAAATGGCTTCCAGCATGTCTTTGAATACTGGCAGAAACGCTGGGAAAAGTGCATCGTATTCAGGGGAGACTCTTTTGAGAAGGACGATCAAAATTATGAGGATGAGTAAAGGGACGTTGTCAAAAAACAATTGTGATCATTCTTTATTGAAAGCCCTCGTACTTAATGTAAAGCAAGCTTCTTTCCGAATCTGTATGACCTCATATGCTACTTCAGGATTTTGGACATGTTATACATTTATTTGTCATGTAAATATTCTAAACATACTGCTTTATTCAAACTCCTTTCATGGTGTTTCAGAAAAAATCGATACATTTCGCTGGGTTCTATGTGATGTTGTAATAACTTTGAGATTTTCGGATCGTATTTTTGAAAACTACTGAACCTAAATTTACAGTGTAGACAATATACAAGTTTACCTTCATGAATTACACTGTTGACAGTCATACACGCTTGCACGATTTGCGGAAATCTCTCTAAAATTGCTTCATTTTTGTATTGGGAGTTCTCATAGCATTTATTTCGTTAAAATCTGCTTTTCTACATTTTGGGTGAAATGCAATGTTTCCTCAGTGTAGTGGATAGGTAGCATGGGAAGTATAAATGACTTTTAAAGGTAGTGAATTTGGTTTATTAAAACTTTGAGCGGCATCCTTTCTTGATAATGAGTTTCCCTGCGTATACCTTTGAAGCCTTCTCAACACAATCTGCTACTATGTAGCTGTTACAGAAGCGAACTATGTGACGTTTACCTCAGGATATGCGTAGGTGGAATGGGAATGAGCAACATCAGGTTAACTTTGGAGGAAGCTAATAAATTACCTATCTGAAGAGAGTTGTCAACTATTTGAGGATGTGTAATTCGACTGCTTCTGAATCTTAGCGCTGGAATTTGTAACTATTGAGGTATTACATCTCGTAACCTCCTAAATATAACTATACGTAATATCAATGAGAAGGGTAGTTGCCATGAATAGATTAAATGAAAATCCAAGAACTTTCTTACGGAATCGCCAAGTGTGTATGTCCCAAGTTCGGATTTTAAACACCATACTGGTATTCGATAATAATCAAATATTATATGGCCTGATCCGTAAAGTCGGTTTTTCGATTTTGGTGCTTTGGAAAATTTATTGGGTTTCTTTGATTTTGAAATGCTATTTAGAGGATGCTATATCTAATATTGCGTGCAATGCGAGCATGTATCAGTATTCAGTTGTTACTAAACAATCCAAAAATACAGATAACGAAGTTTGAATTTAAACTCCTTCTAAAACACTTATAAAGTCGCTCCTGCAGCTCTAAGAATATGTAAATTGGAAAGAGATTGTGTCGTTTGTTGGCGTGTGGTACAATGATAGTTCCAACATTCCAACAATGGAGAAGAAAGCACTAAAGTTTTGTGAAATTCTGGAAGACTTAAGGTATGAAATTATGAGGAAACACGCCAACTTTTACGAGAAAATCAGCAAAACTTTCAGAAGGAACTCGTAAACTATCAGAAGAACTTGATACACCAAAATATACCATACATCGTCATATTAAATCTCTTGAGAAAATCATACAGAAACTGCAGATATGTACGTCATGAACTTGCACCACAGCAGGCTGAAGGTAGTGTGACTTTGTGGGTTCGTATAATTAAAATTCCAATTTGCGTAGAAATACACTTCGTAGCAGCAGAAGTACATCACATACATAACACCATCTACCAAGGTCAATGTATACACAAACAGCGTTCTGATTTCATCAGCCTGCTCACAACAAAATTCTACAATTGTTTACTCCTTACTGTGTTTACTACGACTGGCTCTTAGCGAGTCGTCGCCCACTTAAATACCTCACTGATAAATTCCAGAGATTTCTGTAACAATCACTGGATATTTCTGGAATAAACAACATATCGAAAGATCTATAAAACATTCAAGACGTCACCAGAATGTTCCAATTACCTCACTTATCTGTTTTGGCATGCCTTTTATCTCAGTGATACACTATCCAACTGATATCTTTATCTGCAGGTTCTTTGTGTACACAAGCCGCGCGTATTTCTCGGCACCGAACTTTCTGTGCCTTTCGCCCCGACAGTAGAGTGGATATCTGTCGTCAGCTTATCCGTAATCCCACGGATGATAGATTTGTTAGGTGAATAATGAAAAATGGGAATATTACTGAAACTCTGGTGCCTAGAAATAGTAGCTTGATCTCCATAAACTTGGCAAAGTCATAATTAAAAATCAGTTCTGTCCCTAAGTAATTTTGAAGATGCGATTAACTGGAAGAGTCTTCCAAATGGGCGGGCGATTAATGCAGATCTTTATTCTCAACAACTGCAACGAGTTCAGGGAATTTAGAGACGGAGATACCCAACATTTGTTAACCGAAATATAGTTATATTGCAACAGGACATTGCAACACCCCATACTGCATGAACAATCTTGGAAAAATTTCACGAATTGGGAGGAATCAAACTGCTGCTATACCCAGCATACAGCCCTGATCTCGCACTATCAGATCATCCTCTACGATATATGGCCCATTTTCTACGCGGAGGAAATTTAGACAACTTTGAAGTAGTGCAAGTGGGTATCGCCGAATTCTTCGCAGCAAAAACCAGAGACAGGTACCATCGTGGAATAATAAGCCTCGTTGAACAATGGCTAAATAACATAGAATCTAAAGGTATATATGCCCGACTTGGTAGCCTAGATGGTAGCGTGTCTGCTTTACTCTCAATAGGTCCCGAGTTCGAATTTCGGTTAGGGTGAGTTATCTGGATAAGGTTTTTCCTTGGGTTTTCCCCTATACTGAATGACGAATGCCCGGTAACTCTAAGTTCAATGCACCCCGGACTCATTTGAGCATCATTTTCCCCATTTCATTCATCGTCCGATATGACTTAAAGTTGGACGACGCAAATTATAACAAAAATTGATATCTACTTTGAAAATTAGTTAATTGGTTGTCATAACAAATTTAAATAGTTATTTTTCTTAAAAACTGACACTACTAATGAGACACTATCTGCAGTTTTGTAAGGCAGGAAATATACGAATGAAAGTTTATATAAACTCAAGTCCCGCCTTTTTTATGACTGCTTCATCAAAGTTCTTACTTAAATGTTGCCACATCTATACATTCTTAGTTGCATACTATACAATATTTCATTCAGTGACTACGAACTTTGTAGTCTTTCAGATTTTCTGAACGAGCCTGTCTGAATATCTACAAACAGTTTAGTGCTTAAAAAAACCGTGTTCCAGGAACGTTTTGAGTTAACTGATTTATTGGATGAGTTCACTGAATCGCCTAATTGGCTAAGTTGCACTGATTTTACTAACTGATATTTATTAAGAGGGACATTGACTAACCAATGTATTCTCCTTGACAAAGTTGAACTACTGCTTCTTTCATTAACTATTAGTTTCATCGTACCGAATCATTTACTAAAATTATTTAACCATCTAAACTTTCATTATAAACATATTTCATTAACTAAAAGCACTGTAGTAAAACCAAAAGAGTAGGCATACATTCAACTGTATACTTTTGTATAACTTATTACGTATTGGTCTCGTCGCAGTTTTGAACATTAAATAAAGGGAATATTAAGCCTCATGTTTTGGTTCACATTTTCTTATTTAATCTGCTATTGTCACTTTGTGGGTAGAATTTGAAGTCCAAGTTGCAGAAATTCCGAATATTCTTTATTTCCGTAGAAATACACTTTGTACGCCTCTTACCGTAACAGAATTACGTAACATAAACAAATACAATCTTACAAGGTCGCCGTCCACAAACAAAAGTGTTCACTTTCAAAACACAGCTGTACGCACACGGGTCAATCTACAAATTCTACAACAAATGTGTCGCGATTTCTTGTATATACCTCTACTGATATTTCTAGAATGAAAAAGACGGCACCAGAAGCTTCCAGTTGTCTATCTTTATCTATTTCGGCAAGATCTTTATCTCCGCGCTGCACTACCATTCTCTATGTGCGCCTCGGCCGCGCAATCGCAATAATGGGTTCGAGAAACTATGTATAAACAGTTTACACGTACACTTTCAGTTTCATTGAAAATTGCAGGCTACTCATTAGTTTCAAAAACCAAATCACACTTCCACTTATGTAAGTCTGACAAACACGATGGGACATTATACGAATTTTAGAAATATACACTCATTTTAAAGTTTCGCAACATATTTCTACTCACTACCAATGATCCTACAAACTGTTGCTACATCTTAAAGCCGTTATTTGTTTATGTTTTTAGTCTTCTTACAAAAATAATTGCGTTAAATTCCTATGGCTCAAATGAAATTGGTATTAAAGCAACAGCAACATTTCCAAGTATGTCGACCAAATTCCTGCTATTGTAATTTTGAATGCCTAATGGAGGAAAAAGCGTTCGAAATATACATACTTTAGAAGACTTCCTTTCCTACACAGGATTATTCATTTTTTAGAATCTGTCTCTGCATTCAATATAGTTGCTGATTGTTTTAATGTAGTAAAGCATAATTAAATGGAATGTTTATGTAAGGATCATACATAAATTGTGTTATAAAATTTTGTAAATAGAGACAAATATTCCTATTTTGTGTAATATATTACCTGTGGTGCCATCTCTGGACACCAATTCCAGTTTGGCTGGCAGAGCTGTAATTGCTCTCCTGCCGGACAATCATTATAAGTAACGGATCGTCTACTGCAGACATTTAACGTATTACACTCTAATTCCGCCCTAACATTAAGTATCATTATTCCATCTGCTATAAATAAAAAATATAAAGGTATAGAAAAATGTTTCATTACTCATTTTATTATAGATACGGGAAGGACGTAGTTAAATGATAAAACTCCTGCCGTCTCATGTTGCCTTTTAAATTTACATGTCACATCCTTTAAAAGTACTAAGTATTTAATGGACTTTTTGCTTTTTCTCCCATTTGGGGACGTTACCTTCTTATCTAAATAGGACATCTCTTTTTTTTTTCTCTCTCATTTTTTATTTTATTTTCTATATTTGTTCATTCATCATTGGGAACGATGTAATACTTTTTCCAGTATATATTTATTATTTAGTTTATGGTCAGGGATTTTTTAATTTATTTAATGTGGGGAGGATTGCCATCCATTGGGCGGAAAAGAGGGCGTCGAGGCGTAACGGAGGATTCTGTATTATCTTAGGTGTCTAAACATATCAGTCAAGCTTTTGCTATTGCCTATATGAGTGTAAATGCCCTTAGCTGTTTTTTTATTAAACCATTAAAGGAGTTTGGGGAAGGAATGATATATAATGCAAAAATTACACAATGTATGTATTGTATAATGTCTATAGTAATATAATCCGTACATTCTATCATATACCGCGAAATTCCTTTTAAAACTCCGAGAAGTGTGCTGATGTGAACAAGTTTTGATATTCCATCCATTAATCATTTACATATAGAGTTTATATAAAATACATATGATTATTTATTTTAATAACCACAGAGGTGCACGTGATATTACTTTGAATTTTTATTGTATAAATAGTCAGCTTTAAGCGATTTTGATCCAAATGCCAGTTGATTTTATTTGTTGGAATCACCAGGTAGCAAAACCTTATGACTGTTAAAACACGTGTTAAAGCAATATCCACACACAAAGTCCCGGCAAGATTTTAAAACCAGTATTCAGCTCCTGGAATTATATATTGCCTGCGTTTACTTTATGTGAAAGCAATACTCTAGTGAGTGTGTCACTTCGTGTAGATACGCTCATAAATTTGTACAAACAAAATTCACTGTTGTTTTAAGCAAGACATTTGAAGCACACAGTTTCAGAAGCTGTTAAGTCAATGTTTTTGAGAAATTCTGCTGAACACACGATAAGCACCCTGAATACCAGTTCTGTAACACTGCTTAAAGATTTGTAGATAAAAAGATGTTAGGTCCAACATATTATGACCCTGGCATGTTGAATGGGCAACAATTTCAGAAATAAAAGTTTTTAAGTCAGCCTTTTCGAGTTAGGTATTGTCAGGTCAAGTAGCTGCCGGCCCGCCTCACGTTCAAGAGGAACGAGTTCGAATCTTCTCAGTCTGGGTGGGGTTTTCCGTGGTTCTCCTTATCCTAAAAGACGAATGTCGGGTAACTCTAAGCTCCATGGACCCCGGGCTCATTTGTGAATCATTTCAACCATTCCATTCATTGTCCGATATGACTTAACGTTTGGGGACGTAAATTACAACATAAAATTGGTATCCACTTTGAAAATTAATTAGTTGCTTGTAAAACACATTTAAACAGTTATGTGACAGTATGTTTATATTTGTAAGGCAGGAAATAAACGAATGAAAGTTTTTATAAACTCAAGTCCTGCCTCTTTCATGACTGCTTCATCAAAGTTCCTACTTAAATGTTGCCACATCTATACCTTCTTAGTTGCATATTATACAATATTTCATTCAGTGACTTCGAACTTTGTAGTCTTTCTAATTTTCTGAACGAGCCCGTCTGTATATCTACAAACAGTTTAGTGCTTAAAGAAAACCGTGTTCCAGGAACGTTTTGAGTTAACTGATTTTTTTTTAGATGAGTTCACTGAATCGCCTAATTGGCTAAGTTACACTGATTTTACTATTTGATATTTATTAAGAGGGACATTGATTAACCAATGTGTTCTCCTTGACAAAGTTGAACTACTCCTTCTTTCATTAACTATTAGTTTCATTGTACCGAATCATTTACTGAAATTATTTATCCCTATAAAATTTCATTATAAACATATTTTATTAACTAAAAGCACTGTAGTAAAACCAAAAGAGTAGGCATACATTCAACTGTATACTTTTGTATAACTTATTAGGTATTGGTCTCGTGGCAGTTTTGAACATTAAATAAAGGAAATATTAAGCCTTATGTTTTGGTTCTCATTTTCTTATTTAATTTGCTATTGTCACTTTGTGGGTAGAATTTAAAGCCCAAGTTGCAGAAGTTCCGAATGTTCTTTATTTCCGTAGAAATACACTTTTTACGCCTCTTACCGTACCAGAATTACGTAGCATAAACAAATACAATCTTACAAGATCGCCGCCCACAAACAAAAGGGTTCACTTTCAAAATACAGCTGTTCGCACACGGGTCCAACTACAACTACTACTACAGGTGTGTCGCAGTTTCTTTTATATACCTCTACTGATATTTCTAGACTGAAAAAGGCGGCACCAGAAGCTTCCAGTTATCTATCTTTATCTATTTCGGCAAGATCTTTATCTCCGAACCACTATCTGTCTCTTTGTGCGCCTCGGCCTCGCTATCGCTATAATGGGTTCGCGAAACTATGTATAAACAGTTTACACGTACACTTTCAGTTTCATTGAACATTGCAGGCTACTCATGAGTTTCAAAAACAAAATCACACTTACATATATGTAAGTCTGTCAAACACGATGGGGCATTATACGAATTTTAGAAATATACACTCCGTTTTAAGTTTCGCAACATATTTCTACTCACTACCAATGATCCTACAAACTGTTGCTACATCTTAAAGCTGCTAATTGTTTATGTTTTTAGCCTTCTTACAAAAATAATTGCGTTAAATTCCTATGGCTCAAATGAAATTGGTATCAAAGCAACAGCAACATTTCCAAGTATGTCGGCCATATTCCATCTATTGTAATTTTGAATGACTAATGGAGGAAAAAGGATTCGAAATATACATACTTTAGAATATTTCCTTTACTACACAGGATTATTCATTTTTTAGAATCTATCTCTGCATTCAATATAGTTGCTGATTGTTTTAAGGTAGTAAAGCATAATTAAATCGAATTTTTATGTAAGGAGCACACATAAATTGTCTTATAAAATTTGGTAAATAAAGACACATATTCCTATTTAGTGTATGATAGTACCTGTGGTGCCATCTCTGGACACCAATTCTAGTTCGGCTGGCAGAGCTGTAATTGCTCTCCTGGCGGACAATCACTATAAGTAACGGATCGTCTACTGCAGACATTTAACGTATTACACTCTAATTCCGCCCTAACATTAAGTATCATTATTCCATTTGCTATAAATAAAAAATATAAAGGTATAGAAAAATGTTTCATTACGCATTTTATTATAGATACGGGAAGGACGTAGTTAAATGTTAAAACACCTGCCGTCTCATGCTGCCTTTTAAATTTACATGTCACATCCTTTAAAGGTACTAAGTAGTTAAAGGACTTTTTGCTTTTTCTCCCATTTGGGGACGTGACATTCTTATTTAAATAGGATATCTCTTTTGTCTCTCTCCTTTTTCTAATTTTATTTTCTATATTTGTTCATTCATCATTGGGATTGATGTAATACTTTTTCCAGTATATATTTATTATTTAGTTTATGGTCAGGGATTTTTTAATTTATTTAATGTAGGGAGGATTGCCATTCGTTGGGCGGAAAAGAGGGCGTCTAGGGTTAACGGAAGATTCTGTAGTATCTTAGGTGTCTAAACATATCAATCAAGCTTTTGGCAATGCCTATATGAGTGTAGAAATGACCTTAGCTGTTTTGTTATTAAAACCATTAGAGGAGTCTGGGGAAGGAATGATATATAATGCAAAAATTACACAATGTATATATTACATAATGTCTATAGTAATATAATCCGTACATTCTATCATATACCGCGAAATTCCTTTTAAAACTCCGAGAAGTGTGCTGATGTGAACAGGTTTTGGTATTCCATCCATTAATCATCTTCATATTGAGTTTATATAAAATACATATGAATATTTATTTAAATAACCACAGAGGTACACGTGATATTACTTTGAAGCTTTATTGTATAAATAGTCAGCTTTAAGCCATTTTGATTCAAATGCTAGTTGATTTTATTTGTTGGAATAACGAGGTAGCAAAACCTTATGCATGTTAAAACACGTGTTAAAGCAATTTCCACACACAAAGTTCCTGCAAGATTTTAAACCAGTATTCATCTCTTGGAATTATATATTGCCTGCGTTTACTTTATAGTGTGAAAGCAATACTCTAGCGAGTGTGTCACTTCGTGTAGATACGTTCATAAATTTGTCAAAACAACACTCACTGTTGTTTCAAGCAAGACATTTGAAGCACACAAGTTCAGAAGCTGTTAGGTCAATGCTTTTGAGAAATTCTGTTAAACACACGAATAACACCATGAATACCAGTTCCGTAATGCTGCTTAAAGATTTGAGATAAAAAGATGTTAGATCCAACATATTATGACCCTGGCATGTTGAATGGCCATCAATTCAGAAATAAAATTTTAAGACAGCCTTTTCGAGTTAGGTATTGTTAAGTCAAGTAGTTGCCGGCCCGCCTCGATAGCGTGGTGGCAGCATGTCTGCCTCAAGTTCAAGAGGTCCCGAGTTCGAATGTTCTCGGTCAGGGTGGGTTTTGCCGGGGTTTCCCTTATCCTAAAAGACAAATGTCGGGTAACTCTAAGCTCCATGGACCCCGGGCTCATTTGTGCATCATTTCACCCATTCCATCCCCGTCCGATATGACTTAACTTTGGAGGACCTAAATCTGCCAAAAAAAAAAAAAAAAAAAAAAAAAAAAATGTAGTTGCGGCATTAGCGTTTGTGGTGCAACTGGCACTGTGCCACCAAGTTCTTTGATATCATCTGTTGATACCATATTAGATCAGACATTACAAATTTTTTTGATTTCCTCAAGTTCATTTTCAGAAAGTTTATCTGCACTTCCCAATACCAGTTCACTCTTTCCTTCCATTGACAGACTTTTGGCAATATTAAGGAGAAGAAGAAGAAGAAGAAGAAGAAGATGAAGAAGAAGAAGAAGAAGAAGAAGAAGAAGAAGAAGAAGAAGAAGAAGAAGAGAAGAAGAAGAAGAAGAAGAAGAGAAGAAGAAGAAGAAGAAGAAGAAGAAGAAGAAGAAGAAGAAGAAGAAGAGAAGAAGAAGAAGAAGAAGAAGAAGAAGAAGAAGAAGAAGAAGAAGAAGAAGAAGAAGAAGAAGAAGAAGAAGAAGAAGAAGAAGAAGAAGAAGAAGAAGAAGAAGAAGAAGAAGAAGAAGAAGAAGAAGAAGAAGAAGAAGAAGAAGAAGAAGAAGAAGAAGAAGAAGAAGAAGAAGAAGAAGAAGAAGAAGAAGAAGAAGAAGAAGAAGAAGAAGAAGAAGAAGAAGAAGAAGAAGAAGAAGAAGAAGAAGAAGAAGAGAGAAGAAGAAGAAGAAGAAGAAGAAGAAGAAGAAGAAGAAGAAGAAGAAGAAGAAGAAGAAGAAGAAGAAGAAGAAGAAGAAGAAGAAGAAGAAGAAGAAGAAGAAGAAGAAGAAGAAGAGAAGAAGAAGAAGAAGAAGAAAGAAGAAGAAGAAGAAGAAGAAGAAGAAGAAGAAGAAGAAGAAGAAGAAGAAGAAGAAGAAGAAGAAGAAGAAGAAAGAAGAAGAAGAAGAAGAAGAAGAAGAAGAAGAAGAAGAAGAGAAGAAGAAGAAGAAGAAGAAGAAGAAGAAGAAGAAGAAAAGAAGAAAGAAGAAGAAGAAGAAGAAGAAGAAGAAGAGAAGAAGAGAAGAAGAAGAAGAGAAGAAGAAGAGAAGAAGAAGAAGAAGAAGAAGAAGAAGAGAAGAAGAAGAAGAAGAAGAGAAGAGAAGAAGAAGAGAAGAAGAAGAAGAGAAGAAGAAGAAGAAGAAGAAGAAGAAGAAGAGAAGAAACGATCAATGGATAGTCCTAAACCCTTCCACATGGGCAAAACTGATCAAAGATTCATTACAGAAGAAACCCATTGGTGTGTCCATGTCAAACGTTCACTGACCGATAACGGGGAACATAATGGCAATCCAGTTGTTGAAGTTTTTGACTTCAAAGATGCCCTCGAACATGTCCTTGTAAGAAGTATTCCTGAATTCACTTTAATCCGGGGTGTGTATTCCAAAGAGGATGTGTACCAGAACTTCGTCACACAGTGTCTTCCTCATTTTTTCGTCCTCAGTCTCTTTTAAGAAGAGAAGTGAGGTTTGCACAAGCCTTACACAAGGCGTATGGGTAGTACGAAAAACACACCTGATAGCCTTCGGAGGATTAGGAAGGCAAAATATTACGATGTTCGTTCACTGCTGGAACATGTCACACCTGCCAGAAGGTACCACATTTTATGACACAATGGCACATGGATGTGATGTATAAGATGTAGGAGGGATAAAGTGATGTTTTGATGACAATGTTTTATGCCAATCCATGAAGTGCATACTGAATTAGTACATAGTAGAGTTGTATTGGTGAAAATAAATTAATAGATTATCCATGACTACATATTATATTATTGTATAATGGAAAAACTTTAACATTAAGAATCAGAAGCTGTTAGGTCAAGTGACTTATCAACGTTTCGTCCATTTTAAATTACTAGTTGTTAAGTCCTAATAGTAAAAATATCCTGTCACACATTTTTAATATGTCAAACTGTGAGAAACACTTCCACACAGTACTTTGTACATCCAAACGGACCCACTACGAAAATGTCTTTCATTTGTATTACTATTTTGATATTAATAATCATTTTGAAAACTTTTGCAGCTCTCCTGAATAATTTTTGAAACAGTGACTTAGCAACTTCTGCTTGTGACCGCTTCAGATACTGTGTAGAATATGGTGAATCCTTGCCTCAGTGCTGCAAGCGATTTCCTGACTATCCTCCAGCACTTCAACTGCGGGTAACTATACCTATTTATCCTTAATTTTAAATGACTCTGGTCTTGTAAATCATGTTACAAGGTAAGATACTGCGCTCACACCGCTACGCATCTCAAATTTTATGGTACAATATAATGTATCTTGTATATAAACCGCGTGCACCAAATATCTGCTGTGGAGTAGAACCGCAATGCCAAACTCTGAAGCTGGAAAGTGCTACATGTAAGTAGCTGCTGGACATCCCTCGTCGAGTGTGATGGGCCGGCGTTCCTTACGTATATCATGTGTAGACCGCTGACAGTCAGGGGTAAACACTCCTTCCCGTAACAATGCTGTATTATTATGCATATAAGTCCTACGTATTCTGATCTCATTTACGAGTACTTCGGGTACTTTCAGGTACTCCGCACCAATTTTCAGCCCACAGGCCCACAGATAGTCATCAAACTATCAAGCGCGTTCACCTATGAGCATAGCGATAGTTCCCCTTTCAGTTTAAAATTTTCGACACGAATGGCATATTATCTCACATACAATGGGAAAAATTTATTGAATGTACAGAAAATTACTCCAAAAGCATCACATTACTTTTAACATGTAGTATGTATAGCTACAATAGAAGAGGACATGGTAGATTAGTCCTTTTTTATTGAAATTTAAGTCCTCCAACGTTAAGTCATATGGACGATGAATGGAATGGGTGAAATGATGCTCAAGTGAGTCCGGGTCCATGGAGCGTAGAGTTACCCAACATTCGTCTTTACAGGATATGGGAAAACCGCGGAAAAAACCTTACCCAGGTAACTCACCCTGACCGAGATTCGAACTCGGGACCTCTTGAACGTGAGGCAGCCATGCTACACCACGCTACCAAGGCGGCGGTAGATTAGTTAGGTAAGCTTACAAGTAACTGAAAATCTATAAAATCTCCTCGAATGCATATAGATCAATTATTATATCATGGGATAAAAGGAGACGGTGGATAACATAAGAAGGTTCCCATACTTTTAATTCGCTAATTTATTTACTCTCATTTGAACCATACTTACCGGGCTACGGATACTATGGCCTGGCGTTCACCTACAAAACATTTTGATGAGACCCGGAAATAAACCAATTAGAATAGGCCTTAAACATCATGGAGCACAACAGCACAGCTTCTAGACACTCCGTGACGTGACTCTTGTGGACAAAGAATGGAATAATTAATTTGGTGTAACTGGAGGTCAGATTACGGCAGCGAGCGACATTTAATTGGCACTCCTGTGTGATGCTGTCAAAATTTACTGAAACCTTATAAATAAAGGAATTACAGTTTAAGGCAAATATTTTATAGAGGAGCTGAAATAGCCTCCACATGTGCCAGAGAAGGCCCTTCAAATTACTGTACGTGCTTGATAAGCACTATGAAAACCCTGACTCATTCAGAGGATTTTGTAAACTTTAATGAGGACCTTCATATGATACAGGGAAGTTTTAAAGTTAACAAAGTAATGTAATTTGTGTCTAAAATTTTAAACTTATATTTCTCCGCTTTCAATTTTCAACATTTCAGTATGGTTACAATGCTCTAGAACAGTGATCAGCAGCAGCGTGTACCCTCGTGCTGCCGTCTCTTATCCGCATGCACTCTCGTGCACTCGGAACTGTTGACGAGTAAGCAGTGGTGCGGTGGCAGCTTTTACGTAGTGTCATACAACGCATTAATCACGTTCAGAGACCATCGAAGCATGCAATGTTCACGTGTATTTAAATAAGTAGTCATATTTTATGTAATTGGAATACCAGTTATTTAACCATTTCTCTTCGGAAATTAACAGGCTAACACAAATATATAGTATGCCCTCGCACAGTCTTATTAATGTTCTGCCGTATACAGCAACTATATGATGATGATGATGATGATGATGATGATGATGATGATGATGATGATGATGATGATGATGATGATGATGATAACCATACTGCTGCTGTCTGTTTGTGTCCCGTAACTGCTCCAGCATTGTGACCCGTTCATCACTTTTTAATATGTCGTATTCACTAGCATGGCAAGTGTTATAGTGGTGCTGGAGATTATATTTTCATATCACATTCAGGAATTTATTGCACATCAAACATCGTACAGAATTATTAAATGGTGTAAAAAATTTGCCTGCTGCTGTAAAGGGTTAAGTAACGTAGGGTACAAGACTTCGTGAACATGTAGCCATCATGCAAACAACTTCCAATACACAGGTAAACAACGAGCCTATACTGATCACCCCACAAGCTAACAAGTTGCTCCTCTCTGCCCTCCCCACCCGCACTATAGTGCATTCGCCGGTGCACTGCTCACCCAATACCCGTTTTAGCGTGTCCTGAAGACTGCTTTAGAACTCGCCATTTTCAATGAATGCGTTTGAAATTTCTCCCACATATTCATCATTATATGTTTAATAATTGGCATTATTCCAACTCTAAATTTAATAGTTTATTTTGGAAATTTAAATTTCACAATGAACAAACATTTAAGGAAAATTGAATACATTCGCACATAAATATGTTTTCTCCAATACTGACACAGACCAATAAGTATACTACCTTTTATAACTTTTGTTTACAGAAACCTGAATGCCAGATTTTAATTTTCTGAAAGAAAAACTGTATGAATTGAGATATTTTAATAGCACATAGGAATCACACCAAGAATAAAAATATTTTTAAAAAACTATTAAAGACAGAAAGATGAACTTTTATTCTTTACTATGTTCCTTTTATCCCACCTAATGAGAAAATTTAAAGAATTTATGATCTAAACTTTAGATTATAGCATTTTTCACATATGACACCCCTTAAAGCTTTAAGAGTTAGCGTTGAATTGAATCAGCAAAATATATCCGGATTTCCGTACGAAAAAGTTATAGTAATGAAAGTCAAGTACATATAACAATTATTTGGTATATATGGTTTCCATTAAGACGTTAAATAATATAAGGTGCACTGAATGTTTCAAGCACGGTTGTGGAAAATAGATACTTAACTATAATCATTAATAGGTATGATAGTACTTGTCATTAAGTTATTGATTCTAAAATATGATATTTAGTTCATTGCCCAAAGCCTTAATGCCGCTAATTGACGGAATTCAAAATGTGAATGAATGAATAAATTCACTGACCTAAATTATATATACAAATTCTTAGACATTTACAGTTTTATAATATTTTTCCTATATAGAGCGCTACGTATCTGTAGTTACATATAAAATTACAACTCTTTATTGAGTTTCTGAATTTCCTTGGGCCCACAGACTCTAACACCATGGCTTTTGAGCTGTAGGATCCTATTTACCGCTTTTCCTCAATCAACATTATCATAATTATCCTTATTACTAATTTTTCTTAACCATTTATGTCTCACTAAAGCGAAGTACGTTTCCTATTTCCAATACATTATTTCTTGATTTAACACTCGGTAACCTTTTAACTAAAATTTCACTAGGTAAAATTGTCCACTTCTTTTTGAGTACTTTTCCTCTCCAATTCTTTGTTTCCTCACATTCTATCCATAAATAGCACAAACTATTTGTTTTGGTGAATTCTAAATATAAGTGGCACTTTATGAGGAAAAACATTACTCCGTAGAAGTTTGTACTAACATTGTTGTGTACTAACATTTTTTTTTTCAAGATACTCATGTCAATAGAACTTCGTTCATTATATCCCTGTTAAGGGACAAAGTTTGTACTGCTATGTCAGACAAGCACCGTAATATATATATATATTTAATAAAATGCTTGTGAAGTGGTGTGCTTTTCTCAGCAGCGCAAAGGGGCGGATTCCATATAACGCCGGAAATAATGAATGAAAATATACTAAGAGTATGTAATTTCATCATAAAGTTTAAAATCATAGTTATAGAATATACCCATATTCTTTGAGCCATTATTTTATAAAGATGCTGCCTGTATCGGTGCGCAAATTAAAATTCTTGAATACCGATGGAGAATTTTTTATGATTTAACACTTAGAAATTATGAACATATTAAAGAGTTAACAATTATGAAAATAAATATTATGACTCTTTGGGTTCGTAGAATTAAAACTCAAATTTGCCGAAAACCTAAATGTTCCTTATTTCCGCAGAAATACACTTTGGACAATCCTTACAGTAGCAGAATTACGTCACATACCCATTACAGTCTCCCAAGGTCCTTGATCTCAAACGAACAGCGTTCACAGATACAAACGATACTGAGTTCTGATTACACTCTCGTTACGATTCTGTCTACAACTCTGTTTACGACTGTCCCTTGGCTCCTATTACTAGACATTTCTGGAATATTCTGTAACAAACAAGAAATCGAATGTTCTCTATCAATCAAGATGTCTCTATACAAAACACGAACATTCCAAACGTCTGAATTTATCTGTGTCGGCAAGCGTTTTATCTCCGGGTTATCTTTATCTGTTTTTCCAAGCTCTCTATCTCCACACTGCGCTACCTGTCTGTTATCGCTCCGCACTGAACCATTTGCGCGAGTACGCCGCAAGTCATAATAACGGATTCGCGACAATATTATAAATCTTTCAATAAACTGATTACTAACTTTTATTGGACTCCTATTAATCCAAACATTTTTATGTTTATTTCTATCCCAAAGAACAGTTAAAGTTTAATGTTCTGTTGGAGTGAACCTTCCGAAGCGATTGTACGCCTTTGTTGTGACTTTTAAATAACCATAAGGGCTAATTTGTCTTTTAACGAAGCTATCAATTGTCAGCTATCAGCGTTACCGGTGTGTCGAAATTTTGTTAGACAGGAATAACGAATTTGTATGCCAATAAAACTACTGAAATGGGGATGTCCTGTTATACCCATTTGTAAAAATTGCTCAAAAAGTGCAAAAAATTAGAAGCTTTAGGCCTCATTAAATAGAGTAATCCGTGTACTTCAACTTCCTATGATTGTTAATGTCATACAATCCTTTAAAATTGTGGCACATGACTATTTAGTTGTTTCGCTGTAAGGGAGCATAGCGCTTTATATTACCTAATTTGGGTGACTCTCGTGTTTTTAACTTTAAGCGCTTTTCAGAACATAAGCAGCTTTCAAACTCGGAGTCTCAGGATTTTTGTGCTTCGATAAAATAATTACATAAGGAAATTGACGAGATGATTTTTTATAATGTCACCTGTGTTTGTGTAATTAAATATCAAAGCACACATTTCACAAGCAAGTATTAAAAATTAATAAAAGCGGAATTGAATAATTTTTTTATCCTAAACCAAGGGTCAAGTTACAATTTCATCTCATCAATTTACTAATACTGTATTCATGAGTATAACCACGAAGTATTACTCTTCTGAAACTAAAATTGCATCATGTGGAACAGTTTAATTAAATGACAATAAAACACTATAAATATTGTGACTTTGTGGGTTCGTAGAATTAAAAGTCCAAGTTGCAGAAATTCAAAATGTTCTTTATTTCCGTCGAAATACACTTTAGTCAACCCTTACAGTATATAGGGCAAGACCTAGAGACTAATAAGCCCCCATCCCAATCTGGTCCTATTGACTTAAGACGGGATCGAAGTGGATACACAACTTACGCACACGCCAACCTCAAAGGGGAAGGCTACCGATCAACCTCGATAGGGCTGCCTGGTGATCTAGCACACCTTCTACTTGCTATGCAGGCTAGTACTCGGGAATATATGGCTTCCCTCAACCCAGTCCGGAGTCATACCCGATCTTCCACGAGTATCGGGAACCACTTCTCCCTCGAGTCCAACCCAATCCGAACAAATCCCAAAGGGAGGGGCTCGAATGTTCGGCCCAAGGTTCCTCTAGTAACGTCAGAGGTACCACGAGTGCTAGGGGTGCGCTGCGCCCGCACCATGGCAGCTGAAGGGGACGGTTCCCCTCCCCTACGGATAACTCTTACAGTTGCAGAATTACGTAACATACACCAATACAATGCTCAAAGTCGTTGACCACTAACAAGAGTTCACTTTCAAAACGCAGTTGTACGCGGACGATGCTCAACTTCCAATTCGACTCTTGACTGATTAGATATACCACTACTTTCTAGACGTTTCTGGAATGTTCTGTAACAAACAAGAAATCGAAACTTCCAGTCAGCTATCTGTCTCTTTATCTGTTTCGGCAAGCTTTTATCTCCACACTGCGCTATCTGCGCTATGTGTCAATAATTGTGTTAAAGTTTCAAGTCAATCCAGGCAAAATGATAGATTTCAGGATTTTCACACGTGAGTTTAAGCACACTTAAATAACTATCAGTTTCGACCAGGCTTGAAACGGTTTCCTTGGGATCATTGAGCCCCCGACCAACCCCTGAGGCACCCAGGGGGACGTCTCTGTTTATGTATGTAATTTTTACATAGAACGAATCTTAAGACAATTTAGAAACTTTGTGCCCTTTTTAGGGCTGCAAAAGGCTAAAAAGCTAAATGCATCTATGTTTTATTAATGTACCACTTCTCTCTCAATTACAATTTCTATCCGATTTGAAGCTTCATGAGAAAAATAACTGAAGGCAGTAATTTTCTATACATGCTGAAATGGTTAACTAAATTCTAAACAGTATTTAAAATCATATTTTTGAAATCATAGGAAATACTTTCCATTATTTATATCACGGTATATATTTACATAGCTAATGGAGATAATTTTGATCACTTGCTTCCAATTGGGTAACTTAACCTATTATGCAATTGTATTAAAATGATTAAACTTGTGATAAACCTGTGTGCATGTGCTTGTAACTGCAGATGCAGAACCTTGATAGCGTATGTATGATACACCTATCAATACAATTGCCAGGCATTCCATAGAGCTTCCGTTAATGCTACCAAAATCAACGGCTGTTAAGCACATTAAGTAATTATTACCGACTCAATCCTTATATATGTATATATATTATCTGATTTATAACATGTAAATTCAAAAGAAGAGAAACCAGTCCTAATAAATTAGCGTCGCACTATCCGACTGTAGCCACATTCTTTCAGCTGTCTTGAAGCACCGATAATCTTCACATTCTCCCATCAAAAGTATAAACTTAGGCTTTCACGGCCGGCGTCTAGACTAATAAAACTACTTCTACTTGCCGGGTTTGTAGGCCGTGGTCTAGGAGCCATCCATTCGAGCTCCAGCCAGCAGAGACTACGGATCACTTGACCCTGAGGATGCCAGGCGCTGTGCTTCGTGAAACGTCGGTATCTTCGATGCCTCCTAGAACACGGCCTACAAGCCCGGCAAGTAGAAGTAGTTTTATTGGTCTCCCATCTAAAATTCTAATCATTCAATCCCTACACATGAACATGAAGATGAGATATAGTGAATGGTTTAAAACAATTATCTAGATACATTTAATTAGGATTAATTAAAGCGATGTTCAGCTTAATATGAGCTAATAGATATTATTAGGAGGGCACTTCTCTATGTTTGTATCAGAGGGGAAGAATCAAGTTATACTCAACCAATTTTGATAATTGTTTCACCATTAAGAGTCGGTTTCATTGTATTGAATATACGTTTAACTAATCATCGGATTAACACACTCAAATGCCTAAATTACTGTAAGGGGATATGAAAATGTTGAATATAGATCATGAAACATAGTAGTCATAAAAGAACATAATCACTACAATTTGAAGTATGCATTTACAACCTACGGACTGCCCTCTTCATTTCCATTTTGCAGAGGACCCATCCTACAATTTATGAATTAGCCATTTAGTTCGCGGGCTGTAAAACCTATCCACTTGTCATATTTCTTCTGGCAGCATTTACAATCCCTATAAGATATACCTAATGAATCCCTTTCAAGTTATCTGTGAGCTTATGGAGGCACTCCTAGTTGGAAGCACTGATGAAGGGTTGAGATGACGAAACAAATCGCGCTACCACGAGAATAACTCCAGTTCCATCGTAGTGTATGGAGCTGACTGTATATACATATAAAACCATATTTGAATGAGTTACTGTTAGTGAAGGTAAAATATCCATAAAGGAAAAGCTGCTTATACTTTCTTGCCAGCATCGTGCTTAGTTGTTGATTGTAAACATCTAAGCTTCAATGGAATATTATGCAATTAATTCTTCGAGGCGATAAGTATACAGCAGAGAAAAAGAAAATTCAGTTGAAACCCTTAAAACTATGGGGCATGTGTATGAAGTAATGTAGAGGGACCTGAGGGTTTTCTTTATTCTAATTACTGGATAACAGACAGATATACAATAATAGCTACAGAAACTAAGAGCCAGATAGCTTTATTCGCGAAATTTTATTTGTCAAGAATTAAACATAAACTAAAAACAATGCATAAAAATAATATGCATGGAACTTAATACTTTAAATTAATCCGATGTCATAACATTCACTAAGAGTATAGAAAGGGTTACACAACAATTCGGAGTTTAATAGTTTTTTTGTGAAAAATAAAAGAGAAAATTCTTTCAAGTTGCTTCGTAAAATACTGAAAAAGCTTAAGGATATAGTTACACAAATATTTATAATTTTAGAAACGTATTACCGTACACATAAACTTTAGAGAAATTTCTTGAACACGTTGAGTAATATCGCTGTACGTATAATTTTTATGATCATATGACATTTTGTGTTAGAGGTTACTCACTCACATATGCTGTTGAATTCTCTGGAACATGTCTTCGTCTAATGTCTCAGTCATTTTCTACGAGCGATGCTTTATCTAATATGTGCAGCAGTATAAGCAGGACCGCTCGTTGAACATGACTGAGACCTTAGACGAAAACATGTTCCAGAGCATTCAACATGAAATCTGAGAGAGTAATCTTTAACAAAAAGTGTCATTCTTCTCATAGAAACTATAAATGATTTCTCACTTTGAACAATTTGATGGTACTTGAAATCAAGATTATAAATCAAGATTAGACTTAATTGTGCATATTCCAAAATTTTACAATTCACAACTTTTGGATACATATATTCGTCTTTACCTTGTTGCTACCTTGGCTTTCATGACACCCTGGTCTTCTGCTCTGTCAGGTAGCTCTTAACCTCCATGCCTCCTTGTTACTTAATTAGTCTCATTCTTACCCCTCATCTTCCTTTCTTATATTCTTTACATTTCTGGCACCTTTTTCTTTTACTTTCTGCAAGAACTCACCAATACTTCTCACCTTCTTTTCCTCCCTTACCGTTAACATTTTTATAGCTACTATCCTCTTCTCTACTTTCTCCCATTTTTCCTCCCAAACCTTTTATCTTCACATTGCAGTCTCCTCGCATTCTGTTACATATTGTTCTAAGCTTTCTTGTCCCCCACATAATTCACAAATTCCCTTTCTCCTACCTTTTATCCCTCATAGGAATATTATTCCTGTTCTCATCCAAGCACACCGTTCCCTCTGTTGCCCATGGCAGTAATCTAAATATGCTTCTCGTCCCCAATTTCTTTTTATTTTCTTTTAAAATTGTAATAATTTCGTATTTTATAGACTTCCCCATATTTCGTGTCTTTCTATATCTTCTATTCTGCATTTTACCATTGTACCAACATAGCTTTAATTCCTTTAATCTAATCTCCAATTATCTCCCATTTCTGTTTTTTCCATAATTCCTCCTATCTCTGCCCACCAAATATTTGAGTTAACTAACCTTTTGATGCCTCATGCATAATTTCAATATTTCCCCATCTTCTTTGGCCAAACATCTATACCAAAATTTTATTATTCTTTCCATTATTATTCCATTTCTTCTTGTCTTTCCTAATTCTACTAAAGCTACTTCCCTAGGTGCTGATCTTGGTAAGCCTAGTAGCTCTTTACAAAACCTTCTGTAGTTTTGGTCCACCGTTTTGTGTATCTCTTTGCCCCCCACCCAGATATCCAGCTGTTCGTGGTTAGCCCTGATCCATGTAGGTTTCATAGCATTTTCTCTATATGCTGTAATTAATTTCTTAGCCAGTTAATCCAGGCATATAACAGATAAACGTACACCGGCATGACATAAAACTGGTATACCTTATTATCAATAGCTCGAAATATTAATTCTCCCTAGAGTTACACAAAACGTACCAAATACAAGATGTATCAGTTCTTTGGCTTGGCGTGAGATGGCAGGTATGGTATACTGACATTGCCTGTTTCATGTCTACTTTATTGTATATACGAGGACTGTTCAATAAAGAATGATCACAATTTTTTGACAACGTACCTTTACTTATCCTCATAATTTTGAAGGTCTTTCTCAAAACAGTCTCCCCTGAATGCGATGCACTTGTCCCGGCGTTTCTGCCAGTCTTTAAACATGCTGGAATTCATTTTTGAGAGAACCTTCAAAATAGCCTCCGCAGCCTGAATCACTATTTCTGTTGATGGATAATGCCTCCCACGAAGGCGCTTCTTAAAGTTAGGGAATAGAAAAAGGTCATATGGAGCTAAATCCCGACTATAGGGAGGGTGAGGGATGTACTTCACGTTGATTTTTGCAAGATATTCAGCAACAACATTGGCAATATGCAGCTGCGCACTATCGTGGTGCAGCATCCAGCCTGCTTCACGGAAATGTGGTCTTTTGCGCCTTATATGGACTTGTAATGTGTTCAGGACATCCCTGTAGTATTGTCCAGTTACTGATGTGTGTGCAGGTACAACATGCTGATAAACCATTGCATGAATATCAAAGAATGAGATGACCATAATTTTCCTAGCAGAAGCAACCACTTTTGCTTTTTTGGGGTTGGGGATGAAGATTTCCACACTGAGCTTTACTGTTTGCTCTCAGGATCAAAATGATGTAGCCAAGTTTCATCAGCAGTGATTACGTTTGAAAAAAACTCCGAATCTTCCTCTAACATCAACTTTAACTCATCATTCTTTATTGAGCAGCCGTCATAGATAATCAGAGCATCACACGCGTTTCCCTAATGTAACAATTTTAGAATGTCTACGGGGTTAAATAACTACAGGGCCAGACAGAAAGAACGAAGGTTTAAATTTTAATCCGCTGGCCTTATCAAAATTATTTAACCAAGCAGAAGCGTAGACTTACAGGATCGATGTCGTCTAATAAGTAAAACATGTCTTCCTGACTAGGATGAATTCGTGGACGAAGCGACAATCTCATTTGTTTTTAATGTTCAACTACGATGTCATAGCCAGGAAGAATATCTTTTATTTAACTTTGTACTGGTTAAATAATTCTTTTCATCGCAGAAAAGAGACACTGGGTTGTACGACCCTTCCTGAACTCTTTGTTTTTATTAGTGTGCGTGCGTGTGAATGTCATTCATTTTGGAGCTATGGTTCTATAACACAAAATAATGCAAATGTGTTGTAACTTACTGTACAACAATCACAAAGTATTTGAATAATTAATATGCTAAACTTAATTTATCTGCTGTTTGAGATATAAAGAGTCACAAGCGAATCCCCGTGTGGTCTAGGTATTTTTCTTATAATAATTTTGTACTGCACGTATTTCAAATTGTACATTATATTATGCTGCAATTTTCAATATATATATATATATATATATATATATATATATGTTCACACCAAGCCAGTAACCTATAATCAACTAAATATTAATCTTAACAAACCAACTTTTCAGAATTTTCAGCAACTGTTGTAAAATTAAAATAATATGTCACTAATACTCCGTTTCTTCTGGGGCAGCAAGCGGGGTGAAAAGACGAATAGAAATCGACGTTTCGGGAGTATGCATCTATTCCATCATCAGGATATTTATTAAATGCTATAACCACCATTGAATCACTGGATATAACACAAATATCAACAAAGACAAGACACTATCAAAATTCGCATTACTGAACAGAAGTCTCTTTTCAGTAAATTAAGTGCCGGGTCAGGAGATGGCGTGAGTACAGAAAATTGTGTCAAAGAAACGTAACTACTTAGCTTGGTTAACAAGCTCTATTGATCTATGCTTTTTAAGTCGACGGATTTCCAATTTAAGGTCGGTTTCCAAAAGGAGCTGATTTGAAATTCGGTATCACTATTAAACGAGCCCTCCCGGAGGAAATGGCCAAAGCCTTCTTAATTCTCCGCTCCCAGTATCTGTTGCAAATTGCCAAGATGGTCATCTCCCGAAAATTGGCTCTATGATTGTTATCAAATCAATGCTCTGCCAGCCCAAACTTCACAGGTTGCATTAAACGAATGCTCTATTCATGTTCGTTTATTCTGGTAGTGATGGTCTTTCCGGTTTGTCCTATATACGGTGTCCCGCATTCACAGTGAATGAGCTACACTCCCGGAACTTGGAAGGCCAGTTTGTCTTTCACTGATCTTAACAGATGTTTAATCCTCGGAGGTGGCTTGTGGATGGTCCTGATGTTGCATTTGGCGAGAAATTTGCTGATTCTGCCGGATGGGTTGCCAGTAAACGGGATGCAGGCTGTAGCGGTAGCCTTATCTGACGCTTGCTGTATTACGTTTCCCTTTCGAAGTTTCAACGTCATATTCGGAGTAACCGTTTTGATGGAAAATGAGTCTCAAGTGATTTAATTAATTAATTTACTTGTTTGTAATTGTCGTCCTCCAACGTTAATTCATATGAAACGATGAATAGAATGGGTGAAATATCACTCAAATGAGCCCGAAGTCCATGGAGCTTAGAGTTACCCGACATTGGTATTTCAGGAGAAGGGAAAACCCCGGAAAGCCTTATCCAGTTAACTCACCTTGACCGAGATTCGAACTCGGTACCTCTTGAACGTGAGGTAGAAACGCTACCATCGACGCTACCGAGACGGACAGGTGCTGTAATGTGTCGCTAAATTTAGTATCCTAAAATGACAGTTTAACCTTTAAAACATAAAGCTTACACAGCCTGTTACTTAAACACAATTGTGATTGTATCTTTACTAGAGGTGTAGAAAGAAATAATTATATCGTTCTGCAAGGGACAGAGAATGATTTCCTACTCTCTGTACCAACAAACGGATCCCAATGGATACGTGTGCTAAAATGTTTGGGTTTGATGTTGTGTGGTTTAGGAAACCGGGGCCTCGCCTTTTTGCATGGACATTAATATCCGCGTAAACGTATTTGTGGGTGTACGTGCTTGCGTTGTTTTTAATCTTTGTAAATTAAAGGTTAAGAGACACGGCCACAGGTTTAAAACTCCGATCCAAATAATAGGGGAAAAATAAGAAAAATATTACGGGAATTTAGCAGCTTTCACATTGTTCACCTTGAACGGCAAGCTACAGCGTGAAGCACCTAAAATGTGTCGTAAAATGTTTATGGTTACAAATGTTTGTCATAGTGGTTTCAAAGAAGTGGGGGGAGAGAGAGAGAGAAGGGTGAAAATAGAGCTTTGGTATTTCTGACTATTGTATTGTATATAATAGCATTAAATTATTCAATCGTACTGTAACCTCCTCGTGATAACGAACTACTTCAGAGGAAGACAGGTTCGAGAGTTGTGACGTATTTCAGTCGGGAGCGAGGCCTGCACGGCGTGTGACGTCAGGCAAGAGCCGTGTAGTACCAAGATGCCTATATACATGGGGCAGTGAGTACAGAATCTGAAGGTTCAGTCAGGTCTAGCTGACTAGCAGTTATGACTAGCAGTTACAACGTAGCTGCCACGTACCAAATGGAACTGTTATATTTTCAACGTGACGATTTATTGAAGGACAAATATACACACAAGAAACACGTTGCTGATTTTTACAAGAATATCCCCAAGCCAGATTTCTGAGGTTGTATTCACTTGCTGCACGGACATTATGAATGTTTGGCTTGACATACATGTGCGAACAATGTTTTTCTGTTATGAAATTAGAGAAGTCCAAATCCCAAAGTACCTTGTTGGATCACAATCTAACATGGAGTCTTCGATTACAGATTTTCCAGACATTACGTCCTGAAATTGATCAACTAGTTAAAGAAAAACGAAACAGAAAGTGTCGGAAAATGTCCACCTAATTTTGTTCTGAATTGGTCTTCTGTAAATTGCAGAGAAAATTACTTGATATCTTATTTTATTTACTTTATAACATGCCTGTCCTTCAGATGGACTCGAGTTTGAAGTTTTATATACTTTCTCACAGCACAGAGCTCAAAAGTAATTATTTATAAACTGTGACCAATTGTGTAATTAAAGCAGTCAGCATTACTATTAAAACACACAACCTGTAAGTTGTACATATTATTAACACCCAATACGTTTCCTGTCCTTCGCACCCGCACACATCAAACTATTCCTACCCCTTCGACAGCAGTAATCAGTGCGGTGACGTCACACGCTAACTTGCCTTTCGTTTAGGAGCATATTTTGCGGTGAGAGCTGGCGGAGCTGACGTCACAGCGCCACTACCTGTCTTCCCCTGGACTACCTATACGGCTCGCGACGTCACTTCATTATCTGTCTTAAGCGCTAAACAATTTAATGCTTGGTAATTAATTGTTCTTTCACACCAGCCGTGAGTGGAATGAAATATGGAATGGTAGAGTCAGACTGAAAAATTCAATGCTATAGCCGGGATTTGAACACGGATCTTCCGGTCTCCGTCCGGCACATTAGCCATGGTAGCTCAGTGGTTAAGGGCAGCTGAACGGAGACCGGAAGATCCGGTCAATCTGACTTCACCTTTAAAATTTAGTGCTTTATTAACACAGGAGAATGGCTTAAATGTTAATAACTTTATAAATTATATAAATTTCATGTTTCAGCATTAGCGCTTTTCATCCCTGTATGTTATTTCATAAAGTGTATCCAATTATACTTAAAGCAAGATAGCTGTGTGGGAAGGTAGACACGTAGCTTATGGTTGAAATACGCGTGCTTATCTGAATAAGTTTACCTCATTACTTAAATGGAAATTGTCTTTCCATTGGGTTATGTATGCATCCATTCGACACTATTAAAGTCTACCTCTATCTTACCATAAGCTATTGTCACTTTATGATTATCTTACAACTCCTATAAAAGTCTGTTATTCATTTGTGCTCTTGTGTTTTCTGACTGTTGTCTGGATCACTAGAGCTTTTCAAACACGTTTGATAATTGAAAGTATAGCTTTTATTTCTTCAAATTAGCCGAATGGGAAACGGATTAGGAAGTGACGAATCATGGTTTTGGTTCAGGTAAAGTAATATCCATGTGTGGTGACAATTTTATATTAATGGCCATTCAAAGAAAAAATAACATAAAAAATAATTTATAACATAGAACTGCTTGGAGCCTTTTGAAGCATATGAAATTATGAATTCAAATGCTGTCCTGGGTTGCTATCGTGAATACTGTGATTATATTTTCCAAATATCCTCTATCTACTCCACTAAAGCTTCATAATCCGCCCATTTCTCTCCTTGAAACCTGTGTCTCACCTTCTCCCTGTCGCTCTCTATGTTCTCTCCTTTTGTTTTTAGTTTAAATGAAATTCAAATTGTTTTGGTATACTTTTTTGTCTACTCCGTATTGGTATTATACCGTTTCAAAATTATATGTCACAGTTTCACTAACATATGGAAGAAGAAAGAATGACATGTGTTTTTAGAAAAAGGTCTGTGCATGCGCGCGTCTGAGTTCAGCACGACTTTAGTGCGGAATATTGAAATAATATGAAACGTTTCAAAGTGCGATCCATATAAACCTGTACCATTTCAATAGGCCAGAGAAAATAACCATTTCAGAGAAAATGTTATAAGTGTCCTCCACCAGCATCTATACATGATTGCACTCGTCTCACCATATTCTCTGAAGCTTTGCGGAGAGAATCCTCGCCTATGTTACTTATTTCGGTTCAATTGGATTCCTTGAGAACATCAATTGTCCGTGGCCTATTCCTGTACACTCTATTTTAAGATATCCCTAAAAGAAAAAGTCTGGCGAGGTTAGGTCAGGGGATCTGGGAGGCCATAGACCTTTTGAGATTATTCGATTATCAAAGAATATGATTTTAAGTTCTATGGTGTCATGTGTAGGCACGTTGCTCCATATTGCTGGAAATAGCCTTATCTCAATTCGATATCATCCAGCTGCTCCACAAATGCCTTGAAGATACACATGTAAACTTCAGTATCTACAGTCGTGTCAAAGAAAGTGGGACCAAAGATACATAAATGCTGGTAGAGAATACTTCCAACATTTTATCTGAAATGTAAATAGTGTAATGTTATCTCCCAATAGTATATTATATTCTCCCAAATTTTTACGTGTGTGCTATTGTGACGAAATAACCATGGAGTTTACTGGATAGGCAAGGAGAGCACATGGTCAAATCGTACACGGGGGAGTTACTCAAGATAGGAAAATATCAGCTTGGCGAGAGCTTGGGACTTTCTATTAGGTTTCATTCCTACAAAAGCTATGGTAATACTCATTAAAGGTATAATTCACTTAATAAGAATATTTACTACAAATAAGCAGATTAGAAAGGTAGCCATAGCGGCCGGTAACTTGACCTCAAGAGGTTGCGTACAAATCCATCTATTCAGGCCAACGGCTCGTCCAAGAGAGAGGGCAAGCAACCGGCTTACACACGTTTATCAAATAAATGATGGGAGTGCGGGAGTGACGTCTTATGTACAACTGAAGTCACATCAACTATTATTAGTATTAATTAATACAGTCACTTGTGACACTATTATTGGTTCAAAAGTTATGGCCTGACCTGAAATGGTTCAGGTTCATATGGATCCCACTATATATATATATATATATATATATATATATATATATATATATATATATATATATAGCATCCTGCGAGTATGCAACACCAATATTTTCAAAGCAGTCCCTCTACCTCCAAACTATTCTCTATATAAAAGTACGTTCGAAAGTATTAATCCAAAAATGGCTTTTTTACATTACGACACCATAAGTTCAATAGATTTTTATGACAGACGAAAGACTGTCTAGTTTTGCGCGAATAGTCTACGAGATCTCTTCATTCTGAATGACTTTTGCATGACTAATAAACCCTAAGATATAATACAAAGTCTTACTATACAAGTATCGAGATAACTTGGAGGTACAGAACTTATATCTAATGGATATTATATGCATAATATTTTTCGGGAGTTAACCATTTCCTATATGTTCCGTGATATGAGTTTACATTCTTAAATTTTTATAGTCTTCTGAAATAGGATGTAGTTATTTTCTTCCCTCTTATCAATGCAAACAGAAGTGAATTACACAGCCTATCATAATGATTTATCTTGATAGAGATTTATCTTGTACTTAAGCACCATATTTTTCTAGTAACGTTGTATCTACAACGAATAATGCAATAAAAATTTCGGAAAATTACTGTAAATTCTAAAAAATTAACGACGTTTTGGGAGTCTTTTTATAGAAGAGTCGGTAGGAAAGGTATATCAATGTAACTAACATTAGTGCGTTTTTTGTAATATTACGTCCTCCAACGTTAAGTAATATCGGAAGGTGAATGAAATGGGTGAAATGATGCTCAAATGTGTCCAGGATCCATGGAGCTTAGAGCTACCTGACATCCGTCTTTCAGGATAAGGGAAAACCCCGGAAAGACCTTATCCAGGTAACTCACCCTGACCGAGATTCGAACTCGGGACCTCTTGAACGTGAGGCAGACAGGCTACCATCTACGCTACCGAGGTGGGCTCTCATTAGTGTATGCTGCACTTTTTTGGTCGTGAGGTAACATTTCTTTATTCGTGCTGCAATAACACACTCCCATTTGTGGAACAAATCTCCTTCCATCTGTTGGCGGAAGTCATTCAAGCTAAGAGCCAAAAGTTACGTGACAAAGCCGTAGTCTTAAGGACATACTGACTGCAGTGTTATAGATCTTAATCTATAAGAGTTACCGCGGAACGATTTTCTTCACACGGTGTTCACCAATAATTCTGCATTGTCATCATGGAGCTGTGAATCAAAATCTACATTCATCAACCAAACTATATATCTTCAGCTATTTTCTTTTGATAGCGTTCTCATATTCAAAATCAGAATTGCGATTTCATTCCATCTAATAATATGTTTTATAATAACATATAAAATGGGCATTAGTGAAATCAGGAAAGATGAGACAGAAAAGGGAAAACAGGCAAGGAGCATTGACCGTAAAGCTGCGGAAAAAGCACACAAAATCTGTGACGTGATAATCTGTGTGCATTCAGATAATATTGATAGATCGAAAGATTAAAGTTCGGGTTCGCAAACCTTTTTGATCTCATTAGTTGCATATCAGCATCTGACAGATGGGAGCTTTTATCGGCTAGAAACGTTTTGTTATTTTTGATTTGGAGATAACATATGTCGGATTTTGTGGTGTTTGTTATATTGCATATATTTATACTTAATAAATATCAACCAATAGATGCACCTGAAAATGAGTGGCTTAATCTAGGACATATCTAGTAGTACTTGTGGGATGATTAAAAGAGATCACCGCTGTTATAAACGCACTGGACAAAATTCCGTAAGTCCTTATGCACATTACTGGCTACGTCGGGAAAACCTTGTCAAATCTTCCAGTACTTTAGGATGTAATATAGAAGATGAATTAGATCTAAATGATAAAATATTAGCAATTTGGTAGGATACCTGGGACGTAAGTTTAACTGGTAGGAGGACTTATTCTATCTTTCCAGATATTCGTGAAAGATTGCAACTAAAATAAAACAACTGTCCCAGGGCTTAATAAACCACGTAACGGGACATGGTCCCTATTCAATATATTTATTTAGATTTGGCCAAATTCAAACTGACAGGTGTGCAAGCGGTGAAATTGGTACCCCAGAGCACTCACTATGGGAATGCCGAAATACTGCTGATCTTAGGTATAATTTTCAAAGACACTTACAGGATAAGAGGTTATATGATATAATAAGAAAAAAGAAATTACACCTACAACTGAATACTTTAACAGACAGGTACTCAAAAATTGAATGCAAGGAATTTCATGGGATGGATATCAGGTGACTTTCTCATTCCTTAGCATACGTTTTAATACGCTTTAATATCTTTTTAAATATTTTTATTAAATACTTTTTAAATTAATTTTACTTTCTGTTGCATGTCTTTTTTGCATGAATTTTAACACCAATTTAAACAAATGCTATTATTAATCTTTGTAGGCATTTGAATGTTATATAAATTGTTATGTTAGTTATTTATTATTATAAAAGTATGAATTGTAGGTAAAATTATTAGGTTTAAGTATACTGTACCTATAATCGTAAATTTAAATTATTGCAACTCATCTGTATTGCGTGGTAAAATTGTTTATGGTACTCGACCAAATTATTAAGATGTCGAGTCGTAAAGTAATATGAGAACTTAAAGTCCTTATGCAACAGGAAACATAAACATCTTAGATACTTTAATTTTCCATGCGTTTTTATTATGATCAATATGTTTCATTTTCATGAACTATATATACACACACCTCCAAGAAGTTAGCCATAAATTGATACCAAAGCATATTCTGATTTAGATATTATTAGGTTATAGAGCATCCATCCATGCCGTGTCACAGCAGCTAAGGCGTAAGTTTATTGTGAGTTGAGGTGGTGGAAAAACCCACGTTCGCCTGCATGACACGCGTCATCCGGATAACTAGAACATTCTGCATGTTTCGAAATCTCGAAATTTCTGGAAACTTCGACAGATATATAAGCGCGCTCTCTTGATAGCCACGGCATAATAAGTTCATTACTTATATTTAATAAGTTAAATTACAAGTTGGCTGTTGTTTCTGGAAAATGTGATAAGTACTTCAAAAATTAACTTTTTAGATGGTGAGAAATTCCAAGATTTATTTTAAAACTTATAGGTCTCTGTTTTTGACTTTGGAGCCTTGATGGCGGACCAACACAAATATTGCAGTGATTCTGATAGTCAATTATATATATCCGACGAAAATGGTGAAGCCCGCCTCGGTAGCGTGGTGGTAGCATGTCTGTCTCACGTTCAAGAGGTCCCGAGTTAGAATCTCGCTCAGGGTGAGTTACCTGGATAAAGTTTTTCCCGGGGTTTTCCCTTATCCTGAAAGACAAATATCGGGTAACTCTAAGCTCAATGGACCACGGGCTCATTTGAGCATCATTTTACCCATTCCATTCATCGTCCGATATGACTTAACGTTGGAGGACGTAAAAAAAATGGTGAAAAGTTCCATCAAGATATAATGTTTTTCGAAAAGCGTTATGAAGGGAAATGGATGGCTGCAATGCTTGCCGACTACAGCTAGAACATCATTTGAGAGTGCACCATTGTTCACAGCAGAAAATATAAAGCTGTAATACACCGCTTTTTTCTTCACAACATAGATATGCAAATAGAACATTGCCTATAACTTGAAAGCTATGTCTGACACCAAAGAACGAATTACAGATTTGAATTCTGGAGTTGAGTTTCCATAAGAATCACGTGTGAAACGTCCGAAAGGCAATTTCATATTTTCGTGTAGAATAATGGTTTTTAAAAGTAACTGTAAGAAATACTAAGTTTTAATTAAATGATAACCACCCAAAAATAACTTTAAAGGGCTACTAGTACAAAATACAGTAACCTATGGGTTTTTAGGCTTATAAGGTCTCGATAGTGCTATAAAAATTTTTAAAAAGTACACTCACGAGCTTACAATAGAAAGAAAAGAAAATTTTGACTGGAAGTTCTGTACAATATTTCCTAAAAGCAACCAGATATGTCCTCTAGTAATGATCTATTTTGGACACTCCTTATTGTTGCTATGGCTCTATATCCAACTCTGTAATAGACACTGCTGTATGCGGATGACTTAATGTTAGGATTTATAATGATAGTCGGATTGCAGAAGGCAATAAATGAAATCCAGAAATTCTATGAAGAGTGGGGAATAAAAATAAACATAAATAAGTCGAAAGTTATGGTCTTCAAGAAGGGAATTAAACTAACTAAAGTTGAAAAGTGGGTACTAAATGGCAAAGGGATAGTAGTGTTCAAAGAGTGAGGAGTACTTAGGAGTGAGGTTGAGTATCAATGGAAAGTGGGGAGCACACAGGAGAAAAATTGAAGCAAAAGGAAGGGCGGCAATGAATGGGATAAGAATATGCAAATATAAACTAGAAATGACAACCAAGTGGTAAGAAAGAATGTAGGAAGCACTAGTGGAATCTTAAATGTTGTATGCAGTGGAGATATGGATGGGCACAGAGGT